>CM065715.1:100095710-100125710 GCA_033310375.1 Conus canariensis
TCATGATTTTCACTTGATAACCGAGTCAGTATTTAAGCTGTTTCCTCAAAGCTTTATGATTTGTCAATAAAGCATAGGCCTGTATCTGTGTCAAAAAGTTCGTTTGGTCATTAAGAATTTCATACACACACACATACACCACCACCAACACAAGACTTCACTCCTTAAGTGAAAGTATGGGTCAGTGGGGACCCATGACTTATAGCAAGGCTGAGACCCACTTAAAAAGGCAAGGTTCTATTCCTATACTATAAGCATGGGTCCCTGGAGACCCATGACATATGGAACGGAAAATTAAGGAGACGTGCAGCAAGGGTTAAATAGGGTGAAGTTGTGTAAATGACCAGTGGACAGTGCAGGATGATTTAGCACAGCAAAAAGGGCTGATGGCCAGCCTAAATTAGTTCAGAACTGCCCACAGTGATCTCATTGTAATTGACTGATGGACAGTGTGGAGTAAAACCCATACCATTGGAATTGGATTTATCATCTCAATGGGCCAGCCCTATATGACCCATACCTGTAGGACAGGGAGTGTAAAATGTATGCCCTTTAAAAAATCTGGGTCTAACATCTGGACTGAGCAGTTAAAATCATGATTAGGTGAAGGTTAGAACAACAAATAGCTTGAAAATGTGATGGAAAAAATCTTAAGAAATGTGGTTTAAGTGTTTTGTATTCTCACGCCAGAATGCTTGTGGATGACCTGGAGTAGGAGGAAGAGTGACTTTGTCGGACCAATCAAACTCTAGAAAAACGGTCTGCAAATGCAATGACAAAAACTCGGCATACAAGTAAAAAGTTTCAATGTCCATTTTTCTTTAAACCTGCTTTTTAACAGATAACTGTCAGCAATACAAATTTGTGTAACTTTGTTTGCAGCTGTGCAATCTGAGTTATTATGTGTCTAAGCATGCTGTGTATATGCAAACATTGCAGATACAAAGAGTTTACATACCAAGTTTTTTCTATTTTGTCCAAATCTCATTAAAACATGCATGTACAACCCAAATCCTAAATCTTTAGCCAATGTCCTTTTATATCATGTGTTGGTTAATGAGAACACTGGTTCACTTATGAGCAAAATTGTTTTGATGAGATATTTTAAAACAAGCTGGAAAAATTGTTACTTTGTATCTACATTTCGCACATTTTCATCCATTTCTAAGTACGCCAGTCACTAAAATGATAAACAAAACCAAAATGATTTCTTTTGTTAAGAACAATACATTTTAATCTTTTTCTAAGAGCAGTATTTTTTAATTCAATATGCAGCAAAATGTGGATGGCATGACAAAAAAACTTGAATTTTATTGTCACCTCTGACCTTAATTCACTCTGAGATGAAATATCTCAAGTCAATCAGTAATCTAGGTTTGGTGATTTAAATATTTTATTCATAAGGAACAGAAATGTCCCAAAGCTTTCGAGCCATCCAGGAGCATGCTTGAGCAGGATCTGAAGTGTCTTCCTGTTCAATGTCTTTCCTACGAGTGACTTTTCATTTCATTCAATCTTACTTTCAACTGCAAGTTCACTAGTGCCGTGACAGACAGACTGAGAAAAAGAGGAGTCAGACAGACTGAGAGAGACAGTCAAACTTTCAACTCAGTAGATTACTATTTTTTTCATATTATGTATTTTCAGTTTCCCAAAGAAAAATATACAAAATTTGTTTCTCACACACAAACACTCTTCCTCTCTCTCTCTATATATTTTACAGAGAGAGAGAGACAGAGAGAGAGAAAGAACACTCTCTTTGTTTGACCACATGCTTATGCAAATAATATGCTCATACTTAACATCAGTGAGTGAAGGAGTTACACACACACACATGCAAATAATATGCTCATACTTAATATCACATCATCTTCTAGATTCAGCAGCTCCACTGTCTAAGATGTGCAAGTAATAGCCATTTCAGAGCATGCTACAAGTCAAATGTTCATCATTGTCTTTCTATCAGTAGTCATCACAGTGAATGGTCCAGATAAAATTCAGCCACTGAGATTGTTAGATTCTCAGAATGTGCCCTTTCGCAAAAAAAAAAAGTCCGGTCTTCATATTCATAATATTGGCTTCATTTTTTTTTCTTAATAAAGATTAAATCTCACTTTTCTACAAAGAATAAAAACAAACAAACAAATGCAAAAAAGGTGAATGTCTACTTCTTATTGACACAACATCTTGTCCTTTACCTTAGGTCAGAGAGCAAAGTGAAAAAAAAATTACGAACTGATTAAACGTTCATTTCTGCCACACTCTCATGCTAAGGCTTAAATTTGGTTAAACTGTAAAATGAAATAAGTTCAACTGTTACCAAAAAGAGATGGCATCTGCACATACTTACATGGACTGTCAAGTTGAATGATCTAGCAAGGACAAATAATGGTAAGCACAGATCTAAATGCAGAGATAGTTTTAACATGCATGTCATACATTACCAAGAGCTACGCGCATGAGTCATGTCCCATCACCTCATGCTATTAAGTCCATTTACTGTCAGCATGAACACAGCTGAGGCACTTCAACACACTAATCTGACAATGATTATTGTTTGACCTTGGCAAAATTAAGATGGAAAAAAAATTAGAAGAAAAACAACTATGCTATCGACCCCCCCCCCCCCCCCCCCAAAAAAAAATAAATAAATAAATAACAAGGCAAACTTTGAACTTTGACCTCTTTGATCTTCTTCAGGCAAGACCCACAACATTCAAGAATACTGGATGTTGTTTATCTTGCCCGAAAAGACCAAAGAGGCTGAAGCGCGTCGTGTTTGTCTAGTAATTTTTTGTTTCTTTTGTTCGGCGGCGCAGTCAATTTTTCTTAGAAGTTTGTTTCAATTTCCGCTTGCAGTCATCTCACTTTGAACAAACTTAATTAAAAAAAAATAACATGGCCAAGTGCTAGTGGGCAACACTTTACCTTTTTCCTCAGAGAATGTAAACCCTGAGCACCAACAACTTAGACCAATTTTTTCAAATGATCAGACCATACTGTCGAAATATTGGCCATGTCATTGATAAGAAATGCCTGCATCTTGCAAGTAAGGAGGTGGAGATGATCTATGTTGCCTGGGATATACTCTCAGTTCACTCTCAGCTTTGAGGGTATGAAGCAGAATGACATTCCCACATTTTCCATGGAACTCTGTGCGAGAAAACATTTGGGCTTGAGAACCTGAAGACTCATGCTGGATGTGTCCTCTGGATACAACTGATGTAGTTCACTCCTTCCAAGACTGAGGAAGATCGCCGAGAATGGCTGATTCTGATTTGTCTTGTTTTTATGTGTGGAGTCAACAATGGCCAAATCAGACTTACTGCACTCGGCTAAGTCAGGAAAGTATCTTGTACTTTTTGCTATACCTTTCCAAGATAAGTACAGAACAGAGAAAAAAAACACATCCATAAAATGCCAGAAACAACACCCCCCCCCCCCCCACACACACACACATCACCACCACCACCACCAAAAATCCAGACACATATCCTGTGTAGGCATCAACAAAACTGCTTCCCTCCTGTACAGAAAGACATGCTTTGCTCTAACTACTAAGCTGGAAAATGTAGGTGGGAAAAAAGTAGACAGAATGTCTGGGCTAATATGATCAGCTCCATCCCAATGGCATGCAGGTGAGGAGATGATGAAACTAAATGGCACTCTGGCATGTTGAGTGGGACAGCTCTGAACTGGCACCATCTGTACCTGAGAAAAGGCTTGTAAAATGACTCAGGATGCGCTGATGTTGTATCCTTCTGAAGTAACTGAACTCTTCCACAACCTGTGGAGGATAACCGATCAAGTTTTCTTTCTGTCCTTCTAGTAAACCATAGCCAAACAGGGTTAGAGCATTAGGTAGAGTTGGAAAACGCCTTGGCTAAACATGTCATTGAAAAAGCTGATAATTTCTGACTGTTCACAGACATAATATATAATTAACATATGCGCAAATTCCAAAGCATCCCATTATAACATATCAAGCATTCTTCTGGGTACTGATTTTGGGTTAGTACTGTTAGGATTTTTATACTGAAGCCACCCAGTTGATTTTATTCTGCATAATAACATAACATCAGATGACCTGTTCATATAAATGATGTGTTGACCTAAAAACGTAGCCAGATACACTGCCGTGACTATCAAAAAAATATCTTTACTCTGCTTACAGTTTTGACCAATTCTGGTGATATAGGAAAGAAAATGCAAACCTCGTCAACTGATTTGGTGCATGCGACTGATGCCTGACACCCTCCGTAAAAGTCATCATGACCAGACAAAATCCAATTCAGAACAGTCTTAAAGCATAACTTTAGGTAATTCACCACAACAGCTCAGAAAGAAGCCCTTATACAGATGGACGTTGGGAAAGGACATATCTGATAACCAGAAAGCACCAAAGACCTGCAGAGATGAGGACTCTAATTAACTTTTGCTATTTGACCAGCTGCCGTGGCGAAGTGGTTAGCGTTGTGGACTCCTGGCTGGGAGGTCGTGGGTTCGAATCCCATCAGAGTCATGTGGGTTTTTCTGCCCTGACCGGCTCCTACCCAGAGTTGAGTTTGCTGCGGAGTCAGTTGGGAAGACTGGGACCACACAGTCGAGTTTCATCCACTTAATGGATGCATTTCTGAGAGTGTTGCTCAAATTTCCTGACCAACACTGCAGGTGCCTGTATCTCTCGGGCCTGGTTGACGCCGGGATATATTATGAAAGGAAGCGTAGAGTACAGCCCTGTCATGTAGTCTCAGACCGAAATGGAAATCCGTAGCATCATCTTAATCATCCTTATTCTCATCGATCAGCATAAAAAAAATGTCTCAAGCTCTGTGGTCCTTCATGCCCTGCTCTCATGGTGACCTCAGTTTCGATGTCCTCTCCACGACTGTGGCCTTGGTTTGGTTCCGTCGGGGTCACCAGTATCGGCGAGTCCATGGGGGCTATCGTTGGACGGACGTGGTGGCGCACTCCGGAGGGAAAGCTCACTCATGCCGGCTCCGCGACTAAGCAATTATTGTCGTCAGTAGGGGGCTTAGTAGGTGGTGTCCTGCGTATGTTAGATCAGAACAGGCGCCACTGAACACCACCGAAGTGACTCGGCAGCAGTGCAGTGTCTCCTCCGTGGGTTGCCTCTCGACGACTTGACATTGACTGCTCCCTGTGGGTTGCCGGTGCCGGGGCTGCGGCGGGGCCGACCGGGCTGTGGCTGTGGACAGGGTGTCGGAATGAGCGGCGTGGGTGCACTGCCTCTGAGATGGCGCAGAGGTTGGGACAGCAAAAAAAAAACAACAAAAAAAAAAAAACCCTTTGCTATTTGATGAGTAGTCGACTTGTCCCAATCGACTAGTCACCATATCATTTTACAGAGTGAAAAATACTGATGCTATTCCAAGAATTCCCATAGTCTCTGGTGATCACCTAATACAGATAAGATAAGATAATGTTGCTTATAGCCCAGCCGACCGCAAGGGGCCACATCAGGGCTGTACCTAATACACAGAATCTAAAAGAGGCTCAAAGATGGTGAGAAACAGGCCAGTATGTTAATTTCTGTTTCATGTCTAAAAGTTTGTATGCGTCATAAATGACAAACGAGCCGCAAATATCTTGATTGACACATATTTTGTGCCTTTTTAATTTTAACATATATATCTATATATACATATATATATGCACTTTTAGCATATATGTGTGTGTGTGTGTGTGTGTGTGTGTGTGTGTGTGTGTGTGTGTGTGTGTGTGTGTGTGTGTGTACTTTTAACATTATATTAACATACTTAACAAAATATTGTGGCCGTAACGTTCACACTGATTTAAAGTATTGTCAAGAATGAAAGATATAGGGAGCACATATTTGCTCCATACAATGTTACCCTGAATTGTATCATCTGATTTTTGTATCAGAACATGAATTAATGTCATATATTTTATGTCCCAACAGAATCTGTTCCAAATGACACTGAACTGGCTAGTACTAGGGCTGTAGTCACCAGAATGTACCATTTCTGGATAAAGATTTGTTAAAATTTATCAGTTCTTGTAACCAGAATATATTATTTCTGGATATAGGTTTGTTTAAAATCTATCAGCCATGTATTAGGGAAGGCCACCCACTGTCTCCAGAAAGTTGGAAAAGTTCATGTCCTCTTGAGCCGATGTCCTGACTGACACGATTTTTAGTGTAATTTGTGGACAAACATTTACCTGTAATCTGAATGTTACTTTTTTTTATATTTAGTGTCAATGTTGAGGAAAAATGAAATCCAGTTTCATGCATAGGTACTGCCTGGTGTGCATTTTGAAAATTTAAAAAACACTGCATGTATGTTGCAGGGGACACGGGATGTGATAATCAGACAAACGTGATAATCAAACAAAAAAGCTATCAAGGTCTAACTATCTGTGGCATTTCAGCATGGCTACCACAACATGATACGCCACAGTAAAGGTCAAAAAGATGGACGACAGATCTGATCCACAGGTACAAGAACATTTTCGCTTTTGTCATGTCCTACATCCCAAATGACACATTCACATTCTTCAACTTTCAAGAAATGTAATTCCAAAATGATCATGTTACCTATCTTTTCAACTTGCGTTTACATACATTACATATAGAGTTTTACAAAAAAGCATAATAAGCTGTCTTAAAAAGTGTGTTTATTTGTTCATTTATGTGACTTATATTGACCACAACCAATACATACAGATATATATATATATATTACAAAGCTTCAATTGCAGAGATGACCTTACTGAATAATTACTTCTCTTTCTCTCTTGATCATTCCGCAGATGATGAATATGATTTATGACAAAGCAGCAAAACTTTTATGAAGTTAAAGTATACCAAAAAACTATCCCCCCCCAAAAAAAAACTCACACAGACGGCACACAAGCCTACAGATAGATGTATGTGCACTTGCCAACATACTTGTAGACATGCCCAGCACTCGCATACTCAAACAGAAGTAGCATAAGCACATACATGTATGCTACACACAAAGAAACGTGTACATTTGATTTAATCTCGTACATGTGCACAAGATCATGAATTATGAAAAATAAAGATCAGAGAGAGGGAGAAAGACAGTGATAACGAGAGACACCACTCAAGGTTAACCACCCCCAACAACAAAAAATGTCACAAACTGAAAAAGAAAAACAGAAAAGAAAAAGAAAACAATGTGACAATCATGTTCCCATGCACCAAGAGGGAAGATTCATAAACAAAGACCTGTCATCAGGACAGTCTGGCACCATAGCTGGCACCGTTCTGAATCAGGCAGGGACACAATGAATGGGCAGGAGAAGAAGAGTGGGGCATTGAAAAATAAAGATAGGCAATTCTTTTCACATCGAGAATTCCAACTCTTTGATTACTTTCTTTTACTGTTGCAAATATGTCATTTTCCACCTCTCTCTCTCTCACACACACACACAATGACTATATACACGCACACACACAAACACACACAGAGTGAGAGAGACACAGTAAAAATTACATGTGCACACAAACAGGAGTAAAGTTTGTATATTTCCACTCATCATGTATGCAGACTTACACGTAACCTCTACATGCAGCCCACTTGCTCTTCTGCCACAGACTGGACAGCCATGTACAGGGCTGACATGGCACTCTAATGTGGAGCACATGTGCCAGTACAGTGACTTTTGTTACAAAGTTCATGACCTGTAGAAATGACAGCTAAGAGCTAATTTTCAATAAGCAAATACAGAGAAGAGTACAGAGCGAGTATGTTACTGTCTTAACAGTCAAGGGTGAATTTTCACAGCCTTAGAACACCAAAAGTAGTTTGTTACATAGACACTGAATGGTGAATTTCTTTATAGGATTTTCTGCCTAGTGCCTAGTTCGTAACAGTATGGGTGAATTTCTGAACGCAGGATATGTCACGCAAAGTTTGAGCAACATCATGAGACGTTAAGCTGACTTCCACTGGTTCCCGCCTATATGATTAAAATGGCACAGATACATGTACAGGTAAATATGGCTGAGGAAATATGAAACTTACAGGCATGATCGTTCGAGCATCATCCCATTTTGCTTCGGGAAAAAGGCATGCATATGGATGCATGCATTTTTATGTGCATGCGTGTTAGTATGTGTCTGAATGTGTGTACTTATCTTAATGTATCAGTTCACTTTTTACGTATTGCTCGCAAAAGAAAATGATAAGTCACCTGACAACTGGCAGACTAAAAACAGTAATGAAGTCACGATAATCATGACATAACAACAGTAAAAAAAGAAATTAAAAGAAAAACCCCTTCAATCCACAACAAAAATTTCAAGACATTTCAAAAACATTTCATGCATTTCTCAGGTAATGATCTACAAGCAGTCCAATATCTTACCAAGTTGATATAAAGCAGAACAAATGTGTGTCACATGATTTGCAGTTCCATTAATTGATCTATGATGCTTTAATTGAATGCCTGTGGTTCCATGCCCAAAAGATATTAACTGATCAAGCTTTCAATGAGCTAGGCTTGTGACAGAAGTGTGCAGATGCAGAATATGGCACAGACATTTGTAGGGAAACTTAACAGAACACTTAGCTACCTGTCCTTTGTTTTCTTCAGAACTACTCTTCTTATTCAGGTAAAACCAGGACACTCAATTTATGTATACAGCATGGAAAAAAAACCTCTCTGCAGTCTTTCTATACAAAAAGCGTTTCTCACATGCATGTTGAAAAGTCTTTCCATCATTTAGTATGGCACACTCTTTATACATCCACAAAAAACCTTCCATTCTAAACCAAAACTTTTGATAAACTCTGGATTAAAAAAACAAGGGATCACTGGGTACAATCTGACCGCTCTCAAAACTTTTAGTATTACGTATGAAAAAAAAAGGCATACAATTCTATGAACAGTCTCATGTGATACCTTTTATTTGGCAAAAAAAAGAAGCAAAACTGAACACCAACCTGTCACCCTTAAAGTAATCGAGCATATGTACACACCCTGACAGATTGACAATGTAATACATCTTTTTACTTGAAAAAAAAATCTTTTTAGCACCAGTCACCAAAATACGAAAGACCTAAAAGCCAGACAGACTGGTTTTATGTTTATTTCTTTCCCCAATGCAGTCTCAGTTTCTGCACTGGTCTGGGTCACCAAAGAACTGCATTGTCGTATGGCACTATTCTGGAAATGGTTGATGAGACTTTCTTTGTTTAACACGGCCATCGGAAATTACAAAAAAAAATTTTCATTCAAATAAATATAGCTGCGCAAATACATTAAAGTTTGTTGCAGTAGTGAAACAACGTATGCGTAAGCATTATGCATATTCTATTCCATACACAAACACAATGTAAATATGGATGCATGTTTACCTGCAATGAACAGGTTTTACAAGCACCTGTCTTTTCACACACATAAAACATACACACCAAGTACCCATGTGATTCAATTCATGCTAGAACTAGAAATATCTGATAAGAATAAGTTACGTGGGGATAATACACGGGAATATATGCCATGTTCCTTCACTCCAATATATGTCTCTCACACAAACCATTTCAGTTTCTTCACAGGCGCCTCACCGAGTTCAGACTAGTCCATATTATAAACTACACCATATCTGCTGGTCCATGAGACCGCAGTTCACCGGGGGTGCAGATAACATGGTGTGTGCCACAACTTTGGTGTGTGTGTGTGTGTGTGTGAGTGTGTGTTTGTGTGTGTGTGTGTGTGTGTGTGAGAGAGAGAGAGAGAGAGAGAGAGAGAGAGAGAGAGAGAGAGAGAGAGAGAGAGAGTGTGTGTTTGTGTGTGTATGAGAGAGAGAGAGTGTGTGTGTGTGAGAGAGGGAGTGTGTGTGTGTGTGTGTGATAGAGAGAGAGTGTGTGTATGTGTGAGAGAGAGAGACTGAGCGTGTGTGTGTGTGTGTGTGTGTGTGTGTGTGTGTGTGTGTGTGTGTGGTGTGTGAGAGAGAGAGTGTGTGTGTGTGTGTATGTGAGAGTGAGTGTGCAAGTGAGTGAGTGCACCTGTATGTGTGAGAGCACATATGACCTTCTGTGTGTGTATACTTGTGTATGCACGTGTACATAGTGTGTGCACACAGATGTGCATGTGTGCCTATATACTTTGAAATATTTTTGACTCGGCCAGCATCGCAAATCAGTTTCATTCAGTTTCGCAGTGCCTGTCTGTGCCTTCCTTTATCAAACAACCTCATAATGATCAAAGAGTTCAAAATTTACACAAAAATGTAATAATGCAATGCAACAAAATTCAAAACAGAAAAGAATGAATTCAAGTTCAGCTTGATGGAATAATATGAAAAAATGGCACTTATAAACATGGAGCTATATTTTGCGTATGTACAAAAGAGTCATAGGACTTGGAGCATGCCCAGCAGAATTCTGGGAAGATGCAAATGGACTAGTGTGTTGTGGTGGGTGTTGTCACAGAAAGGGTTCCACTCTTGCTGCGTTCTCGTTCCCCTAGCCATCCCCAGTTCAGTTCAGTTTTCATTTTCAATGTACCACCACCCCTCCCTCATGTCCTACTGTCTTGTCCCTCCCCTCAGAACAGTTCAATGGTTGGGTCAAGAGTTAACCAACCCCTTCCCCTTGTCCACTCTATGGTGAGAATGTGTCATCTGATCTACTGTCTCCAACCACCCCACTCCCCACCTATCTGTCTCTGACCTCCAGGTGAGCTGAACGACACTATCATGCTGTTTTTCACATTTTGGCAAACACCCTGGCAAAGAAGGATGATGGTAACCTGTCATGTAGGCGTCAGGGGCACAGTCATGGAGCAGACTGAGTGGAGATACCGCATCTGTCCAGCGACAGGTCTCCATCAATCACACTGAAGACTATGATACAACCAATTGAGCCATGAATGCTCCTGGACCCCCCACCCCCAGCTCCATTCACTGTAACAGCAGGCTATGATGGGCCACTTATATCTTCTAACATGTATTATAACAATTTTCATTGAATTTCATCCTCTAGTGGGAGAGTAACATGGTGTGGACTGAAGTGGTATGGTTTGTCAATGTTCACCACTTTTTTTTTTCCTCACCCAAACAATAAGGACAAACGGTTCACATTTCTCAGATGAACATGCTTATGATTTACTATATTACTGAAATTCTTGAGTGGAGACTTGCACTTCATGAAAGATGAAACAACATACATACACAACAGACCAGACCAAATGAACATCATGATGGACAGTGAGCGTTCCTATTCTGACCCTGGAGACCTGATACATGAAACAACAATAAAGCATGATAACGAGGTGAAAAACCCTGCCACCATTATAAAGTCAATATTCGCACCACCTCTCATTTTGACCCTTGTTTTTACATTCTCGGTTAACGTAAGAAATTCCCACCCATACAGGTGACTTTGCCATGAACTCCATGAAGATGACATGTTGCCCATGGGAAGGGAAGACAACAGGAGCTCTATCTTTGTGCCCTGAGGCTCTCAACTCAAACGCAGCGAGTACTGTCCTCCGTAATAGGCATTTCAGCAATTCTGCGTCGGATGGAGTACTGAGACCATATGACGAACTGAATGAGGCCCAGAACCACGGGGTAGAAGCAGATGAGTTGAAACATCACAGCATGCAGGGGTTCCTTTTCAGCTGCCGATGCCTGATCCTTCTGTGAACAACAGAGGCAAAGAACAATCCTTTCATCAGAAGTGAACTGTGAACGTCATGGACATGTTCCGTGAACTGTGTCACAAGACCTGTATCTTTCTGGACAGAAGCCATTCTGCATGAACTGTTACATGTTTAACTGCAGTTTCATGAGGGTTGCCTTGTTCTCCACCAACACAGTTGCACAAGTAAAATTTAAAAAATCAAAACAAAAGTCCGGTCAAAAGACAAATCCACATTTACCTGCAGAAAAAAATATTATAAAAAACATTCATTCCCAATCAAATATGATCACCAAAAATGAAATGCATAATCTCTCGAACAAATTTAAAATTTAGATCCACAGGAACCTCTTAATCCTCCATACCCCCTAAAAAAGTGAAAGAGAATAAACTTTGTTCATCACTTTAAATTTGTAGTGTTCGCAAAGTGAAACAGAAACACACAAACTGTCCTTGCACAACTGCCTCTGGATGATTACAATTTTTCAATTAATCTCAAATGATACACTGTCCCTAAAACAGGCTCTCTCCACACTCATAGAAAGTATTAACAAATATCCACTAGAACTGCATAATCGTCATAATCCTGCCTTCACACAACAGCACAAGAGGCAAAATAGTGCCTGTCATTATTGATACCAACCTGATCCTTCAGATGCTCATAACCATAGCGATTGAGGACGTTGACGACCAGCATAGGAGACAGAGACAGAGCGGGTTTGACCACCAGTGCGTTGGTTCCAAACACAGTGGATGAGATGGGCTGCCTGGACAGCAGACAACGACACACTTGTTGCAATGCCAACTCTCAGTGTGATCAACAGCAGATACCATGAAGGCAGAGAAGTTATCTATTACGCAGGTGTGTATGTACATCTAACTTGCACTGCTCTCAACGCTTTGCTAAGTGTGCAAATTATATGCACTATTCTATCAAAACTCGCACGCACACGCTCATGCACACACACACACACATGCGCACACAGACACACACACATGCGCGCACACACACATTAACCGATGTATATGCAAATGTGCAATGGACCGTCACAGACATATCTGAGGAAACTTCTTTTTGTAAAAATATGTACAGATTCCATGAAGTACCAAACTGCGAAACATAACATAAAGAAAAGAGAATCTTATTGTTTCTTTGCATTATACTCTGGCAGCTGTAAAAGAAACAGGTAAATGCTAGCATATTATGGAAACAAAACAACTTATCAACCCAATAAGGTATCTGTCTGCTGACTTGGGTCTGTGTGCATCAAACGGGACAGAAATACTTGGTTTGTCATTTGAACTATGCACTTCTAAAGATGCAGGTCACAGGGGCCTATATTTCAAAGAGCAGTACTGAGGACTGTTTGATGAATATGGGTCCTCCATGACCCTCATCACTGAAAGAGGGATAAACACTGTAAACACACACAGTAAAGCCTATGCAAAATATGCTGGTCATGGACAACCCACACTGTCATGAATGTGATGTCAAAACTGACAAACAGTAAAGGTTGATACTCAAGACTGACACAGTTTTTATATTTTGTACACTATTGCACAGAAGCAAAAAAACAACCAAAAAACATAGTTTCAATATGACCAATATGAAAAGAAACTTTAAATCAAAAGCAGCGTTAGTCTGAGGCTGTGAACATGTAACTTAACAACTGTTTCACCATGACAGCAAAAGTGACCCTCCTTGTCACAGCTCTGCATCCCAAATCAACTAGCCAAACCGGCGAGGGTCCTCACAAGCATTTTTCCTGACAAGAGTTCTTAACTCTTTCATTCCTACTTTTCTATGAACCATTACTTCCTCTTGTTCCTAGATCCTTATAATGTGAGTATTCCCTTCATTCCTGGATTTGGAGTAAAAAAAGAAGTGTAAAGTGAGAACTGCCATGTATACAGTAGCAAACCGACCAGAATAGAGCGGCGACCACTTTCCCACGCTGCAGGGGCCGTCTGGCATCCATTCCATTCATAACCACTGCTGCGCGAGCGACCTGGTCATGATGTGGACCGATGATGCGACTTGCGCTAAGCTCAAAGCACTTACTGCGAGAACTGATTTTCCGGGCTGCAGGAAGGAAAAGAGGGATTTTGTGCTGCCCGGTTTTCCAGGCTGAAGGAAGGATGGGTAGGATTTCTGCAAACTGGAAAACCGGGTTGTAGGGATGAAAGAGTTAAACTTGTTAGAGGCTTGTAAACATGTTAGTGGCTTGTAAGTTCAATCCCTCATTTCTTCACAGTTCAAGCAATGACTCCCAAAGGCTTGGGGTTGCATCAAAGGCAGAAAAAATCCAGATCAATATCTGCTCTTGAACAGTTCAAAGAACTAACCTAAAGGTGCGTCTCTTTCTAGAAAATTGTCTGTAGTTAAACCTCTCCTCTAACTATCCACAAGTGACATCATAGCTTGCTCCTCCATAAATGACACCACTACGGAGTTCAGGGCAAAGTACACCGGTGGCTCAGAGCCTTCCTTTCGGATCGGCGGCAGGCAGAAATCGTGAATGGCGAAATATCAGGCATTATCAGTGTGAAATCAGGAGTTCCCCAGGGTTCGGTTGTTGGACCAGCACTTTTCCTGGCATACATCAACGACTTACCAGAGCAACTCACCTCACTGACACGTCTATTCGCAGATGACACTGCTGCCTATCGTCTCTCAGCCACAGACCATGACCAACACCAGCTGCAACAGGACCTCCAACGATTAGAAAGCTGGGAGCAGAGCTGAGACATGGCCTTCCATCCTGGGAAGTGCTCCGTTCTGTCTGTTACACGCAAAAGAATCACTGCAGAATTTGACTTCCGGTTGCATGGACAAAGCCTGGCAAACGTCACCTCCGTAAAGTACCTTGGCGTCACCATCAGCAAAGGCCTGAGTTGGGATCAGCACACTGATTCCATCTGCACAAAGGCAAACAAAACCTTCGGCTTCTTAAGGCGAAACTTAAAATCAGTGCCAGCCAGTTAAAAGAAACTGCCTACAAGACCCTTGTCCACCCCATACTCAAGTATGCCTGCATAGTGTGGGACCTGTATATGCAGCGTAACATTGAGAAACTTGAAGCAGTACAGCGAAGGGCCGCTCGGTTTGTCGTAAACCGGTACCACAACACGTCAAGTGTCACCGCCTTGATTGACAAACTGGTGTGGCCTTCTCTTCAACAGCGCAGAAAAGACTCAAGACTGGCCATGCTGTGCAAGATTCTGGAAGGCCAGGCTATTGTCCCTTCATGTAGAGACAAGCTGACACCTGCTCCTACCAGACAGAGAAGGAGATACAAGCAGCAACTCAGCTTAATGCAGTGTAGGACACAGTACCGACAACATGTGTTCCTTCCAAACACCATCCGGGACTGGAACGACCTGCCAGAGACGGAGATGATGACTGGAACCCTTGACACTCTCATGTCAAGGGTCCCACTAAACTGAAAAACTAAGAAATAGTTAGTTAGTGTAGGTAGGATTAGGTCGCCACCCCATCCCATTCTTTCCCTAGTAAAATTGTGATTTTTAAAGTTATTTTTTGGCCTGTTTCACTATTAGGACGAACCAGGATCAGCTAGTCTGGAACTCATTTCCAGATGAAGAGTGAAAATTACAGTAGTCTGCTGATAAAACCCACATAGAGTAGGACTCCCCCAGTTTTTATGTTTCTCCACTGTCGTAGGTCTTTATCTTCCTACATTGGCTTTCCATCTCAGCACAACCTCCATAGTACGGCATGGTAATCAACCAGTGGATTGGGGCCGTCCAAATGGATGATGATGATGATGATGATGTGACAGGAAGTTAAGGCTCCAATTTAAAGGAAAGGAGAGAAGCTAGCAATAAGTCAGTCACCTCAGCATTAATCAAGAGCCCCTCTTGTATCTATCCATTAGATGTAAACCTGCATGCTGCTGTAAGACTGCAGGTACTGAGCCCAAGTCTCTCTCCTCCCCCTCATCCTGTCCACGCAGGTACATAAGTATGCTGTATAAACAACAGCCCCTGTCACCCTAGACCTCTGCATGTAGGACAGTTACTGGTCATACTTAAGAGTTCCCTTTACAGAAAACTTGATCACAGTCGGGAGAAAAAGCCCCAAATCACAAGAACTGGAGTTAATGGATGATTTCTTTCTGATTCTGTAGCTCTTCACAAGGAAAAAAAAAAAGAACAAAAAAGAACACAAAACAGGCGGATCAAAGTTGAAAGTCAGTGATGACATCTTCCAAAAGCATAAAGCTTCTACAAGTATGGGCTAAAAAACCAGCAACTGAGCAAGTCATGAAAGGTGATGATAAGACGGAGTAAAAACCTCTGACAGGTCATGCTCGTTCAGTGTTTGGCCACAGAATGAGAAGAAGTGGACAGAATTCAGCACTGTAGGTTAGAAACTAAAATCTGGCCTTGCATGCCATCCTGAGTATAACAGTAATTAATGCAGCTGGTGATAGTTTGACATGGTAAAATATGATTCCAACAATTGATTTTCACAAGGCAGTTAGCCTATGATAACAAGGCAACAGCTGCATTGCAGCACAACAGCAGCGTCAGGAAAAACAGTATTCTTTTAGATTTTGCGTTCAGATTACAGCTTGCAATTCTACTGCAATCTGATGGGAGCAAAGTTTCAATGGTCCAATAAATTATAACTACAGAATACACAGAACAGCTCGGCTGGTAGAGTACTGGGCTTATAATCCTTTTGATATGGGGGTCGCTGATTCAAATCTCTACCAGGCATACTGGGTACAGGGGGATTTTTCCTTAGAGTTAACATCAGTTCTGGCACCATTTCCCGAAAAATCCTTCAAATAAGATATAAACTGAGATTGTGTAACTGCATGTATTACATCTTGCGCACACACACAAAAATCCAATCACCAACTTTTGAGGGAAAAAAAGCCACTATTGCTGTTATAGATGATATCCTAAACATAGCATGCATCCTGTGTGAAAAATTAAAAGAATAGATGGAAATAGAAACTAAGTGACTGAACATTGGAATGATATGGACTTAATGACATGGGAAACAATAAATGTAGTTCCAGCAGGCAGCTCTTAAGCTGGCTCTACCCAGGTGGGCAGCTTGTGTAAACGAGCACTGGCAGTAAAGCGCTTACAGCTTGGTCTCAAGCCCAAGATAGGTGGTATACAAGTACTCATGATAACAAAAATATGTTGACCAAGTGATTTAGTTGTTGCAGCTGTATCACCATGAACAAATGTCAGTAACGTCAGCCAATACAAAGCTGTATTTCATATCACAGAAGTAATGGCGATAAGAAATGCACATCAAATTGCTTCATATGTGATCATAAATTAAAACATCAGTATTTTCCACTGAAGTTATAATAAACTGCATGATTATAAACAAAAGATTTTAGCAAACTGACCTCGACAATAAAAAAAAAAAAAAACCAAACAAATATCTATGATAAAAAATGATTTGAAAAAAGTAAAAAGTTTTTTTTAAGTTCCCCATTTTGATAATAAATCTACTTTCCGTTGATTTTTTTTCTCATTCAGCAGTATTCAAATACATTTTATGCATACCTGCGTTTATACTTTGCTTTATCTGCATCAGCGATGTCAGACAATGGCATGTTGAAGAATGAAAATGTAGCATTTGCCATCGCCCTGAAAGAAAAAAAAATTAAGAACAAATGAATTAAAAAGTCAACAATCACAATGATCATTCATGAATGTTACAAACATCAAAACTGATGAGGCTCCAAAAGCTAACAGTTTTCACTAATACTTTTGCTGCCAGACAATTGCATAGTTGTACACATCTCAAGATACGGCACACTCAACAGGGGAAACAACCCATGCTTCTTACGGACAACTCTTTTCAGTTCACCTCCATGAACTCAACTATCGATACTTAATGACTTGTCCTCAGAACATTTCCATTACTGTTTCAGCAAGCACAAACATTTTCTATGGTCAGATTCCACAGATTTTTCAACAAGTTCAACAGCATTTGTCTTTATTTTGATAAATGATATATTCTTAAATGCATAATTTTCATTTAATGGTCAGTACACTGTCATAACCCAGTTCTAAACAAAAATTAGCACCGAATTGTCCAAGAAACTGCTAAGAGTTAAGCTTAAGAGTCCAGCAAGAATACTAATTAATTATATTAATTATGTGTTCTTTGTCAAATCTTGTGGCCAGTTTTCCTGTGGAACTTGGAGATTGGTTATTACCTTTTTCAACATCAGCCTATGTCAGTGTGTAGTGAACGACAGTCTATGTTACCATGGAGCGCAATGCCAGGCTCCTGCGCACAGTGATCTCCATGTTACGTTCTGCTGTATCACGCCATGTCAAATTACTGTCAACAGTTAGCTTTTCAAAGACTGTTTTTTGCCACTTTCAGTCAGTGCAGATGTCCAACATACTACTGACTTCCTTTGCCTTGATTACATAATGATAATCGTTAAACAGCTCTCTCTTCTCCACTGACAAGATCAAGCAACTAGATTGGATACCACTGCTCTTCACCCATAATGTACACTGTAGGCTGAATCAAAGGACACTGAAAATAACAAGACAACTTGTCCTCTTCCTGTCCCTAGGAAAGGAGAGCTGAAACTAGTGAAAGAGCATTAAATTAAGTACTCCAGTGATCGTTACCTTCGGCAGTCACTGTACGCGCTGACAGGTGTCGCCACCAGCAGTTTGCTACACTGTTGGGATTGGAGGTCAGCTGCAGCCAAAGTTTTAAGTGTTGGGTTTAATTTTTTGTTTAATCTATAGATTTTCTGTCCTTCAAGTAGAGAAAAAGTTAAAAGTTACCATGATTTCAAGAGAACATTTAAGACATGTAACACAAGAGAAACATCTTTATCTGCAAATCTAAGATGTGAAGCATACAGATAAATTCCAAATGTCTTGCAAGAAAGTTTCTGGGAAAAAAAAGTACAAAAGATTAAGTACTACCAGATAAATCAAATATTCGCACAAGTGTACAAACCTGACCGTTCATAAAGTGAACCAATTATTGGTGTTTTTCTTCCAAATATCTAATGTTTAATAATAAAAAAAATAATGAAATACTTAAAATTCCAGTAATCAA
The DNA here is from genome assembly GCA_033310375.1 of Conus canariensis. Lineage (NCBI taxonomy): Eukaryota > Metazoa > Mollusca > Gastropoda > Neogastropoda > Conidae > Conus > Conus canariensis. The sequence goes on from CM065715.1 coordinate 100,114,464, forward strand.
TTGCATTCTCTACTATAATCTGCAAACTTGAGCAATTCAAAATTCATTTATTTAAGCAAAAAAGAAAAAAGAAAAATTCTGCACAACCTCACCAAGTTCTGACAGCAAAAGATTAGGTGAACTTAAGTTATGTATATTCTAGAAATTAAGCTGGCTCCTCTTTTACCTTGCTGTAGAATAAGAGAACAGGGCAGTCACTTTCATTGTCAACAGAGACCTATTGTTCAGAGCAATTTGTTGTAGTTTTATCACCGTTTGCATCTAACCCCCTTCATTCACCTGTCCACAAGAATGTACAGCATGATGATCCAGGAGTTTCCAGGTCCGATCAGAAAATACATGGTCAGCCCACCCACAATCTTCCAGATGAAGTTGCAACGAATCATGTGGAAATATCCAAAGCGACCCACAAGAGGTGTTGCCAGGATCACCAGAATCTGTAAACAAGTAATATTATTTATTGAAACTGAGAGGATGAACTAGTTGTTGTCTAGCATAACTGTGAATGAATGCTGCTGCAGAAATTGCTGAGGATAACAAATACACATGCACAAGCATGCACGCACGCGTGCGCACGCACACACACACACACACGCGCACACACACACACACACACACACACACACACACACACACACACACACACACACACGCACACACACACACATTTTCAGAAGAAATCGGCAAAATTACTACCATCATTACAAAGTTTAGAAGTTTGTATACATTTTTCTTCCTCAGCAGGAACAGCGCGCAAATGTGCATGTGTGCATGCGTGCATGCATGTGCATGTGTATGAGTGTTTGTGTGTGTGCATGTAGAAGGGAAGGGGGAGAGTGAGGATGGCACAGGAAGTAAATTGGTTACTGCTTTTGTCTGCTAGTTGAGTATTGGATTATTCCACCTCGGTTCAATGTAAATCTGCAAACAAATCACAAAGGGGTAACCTGTTGAAAGAAGCTCATTTGTAGCTCTAGCTAAACCTGTAGTTCACCATACTTGAATGAAAATGACTTTCTTACTATTTCACCATACGTTTGATCTGTTAAAAAGGAAAAAGGCCTGGAAATGATAACTGATTCTTCTTCTTCTTTGATGATGGCAACAAACTTCAACATACTGACCATTTTGTTCCCTACATGTCAGCTTGAGGCTTCTGCAGCTGAGAAAAAGAGAAAGATCTGATTAGCTGTAAAGCGCTTAGGCTGTAGATTGGGTAACCAGATTCACAAACACTAACGCCTATCACTGGCCCTAGTATTGAACCGATGTTGATCCAGGCCCTCATTGTGCCACATCAGCAAGAGCTGAAGCGTCTATGTATGTGCATACCCACCTGTGCGTGTGTGTGTTTGTGAGTATATTTGTGTGTGTTTTTGTGTGCACATAATGTTGTGTGTTTTTGTGCACAGCACAAGTTTGGTTTGGGTGGCTGGGGTGGGGTGGGGGGGGGGGGGGGGGGGGGGGGGGAGGAAGCCTTGAAAGGACTGTATGATTGCATGAATACATGTGGAAGTAAGGGATGGGAAATCCCCACAGGGGGAAAAAAGAGGACAAATGGGAAGGATGGGGGAGGAGGGAAGGAGGAAAGGGGAGGAAGATTAGCAGAATATACCAGTAATGCCACCTTGGACTGGAAAGATTCCTGAGGAAAGCACTGTGGCCCTCATGTTGTTCTACTTTGTGACAAGTGGGGGGAAAGTTGTTCTGTCTAGATAGGATGTCCAGCAGGTCCACATCTGGTACTTATGGGGGTGCGACTAGCAGGTGCTATGGGTTCAGTAGGCAGTATCGGGGAGGCGAGTGGGGAGGGTAGGGAGAGAGAGGAAGGGTGCACTGAGATATATAAAATATCTCTGTGGGGTTGAGCTTTATGCCGGTGGTAATAATGCCTTGGGGGTACTTTAAAAAATATTGAGAGGCAAACTTTCATTCCTTCTAAACTGTCCATTCCAAGGCTTGGAGTATGACATTTATACTGTAGGTCTGCCTTCAACTGCCTACACCCATCTGGTGCCCTTCTCTGCACTTTTTCAAAGACAGGTGTGCTCTCTGCTGTGGGGGATCACACACAGGGCTGTGAAACTCAAAAGTAGGGCAGACCATCTTGAATACTGTGCGTCTGATTTCCTTGTAACCTAGTTTGATGTTATGGTGTATGAAGCCAAGGGCTCTTTTGGTTTTGCTGGAAATGTTGGAGGTATATATATGCAGCTTCCATGTTAGCTCCTTTGTGAGTCTGACACTCTATTTCTTGGCTTGGGTCTCTTCTTGGAGTCTGTGGCCAACATGAGATGATACCTATACTCAACGTTTTACGTCAATGGATAACATGGACTCTTGAACACTCCTGGAACTTGTCCAAATCTTCCAGGAAATTGTTGCGATCCTAATATAAAGTTATAATGTTGTGGCAGGCAGCATCATCAGTGAAGAGTTTAGCAGTAGAGTTAGCAGGCAGGTCACTGTTGTGAAACAGAAACAAGTTTGGCATGCGGATGAATCCCTGAGGAATGCCTGATCCCATTAGAACAAAATCTGACTTGGAGCCAGCTGACGTAACCTGACTGTGATCTGTCTCTTAGGAAAATCGCATTAATACTTTCCAGACGAGTGCGGCAGATCAACATCGCTTCCCTGCATGCGCGTGCACCGCACGTGCTTACAACCGTTGCAGACGCGCGATTTTCGCACTTTTTTATGTTATTTTACGTCTCCTAATATAAACCTAACAAGCAATTGGTATATCAACGGAAAGGGTAAAGTGCGAACTTTGTAATGAGCATAGAATTAAATATATTTTGGGTAAAATAGCAACGCTACTGTTACAGAAACAACATAAGTAAAACATAGGAGAACACAATCCTGTTTACATTTGTTTGGTTAGTATGACAACAGCAAATGGGGAAGAAAAGGGGCATAAAACTTTGCTCTTACTTTGAACAGATGCAGAGCAAGCCTGAGGTATTCAATATGTGTAATCCAAGTGAATTCTTTTTTTTTTTTTTTTAAAGGAAATTGAATCATTGCACACAGTGCACATTTTTCACTGTTTTGGCTTCAGATGATAAGACGTATAAAACTATTAAATACACAGAGCAAATAAATCAAGCTCAGATTCTTTTCGATAAACTTGTACACCTTTACCCCCCTCATTTTCTGAACTACTTTGCTGAACCAGTTCTAAAACCACAGGTCATTCTCCTTCTCTCCGATATGTTAGTGAAGCAGGAAATTCCACACACGCCTTCCCAGTGCAAGATGGCAGTCTCTTTATTCGGACTACTCGGGGGGGTCACAAAGGTCATCGCTAGTGCATGTAAACTTACCCTTCCAGTAGCTAGAACCCCGTTCTAAATATTTATGGCAGCTGGATCCCCTAGACGGTAGACGAGAGAACATGGGAATTTTTTATAGTTGTGCCGTCATGGATGCACGGCACGTCCAGGCAGTACAGCAGTGCTGCCATCACCAGGGCACGGCTCGTCGTGGACGGGTCAACTGAGTTGCCGTCACTATCGCACAGCACGTCGCGAAAAGGTTAACTGGTTGATTTTGTCTCTGATGCTGCATTGGTGAAGTTCATGTACCAGGTGGCTAAGGCTCACCATGCCAAAGGCTTTGGGGAGGTCCAAGCTGAACAGATCCTCTGGCCATACATTTATGTATATGGCCACAGACTCTTCATCAAAATATCCCAGGACTGCATCTCACAGAACCTCCCTTTGTGGAAGCCACGGTGCTCAGGGTAGAGGAGGTTCCCTCTCTCACTACAGTCGAGGATCGAGCTGACTAGGATAAATCTAACGCTCCAGGGTCTTACAAACTGGTAAGAAGGGTCTGTAGTTTTCCAGTTTTTAGTGCTCTTTCTTTTGAAAGACCGAGAGAACTGGGTAACACTGACAGTTCTTGGATCAGCAGGAACCATCCCTATGTCCAATGGATCTGGCATAGTAGCGTTATTGCTGGAGACAGTTCTTTATTTATTTCTGTCAAAACATGAGGACTGATAACATACTGTCTGGTCCACTGGCTTTTGGTCAGGTCTAGATTTAGACACAGCATTTTGACATCTGCTGAGGTAATTTAGAAACGGTCAAGGCCTAGTCGGTCAGAGTCCAGTGGAGGTATGGGACATCTGGCACATTCAAAGCCATGATGACTTGGCTGGTGCTGAAGGCCGACAGGAACTGACTGTTCAGAGCTTGGTCTGTACTTTCTTTGTCACCTGCAACCTTCACAGTGGCCGAATGGGCAGAAAGGCCAGGATTTTGAGTCTGTCTTAGTCTGAGAAAGGACAGGAACTATTTTGTCATTTTCAGTTTTGAGTCTGTCTTAGTCTGAGAAAGGACAGGAACTATTTTGTCATTTTCAGTTTTGAGTCTGTCTTAGTCTGAGAAAGGACAGGAACTATTTTGTCATTTTCAGTTTTGAGTCTGTCTTAGTCTGAGAAAGGACAGGAACTATTTTGTCATTTTCAGTTTTGAGTCTGTCTTAGTCTGAGAAAGGACAGGAACTATTTTGTCATTTTCAGTTTTGAGTCTGTCTTAGAAAAGGACAGGAACTATTTTGTCATTGTAGTTATTAGCTGCGCTGTCTTTCATCAGCCCATTAAGCTAGTTCCACTTCTAGTATCCTTCTCAGATGCTGCTGGACTTCTGCTTCCAGAGTTTACACAGGGGCTTCAAGCTCTTCAAAAGAACTGTTTGTGAAGTCAACTGTTTATCTCTACAAACATGAATTCAATTTTCCTTGGTGCCATTATCCCCCCCCCCCCCCCCCCCCCCCTCCCTCCCTTTCTTTCATCTCCTTTCCCTTTATCACAGTTTTTCTTCCCCTAATTGAACACTGGCGTCTCATTGGTTCAAATGATTAACAAGTTTGCTATACAGAAACATGAATAAATGATACTACAAAGTTTTTCAAATAACAAAACTTACCCCTCCAGCTGTTCCTGTCACTCCATAGAAGAAACTGCGGAAACTGGATGGCACTTGGTCTGTTGAAACTAGGTACTCACACAGAATAGCAAGAAAACCACCCCAAAAAGCTCGATGGAACTCTTGGAAAAAATTGGTGACCACAAACACAATAAAATTTTTCTCCTTGAAGAGCTGAAGCATCTTTCCAAAAAATGAATCTGAACTGGTATCTATATCGTCTTGTTTGGACAACCCTGCACATTTTTCTTCTTCTGAATTTTTTCTTTGAGCATTATCATACTGTGTATGGGCATGATTTCCTGTGTACATCATCAATGAACATGAGCAGCATGCTAAGAATACTGCCGAAACTTGGAATGCATGAAAATTTTTTAAGCTATCAGAGGTAAACTCAAGAAAGAGAATGCTCTGACCTCCAATCAATGAAGCAATTGTTGAATACCTTGTAAGTTTAAGTCTGTTTTGAGGGTCTGCTGAGAGCTCTGTGAATAAACAGCAACTTAAGAGGCCGATGAAGGTGAACATTGTGTCGTACAGAAATAGAGCAACAACAAGGTGGACACCCACTGCCCAAGCACTCTCTCCCATGGGAATCCATGCCACCAGATAGGCCAAACCAAAGAGAGGGGCTGTGTACAAAATTCCTTCCCTCCTTGTTCTGGTCAGCAGACAATTGGTGTTGTCCTGGCAAACCGCAAATAGTGGATCATTGACGGCATTCCACACCATGTACAGGATCTGCGCGAAATGGAACCACGACTCCTGGATGTGGTACAGGTTTAGAAAGACTTTGACATAGTAGAAATTAAATGAACTGCTGAGCATGGTAAATCCCATGCTGAGCGTGCAGTAGGCAATGACTGCTTTTTGAGAACTCATCTTGATGATGCTCTGAAAACAAACGACCCTGGAAATCAGTCCGATGTCGTGTTTTGTCTCCCCACGTTCACAGCTATACTGTCGATGAGCCACGTACGTTGTGAACAACTCACATTTGTTTTCCTCAAGACGAGTAAGAAGTTGACATTCTGCTCCAAAATTTATCAAATGAATTTGCTTCCTGATGACTTCTTTACAGTTTCATGGCTGTGTCACACTGTTTATCCATATATATGCATGAACACACACTACAGCAGAAATACGAAAGGAGTTCGCGCGACCACCTTTCTGTTTGTGTTTCTGTCCTGCCTACGATGTTGACGTGCCGTTCGCAATAAGTAGTCTTGCACTCGCGCTCTCTGTAGTCAAATGTAACCTACTTGAGCATGTTCACGTTGTTTGAAAGGGGGCCCAGAGGAACATACATCATAATTATGTCAAGCACAAAGTCTAAGTTGCAAACAAAACATGGCCTCAAGTAGCCGGACTGCCGTAGGCTGATTTCCTGGTGCAGAAGGCCACTTCGCCCCCCACATGGAAACGTCTCCCGGCTGCCTCTCTGTCGCTTTATCTAAAAATCACCGGGCGGACATTTCGTGACACACAAAAATGTCCCATTCTTTTCTGCCAGCCATTTCTACCAGCCACCAGTCGCAGCCATTTTTGTTTGATTCTGGCGACCACCTCCGGCAAGATTTTAAGATTGTACTTCGACCAACATCCACCAATTTGGACCTTGGAGATACTCTGTCAGTCTATGGTGGTTTGTCTTCCATTTAATACCCCTCAGAGTTCTACCAAGCAGCGGTGAGTGACTTGTTGCTTCTTGTATTCTGTACGATATGAGCGAACCGGCAGCTGGTGGTGGTGGTGATGGTGGTAGGAGAGGATCAGTGACTGGAAATGACTCTTGCGATAAATGCAACAAGAAAACCTCCAAAAAAGACAGAGCAGTTCGATGCGAGCTATGTGGTCAATGGTACCATGCTGCATGCGTTGGAATAGATGAGGCACTGTATGAGGCAATCACAAAAGACAGCAACAAACGTTTGGCAACAATCCATTTCTGTTGCCCCAAACCATGCAACAGCCTTGCAAGTAAATTTCTACTGAACATGGCGAAGCTTGAAAATAAGGTGGACAAGCTAAAGGAGGAAGTAGATAAAATAAATGAAAAGATGAACAAGATGGAAGTGGGCGACAAGGAATGAGAGATGCTGTCAAGAAAATAGCAGGACCACTAAATGAAGACAAGGTGGAGAATGAGGCGCTCATGTACGAGATAGCAAACGAAGCATCCAAAAAAGAGATGGCTGAGTTTTGCGACCGTACCAGAAGGGCTACCAACCTGGTAGTATTCAGACTTGAAGAGACACATCCAAGGGGAAAGAACATGGTCAAACGAAAGATGAGGAATTAGTGCATAAGTTACTTGGAGAGATCAAGGGAATACACCAACCAACAGAGATTCATCGCTTGGGAAAACTCTTCAGTAGTAAAGAGAAGGATGAGGCGACACAAAAGGAGAAGGATGCTGGTGGTACCAAGAAGATAAGGCCTCTTCGACTGACTTTTGTCTCAGAGAATGCTCGTGACGAAACACTGAAAGCATTTCACAAGGCAAAGAAGCAGGTACAGGAACAGTCAGAAGAAAAGGATCCCAGGATTATCAGCAAAATCACGTTGAGAAAAGACTTGACCCCAAAGGAGAGAAAGGAGGAAGAGGCCCTTTACCAAGATCTTAAACAAAGGAGAGAGGAGTAAAAAAAAAAAAAAAAAAAACTCGGGGGACGACAATGCTCACTGGATTCGACGAGACGGCCAGGTTGTGAATATTGGGAAATACCCCGATCTGGCCCCAAGGCGAAACCCAGTGAAAAACCGATAAACAGTAGACAGAGGAAAACTGTACATAGTTTTAAACAGAAGGATTCTTCATCTTCAAAATTTTCAGCTAGTCAATCTGAATTAAGAGATTTCACATGTATGTACTGTAACGTGGATGCAGTGACTACAAAGAAAGCTGAGATTCGTGCAGTGGTTGAGATGCACCAGCCAGCAATCATAGGCATTACAGAACTGAGGCCCAAAAGGTCAAGATATGATCTTCAAGAGCGTGAACTCAACATCGAAGGCTATGAATTGTTTCATACTCTCAAGCAAGATGGACGGGGGATATGTCTGTTGGTTTTGAAAGACTTGAAACCAGTGGTTTGTGATCGTGTAGACACTAGCACATTTAAGGAGGCATTGTTTGTTGACTGTACCACGGCAGACAACTCATCTCTACTTGTGGGACTTATCTATAGAAGCCCAAGCAGCAGCCATGAGAACACAAAGGAGCTAAATGCACTCCTAGGTAAAGCTACAGAGGCAGCTACTCAAGACCTACTTCTCATTGGTGACTTTAACTTTCCCAGCATTGATTGGAGACGAGAATTCAGTGAAGTAGGCCCAGATCAACCAGCAACACTCTTTTTGAAAGCCACCCAGGATGCATTCCTTGTGCAACATCAAAAAGAATCTACGCAATACAGAGAAGGGGAAAAATCAAATGTGTTGGACTTGGTCTTTTCAAGCCGTGAGGAATTGGTCGAGGAGATTACAGTGGCACCTGGAATGGAATCCTCTCTTCATCAAACTGGATCACTTCAAATCCAAGCCACCAGAGCAGAAACGGTTCAACTTTCCAAAGGCAGACTTTGATAGACTCAGAGCTGATCTACAGGAGACAGACTGGGATTGTGAGCTGGATGATCTAAGTGTAGACGACACTCATTAAGAGCAAGATTAACGATGCTGTCCAGCAATCAGTACCGCTCAAATCAGTTGGTCGAGCTCGCACAAATGGATGGATCACAAAACGTTGGAGTCAGTGAGAGAGAAGCATAGACTTTTCAGACGATGGCAGCAAACACGAGAAGAAGGTGACTACACAGCATACCATAAGGCAAGGAACAAAGTCAGCAGAGAATGCAGGAAGGCAAAGAGAAGATTTGAAGCCACAATAGCCGCTGAAGCTAAGAAGAATCCCAAAGTATTCTGTTCATACGTTAAGAGTAAAACGACGGTGCGATCGGGGATAGGGGACCTGAAAAAGGAAGATGGCAGTAAAACAACATCAGATCAAGAAAAAGCAGAGCTGCTGAATAATTTCTTCCACAGCGTGTTCACTCACGAAGATGATGGCCCCCTCCCCAACCCTGCCAACTGCTGAGTACAGCACGACCTTGGAGGACTTTGAGATTTCAGAAGAGAAAGTACTGAGACTGCTTCAGACCCTAAAGACATACAAGGCTACAGGACCAGACGGCATCAACCCCCTCGTTCTGTCAAAGGCTGCTGACATATTGGCCCACCCAGTTAGGCTACTCTTCCGCAAGTCTCTTGAAGATGGACAAGTACCACAGGATTGGAGAAAAGCAACTGTTTCGCCTATCTTCAAAAAGGGAAGCCGCCTACAACCATGTAACTACAGGCCGGCTAGCCTCGCATGCATACTCTGTAAGGTGATGGAAAAACTCATCAGAGAAAAGGTCATCATGCACTTGGATGAAAATCAACTCATCAGCAAGCAGCAGCACGGATTCGTGCATGGGAGATCCTGCGTTATGCAGCTATTGGATGTTATGGATGCCTGGACAGAGATTCTCGATGCAGGAGGCAGTGTCGACATCATATACATGGACTTCATGAAGGCATTCAACTCCGTGCCCCACTGACACCTCCTGATGAAGCTTGCAGTGTACGGCATCCAAGGCAAGGTCCTCGACTGGATCCAGGCATTTTTAACAGACAGGCAGCAGAGTGTAGTTGTGAATGGAGTAAAATCAGAACTAGCGCCAGTGACGAGCGGGATTCCACAGGGGAGTGTCGTTGACCCAATGTTATTTGTCGTCTACATCAACGACCTGCCGAATATCTGCGCCAGTGAAGTGAAACTGTTTGCAGATGACACAAAGTTGTACACCTGCAGTGACATCCCAGGAGCCACGACTGCCCTGCAAGCTGACCTCGACAAGCTCCAGCAGTGGTCGCAGGATTGGCTACTTCGTTTTCACCCGCAAAAATGCAGCGTCCTGAAACTTGGTAGCAAAAGGTCAGAGGTGGAATACACCATGCAAGATGAAACACAGGGCACAACAGTGTTGGAGGAGCATGAACATGAGAAAGACTTTGGCGTCTACGTCGACAACAAGTTATGCTTCAAGGAACATGTAGCAAAAAGTACTGCAAAAGCCAACAGAATTGTCGGCATCATTCGCCGCACTTTTGACTTCCTCAGCAACGACCTCTTTGTACAACTGTATAAGAGCCTTGTGCGTCCTATCCTGGAATACGACCACTCTGTGTGGCAGCCGCACCACAAAACCCTCTGTAGTGAAGTGGAGGACGTGCAACGACCAGCAACCAAGCTGTTGGCATCACTGAGAGACAGGCCGTACCCTGAGAGGCTGGCGATTCTGGGACTACCTACTCTTGAGCATCGCAGAAACAGAGGTGATATGATTGATCTCTACAAATACATACACAGGATCTACGATTCTGATCGGCCGAAGTTCGAGATCATCAGTGACCGTGCAACAAGGGGAAACAGTCTCAGGATCAACAAAAAAACACTGTAGGCTGAATGTTCGCAGAGGAACGTTCTCTCAGAGGGTGATCAACATGTGGAATGAACTCCCAGAGTCTGTGGTCAGAGCACCATCCATGAATAGCTTCAAAGGCAGACTCGACGCTCATTGGAAAGGTCTGGCGAGTGTTCACACTCCAACTTGCCAGTTCTAAACTCTGACAATATTATTTTAACTTTTGCCACATGTGTCAGTGCCACGCATGCCACTATAAATGTATGTTTGAAAATTGGAACGATGAACTGGCCCATTAGGGCCTCAAGCATCTACAACGTCAAGGTCAAGGTCAAGGTCAGTTCCTCCCCGCCTTTTCACCTCTCTTCTCCCCAATCTTCCTATTACTAGGGTAGATGCTGTCCCCTTGTAATGGTTGTAGAGTTATCCCCCTTATCTCCCCCTCCTTTTCACTCCTTCCCCCACTTCTCCACCCCCCCCCCCCCCTTCTTCTTCTTCATTAGCATTTGTGGACATGGCCCATGCATGAGCAATATATTTGGCTCTTGCGTACATGTTATTTTGACCTGAATAAAACAAGAAGCTTAAATCCCAGACGACCGATGAAGGGCCGCATCAGGGTTGAATGAATAATGAACTTGTGTCTTCAAAACAAATTCTTATTCTATAGTTGAGAATAATTTCAAAATCCAAAGAAAAAATGAAAGTGACTCATGAGTTTTCGCGTGCACGTGTGCGCGCGCGCGTGCGTGTGTGTGTGTGTGTGTGTGTGTGTGTGTGTGTGTGTGTGTGTGTGTGTGTGTGTGTGTCACTTATTTAACGTCTTTCCACTAATC
>CM065715.1:100150710-100165710 GCA_033310375.1 Conus canariensis
GTTCGATATTGGTTTGTTGTTGTTTTGATAAGTTATGTAATACAGAAGGAAACAGTGTTTGAGGAGGGGAAGGTCGAGAGAGAGAGAGAGAGAGAGAGAGAGAGAGAGAGAGAGGGGGGGGGAGGAGGGAGGTTTCTATTGAAATAAAGGCCTAAGCCCCTTACTAAGAGGAAATTCACAAGTACTGAGGAAAAAAAAAGGTATGTACAAATCTGATCGAGATTCAGAATGAGAAGCGTGCAAGAGAGAGAGAGAGAGAGAGAGAGAGAGAGAGAGAGAGAGAGAGAGAGAGAGAGAGAGAGAGAGAGAGACAGACAGACAGACAGACAGACAGACAGACAAGCAGACAGGCAGGCACACAGGCAGGCAGGCAGAAACAGTGTGTGTGAGAGAGAGAGAGAGAGAGAGAGAGAGAGAGAGAGAGACACACACACACACACACACACACACACACACACACACACACACACACACAGAGAGATAGAGACAGAGAGAAAGAGAAAGAACGAGACAGAGACACAGACAGACACAGACAGAGACAGACAGACACAGACAGAGACAGACAGACCGACAGTCAAACAGACAGACAGAGCTCTCACCTGCCAGGTCTTCAACCAGCAGGGCTCCTCGCCGTCAGTCTGGGGCCTGCCCTCCTCCCCCTGATCCTCCCTGACGGCGGACAGGGGCTGTTCCTGCTCCTTGGCCCGCAGGTCCCACACCGTGTGTGCGTGCAGCCCCGTGTAGATCATGAGGGTCATGCCACACAGCGCCACGAACACGGCAGTCACCTGCATCAACACAAACACAATCAACACAACACAAATAGACAAACAAACATATCAACGAATGGATGTGTTGAATCACTGTGGCGCTTATAATTTATGGACTGGTCCGTGACTGTAAGGTTACGTAGGGCGGTGTTTTCTCTCTCTCTCTCTCTCTCTCTCTCTGTGTGTGTGTGTGTGTGTGTGTGTGTGTGTGTGTGTGTGTGTGTGTGTGTGTGTGTGTGTGTGTGTGTCTCTGTCTGTCTGTCTGTGTCTCTGTGTGTGTCTGTTTGTCTGTCTGTCTGTCTCTGTCTGTTTCTCTCTCCCCCCCCCCCCCTCCCCGAACCTGAGGAGGATGTCTATGTTTTAGTTTCTTCGGATGACACGACAAACCGATATCCCGCGTTCTGCATGCGCTTAGCGCATGTCAAACAGCCCGCGGCAACGTAGTGGGAGTGGGGACAGGGAGGGCATGGGGAGAGGGAAGAAGAGGAATGGCTCTTTAAGTCAATTTGTAGCCCAGCCGACTACAAGGGTCCACATCAGCGCTGTGGGTTGTCCCTGGCAAAATTCTGTGGAAATATCCCCTTTGACAGTTAAACCAATATTAGACAGACGTTTCTACTGTGGCGACGCGCTCTCCAATGGCGAAAAGCCCGAATTCCATATACAGATATCTCCCGTGCATGACGATAAAGTCATCCCATGTAGTAGGTACCATGACTGACCCGACTGATCAACCAGACCCTGGAGCAAAGCGGAAGCCCAAGCTGTCCAAATTGCTGCCTTACACTGACAGTTCATATAAACAGATAGTGAGTGTCTTGCTACCTCAGAAACAAGGATGTGGATTAGGGATTAGAGCTGGGTCTTCCTTGTTTGTTCGCATCGTCACCAGTATCGTGACATTTGCCAAAACAAAAATCATGACGTAGGAAAAAGCGAGAATAGAACTTTTCAGGTGCTTGACTTGATGGCACTGGCATGACATGCGTTGTCTGAACTTCAAAACCTCTGGTTAACGAGAATATTATTACAAAGCTTCACCTGAACTTTAATACCATGGAGTAATGTTGTGAATTGATATCTATCAACAAAGTCATTTTTTTTTTTTTTTACAAAACATGAGAACTTTACATTGAAATGTTCGTTTTGAAAAAAAAAGTATACGGGAAGTACCTCCTTCAATTTGTCTTGACTATTACTTCCCCTGGCGGTCAGATAATTTTGCTTTCATTCACAAACTGATTCGACGGGTGGATCCAAGATTCGCAGGACTATAGCAGAGGTCCTTGTTCTCCCGAGGGCCCTTCTGGTTAATGAAGTGATGACAGACCTCGGGGCGGGTAGGCGAGTTGTCATGAGCCCTTTCCTCTGACATCACGGGGACTTTTTGCGTGCAACTGTTGCTGCTTGAGATGTTTTGAAAACTGCGGGCACTTTCCTTGGTTTCGAAATACCGGTATCTGACCAGGAGTTGTGATATGTTTCCTCCCCTTTGGAGACTGTCTCCCCCTTGGAGACTATAAGCTTGCTGAAGGCTCATTTTGAGAAGCATTTTATTATTCCCCATTCACCCACTCAAGCACATACTGTTAGGCAGAATTATCTACCACTGCAGATATGAATGCTTATCTCCCCCTATTTTTTCCATCTAAGACATAACAGCAAGCTTTGTTTATAATTGAATATATACAGAGAGAGAGGTATAGATTTGGATGTAGATATATAGATCAATATATACATATATGTATATGTATATATATATATATATATATATAGAGAGAGAGAGAGAGAGAGAGAGAGAGAGAGAGAAGAGAGAGAGAGAGAGAGAGAGAGAGAGAGATTTTAAAAAATCCAAATACACAAGTTCAAAATAACCCCAATTTTCGACTTCAATGCCTTAGTCAGCGGGTACAGACTGTAAAAGTTATGCTCCCATCCTCGACTTTCAGTCTCTGAACAGATGTCACAGGATTATGCCGCAGGTTAAAGGCACATTAGAATCATACTGTGCAGAACAGAGTGCATCACAGGGGAGCAAGAAGGAAGGGAAGAACAAGGAAAGGGAGGGAGGGGACTGGATGGCAACAGAAGGTAAGCTGCCATATTCACATTCCCAATATAGATTATTACATTGATCTGAATACGTCGAGAGAAGAGAGAGAGAGAGAGAGAGGAGAGAGAGAGAGAGAGAGAGAGAGAGAGAGAGAGGAGAGAGAGAGAACGGACGATCGCAATTTATTGCTAATATGCTGTACAGCCCATTTAGCAAATCAACGCGATGTACATTGACAAAACGCGACAGGCTCATTGACATGGACACCACAGCAATGTTTTTTGTTTTTCACAATCACATGACCAAGTCGTGAACGACAAAATGTCTCTGATATGTGTGCATAATCCGGTCAGTGGAGGGCGGTCATACCAGGTAGAACTGGATCAGGCCGAGAAGAACGTGGAGAGAGAGAGAGAGAGAGAGAGAGAGAGAGAGAGAGAGAGAGAGAGAGAGAGAGGAGAGAGAGAAACTCGAAACTCGAAATCTTTAATGAGGGTGAATAGATAAGCTGGAAGCTTTTTTACACTATGCCCTCAAAATGACAATAACCAAAAGGAACAATTACGTCGATTTGACAAAATTTAACACAGCAATAAGAAAAACAACAATTTTTTTAAAATAGAAAATAGTAAGCAGAGAGAGAGAGACAGAGACAGAGACAGAGAGAGACACAGAGAGAGACACAGAGAGAGAGAATTTGAATACGAATATTTTTATTGAGGGTATAATGGATAAGCTGATAGCTTTTTTTCACCATGCCCTCAAAAAAAAAAAGAAAAAAAAAAAGCAACAAACACTATGAAATGAGCATATGTATAATACGTAGGAAGGAAACAACAAACAAGCTAATAAAGACGAAGCATGAATAAATTAAACAGTAGTTAGTAAGCAAATATGTTTCATAATTACGAATAATGTAGATTCAAGGAAGAAAAAAAAAAATACACAAACACACACACAAACGCGAGCGCGCGCGCGCACCCACCCACCCACCCACCCACCCACCCACCCACCCACACGTACGTATTTGTATGTACAGACTATACAGAAGCATGCATGTATACGCAATCATAAGATGCAGACAACAACAAAACATGGGGGGGGTGAAACAGGGGAGGATGGGGGGGGGGGGGGTGAGTGTGTAGGGTGCGGCAGCGGTTGAGAAAGGAAGAAAAAAAGTGGTTAGTTGAACAGTGACTACATGCCAGTGTTTGCTGTATGTTTGTGATTGTTGGTGGTGTTCACAACCACATAAGGATGATGATGGTGATGGCATTGGCATGAAACAAAATACAGTATTCTAAAAGAAGCAATTTTCCTTACTGAGCAAGGATAGTTAGTGGTATCATTTGTTGACATAACTAGTGCGGTAACAGCGTATACATCTGTAATTGCTGATGATTTAAGTGATCGTTGTAAAACGCTTCTATAAGACAGCGTAGTCTATGTCAAAGAGTCTGTGAAATGTTTTTGAAGGTGTGCAGTGAAGTGCACAATTTTAGGGTCGGGGGACGAGAGTTCCATACGGATGGACCTGAAAATGCAAAACTAGGTCTGAACATGTCGATCCGGGTATGTGGTAGAATATAATTGGTAGAACCATATCGACACGAAGCCTGAGTATATAAATCTCTGAGGTATTGTGGGGCCAGATAATTGTATGCTTTATACAGAAGTATAGCTTTGTTTAAATCGAGCTGTGTTTGCGGTGGCTGTATTTTGCCTGCTTTTTCGGAGGTTCATAAGGAAGAATCTGGCAGAATTATCTTTGCAGCTCTTCTGTACATTGAATCTAGTTTTCTATGGTGAATTTTTGCTGCACAGTCTCAGACTACAGATGCTTAGCCAGTGAGCCTGGAAACACATTTTTCGAGCGGTCGTATCTAAGTAAGGCTTCAGTTGTTTAAGCATGAAGAGAATGCGAGCCAGCTTGTTAACCACAGATTCAATTGGGACTGACAGCCACTTCAGTTCTTCGGCCACTATCACTCCCATGACTCGGTGCTTATGCACTTGTCCTAGTGAGTTGCCATCTAAAGACAGACTGAGACTTAAGAGTTTTTGTTTGGTGTTTCTGTCTAGATTGCTATGCTTTTTGCCTTCTTAGGATGAACTATCATGGAATTGTTACTACATCACTCCCATACATCGTGTCACCTTGCTGCAGAGCATTTTGGACTGTTGGTAAGTCCGGTGCGCTGGAATGAAGGGAAGCGTCATCAGCAAAAAGGTCACACAAGACACTCGGATGTGTGTGTGTGTGTGTGTGTGTGTGTGTGTGGTGTGTGTGGATGTTTGGAGAGAGAGAGAGAGAGAGAGAGAGGAGAGAGAGAGAGAGAGAGAGTGAGGAGAGAGAGAGAGAGAGAGAGAGAGAGAGAGAGAGAAAAGAACCCAAGGAAACTTTTCTGTCATATGTGTTATAGTTTACACTAGCACCACCGCTTTCTATGTGCTCGAAGTCGAATCTTCACATGTCTGCAATAATGATGGGCAATGTGAGTGACGCAAGCAGATGTCATGTAATGTAATACTACATTTACATTTGAAAGATATACATGAATAAGTGAAAATGATAACAACAACAACAAAATGATAATAAAATAATGATAGTAAAAATTAAAAAAAGCAAAAACAAAAGCAACTTTACAGACGTGTTGAGAGGCGGGTTAGGCAGGAGAAGCTGAAGAGAAGAGAGAGAGACGAGACAGAAGTCTGGATTTGTAGTCTGTGCTTTACTCGAAGGTAAACCTAAGGGAAAATGTTCTCTCGCGTGTGGCTGATGGCTGTTCCCTTTTCGTGTGGGATACACGGATAGTATGGAGAAATTGCACAGCCGCTTGCTGTGCCACCTTCCAGATTGATCCAGTCTGTTGTGTATTCTTCTGTCAATAACCTCGCTCAGAAGCCATGGAGGTACTCCTTTAATATTTCTCAGATGCTCTTCGGGACATGACGCACCTCAACGGCCAGTTGAATCATCTTGTGCGGAACTGATCCATATGCATTTGTCAAATCGAACCAAACCACGTCGAGGTCACTGTTCTCTACTTTAGCTCTTTGGATTGCATCCAAAACCATAGTAGCATGTTCTATACAGCCAGACACTTTCGGGTGCCTCCTTTTCTGTACTGACTAATCCAAGTACTTATTTTCTGTGAAGTACTTGGTCAGCATTGCTGCCTTAACAGAGAAGAGTTTCCTTCAAAATTTAGATGTGATGTTCATCTGAACTTGATGACCCTCGAGTTTGCTCTTGGGACTGTACACTCCATCATCCATTGATCGCAGATCTTCAAGTTCTGCATGCTGATCTGATCAGTGTGTGTAGCCCCGGAATTACATGGGTACATTTCTTGTGAAGGAGATGTGGTATTCCATTAGGTCCAGTGGAAAATTTGTCTCTAGCTTTCTTAACCACTTCCTTTACCTCATCCAGTGTTGATGGCTTGTCATTGAGCCTTTTCTGCGACGCTGCAGACCACGCTAAGCTATTATTCCAAGTTGTGAGGGTCGGGATTTTTTTTTTCTGAGATGCTGTTGAAGAGTTTGTTTGTCCACTGTCAGTGTCCCTGATTCTGACTACTCGAATAGTTTCCTGGCAAACTGGAAGGGGTCTCTGAAGAAGCAAACTTGGATTTTCTTCATTTTGTTCCTTCTTCTCCTTGCTGATTCTGCTTCGGTGAGGGCACTGTGTTGTGCTTTCAGGTCTTCTCAATTTTTTTTAAAGGTCTTCTCAAATTTTCTCCCTTTCTTCTCCTTTCTAAGGCAGCTTTTATTATCTATTTCTTGAGATTCCTCTTTCTCTTCTGGACGTTATTCATCTCTCGGCGTATTGATTTCAAATGATCTTCATCTTTGATTGTTTCACTCCATAGGGATCCCTGCAGGTTCCGTACTCAATCGCGTGATTCGGACTCTGACTCTTTATTGTGTTCCTAACAGAGGTTTACCATTTTGAGAGAAGTAAATGAGACGGAAGCCTCCTCACTGTTTCATTCTATCACAGATTTTCTTCTCGTCTTCCTTCCATAGCGACTTTCCTTTTTTCTTTTTTCTTTTCTTTTTTTTCGTTGTAGAGATGGAGCTGTCTTCATAGTTCCCGGGACCAGTCTCAAGACAGCATGCTGTCCGTTGTCTGGGTGTTTGGTGTTTGTTTTGGAAGCTGTTGATTACAGATTTGAGGCAAACTTTCCGTCTGGTCTGAGAGATCCTGTGTAGACTTAGATCATTATCTTCGTACTAACCTCCCCCCCCCCCCCCCCCCCCCCCCCGCCCCCCGGCCACTAGGCCAGTTCTTTTTTTTTTTTCATCACGCCCATTTGTTTGAACGATTTGCTGTATATGCCGCTGACCAGTAAGCCTCCGTTAAGCTTATTCCAAGGCACGTGCGGATATTAACATTTCTGATGGTGATGCTCATACACAGCACCCCCCCCCTCTCTCTCTCTCTCTCTCTCTCTCTCTCTCTCTCTCTCTCCTCCCCGTCCCCTCTTACTCCTCTTTAGACTCCTTCCCCTTCCCCTTCCCAGTGCGTGCAGAAGGAAAAACACTGATTTGTTTAAAATACGGAATGGATCATATTACGAAATAAATGACAATGGTTCAAATAACGGTTTAAGTGTGTGTGCGTTCAAGCAAATATCAAGAGAGGAGAGAGAGAGAGAGAGAGAGAGAGAGAGAGACAAAGACCGAGAGAGAGACAGATATATACAGCCAGCCAGCCAGCCAGGATGCCAGCCAGACGGAACAGACATACAGAAACAGACATACAGAAACAGACAGCCAGCCAAGAGAGACTTGCTCACCTGGAAGGCGGCGAAGTTGGTCATGCTGTGGGAGGTGTACTCAAAGAGCAGGATGGCGTTGTGGCCCAGCATCCCGGCCATCTGCGAGTACCTGGTCAGCTGCAGGCGGTCCTGCTGGTCCGTGGAGATCTCCGTGAACAGGCAGCACAGGGCCAGCCCGATGAAGGTGAACATGGTGTCGTACAGGCACAGGGCCACGATCAGGTGCAGCCCCACCGCCCAGTCCGCCGAGCCCATCCTGAACCAGGGGATCATGTAGGACAGGGCCAGGAAGGGCGCGGCGTACAGGATGCTCTCCCGCCGGGTCCTGGTGATGGTGAACTTGGCGTTGTCCTGCAGCACGGCGAACAGCGGGTCGTTGACGGCGTTCCACAGCAGGAAGAGGAACTGGGCGAAGTGGAACCAGGACTCGTGGATGTTGTAGCGGTTGAGGAAGACCTTGACGTAGTAGAAGTTGAAGGTGTGGTGGATCATGGTGATGCCTAGCGCTGAGGCGCAGTAGGCCAGCATGCGACCCTTCAACGTCATCGCGGCTGATGGGAACGAGGATCTGAGCGATGAGTAGTCAAAGATGGAAATGAACAGTGTAGGGATTACTTCTGAGTTCTGCTGGTAGAACGGACGTGGCGCGTTGAAAATGTCACAACCAAGACTGGAGCATCCCGTTCAGTGAGTCTCACAGGATGACTGAAAAACAGTTTTGATGCCAGCAAGTGTTGACAGCCGTCTATCGTTGACACTCAACACGCTAACATCGACAAACAACAACAACAGCAACGGTAGCAGCAGCTGCAGCGTCAGCCACATCTGGTACTTAAAAGGTGACGGGAATACAAGGGCAATATGATCGATCATCACTCCACTACTTCTGCCTCATATTTTGTAACACTCAAGACGTGTTCAAGTATGTGTTTATTCTTCCTTCTCTAACGGCAACGTCATCTGACGTCGCTGAGTCGCCTTTAGCAACCGTGTACATTGTGAACAAACTTTCGATGAAAGACAAAGACGTGGTTTACCAAGTCCGATAATAGCATACGCTGTATCCTATCGCTTTGAACATTAATGCTCAACGTTAAATGGATGCTTTTTTTTTCATTTAGATTTGATGATGTCGTACAGAGCTTTGACTTCTGTTCTGACCTCTTTTTATTGCACAGACTATCTCTCTGTCTCTGTCTCTGTCTCTGCTTCTCTCTCTCTCTCTCTCTCTCTCTCTCTCTCTCTGACACCACAGTCTACACCAGCCACAACGATATGACCAGTCTTTCGATAAGTTGGCAAGAAGGAAACAACGATCTTGTTAAAAAAAAAAACACAAAAAACTTAACCATATGTCATTTCACCCTCCTCCATCCACCCACCCCCCTCAAAAAAAAAAGTTCCATGTACATTACAACCAGACGAGAAAGACAAAAACTCACCTAGAATTTCCCTCTTATACACTCAGAAACGTACTTGTGGAAGAAGTGACTCTTTATAAAGTCTTAGCAATAATGACTGATAATAATTTCAGCTGGAATCCACAAATAGCTTTATTATGCTAAAGACTTCCCTCCCACAAAGTCTATCTGCTTGCCAAAACATATCTCATCCGTGACTTTCACATACATGCACTCCTTTTTCCAACTCCACATTCAGTCTTCTGTAGATTATGCATCCACTTTGTGGGACTCCGCAGGTACGAAGACACAGAAATCATTGTTGAGGCTATACAAAAGGGCGCTGAAGAAAAATCATCCTTCTGAAGAAACTAGCCTCGAAAGTTCAGATTATAAAAATCTTCGCATTTTTCCGACAAGTCATAAACTCGAATGCCACGAAGGACTCATTATGCACAAGATTGTGGCCGGGAATGCTCCATCAACATTAATGAGCCCATTTTCTGAAAGGTAACGTCGTCGGGAAGCTCCGACAAAATCAATATCCCAATCCCAAGAAATAACACACTGAGGCTCCATTTTGTGGAACCTCTTACCAGAGTCCGTCAGACGAATTCATGGTACACCAACTTTCCGAAAAAAAATTACCTAACGAATCTTCTGCTCTAAACGCTGTAAACAGCTAATACCACTAAACGTTAAAATAACAAACCATCTCATTTTTATGTGCTTAACCATTTTCATTGTATTCATATCCAGGTACACACACACACACACACACACACACACACACACACACACACACACACACACACACACATATCATTTATATAAAGTATATGATGTGGGTTTGTGTGTGTGTGTGTGTGTGTGTTGGTGTGGATGACAGATAGCAGTAGATAGATGGTGTTGGTGTGTGGTGTGTTGTGTGGTGTGCGTGCGTGTGTGTGTGTGTGTGTGTGTGTGTGTGTGTGTGTGCGTGCGTGGTGCGTGCGTGTGTGTGTGGTGTGTGTGTGGATAGACAGATAGACAGGTAGATAGATGTGTGTGTGTGTGTGTGTGTGTGTGTGTGTGTGTGTGTGTGGTGCGTGCGTGCGTGCGTGTGTGTGTTGTGTGTGTGTGTGGTGTGTGTGTGTGCGTGTGTGTGTGTGTGTGTGTGTGTGTGTGTGTGTGTTGTTGTTTGTTGTTGTTGTTGTTGTTGTTGTCTTCAATTTAACGTCTATCCACATAGTGATATTAGACGGGGGGAGGGGAGGGGATCGGGAGGAAGAGGAGGGGAGGGGGACCGTATTGTGTGTGTGTGTGTGTGTGTGTGTGTGTGTGTGTGTGTGTGTGTGTGTGTGTGTGTGTGTGTGTGTGTGTGTGTTTCGGTACAGGGGGATTTTTCCCTCGGAGTTAACATTGGTTCTGACTCCATTTCCCATACAGTCCTTCGGAATGAGACTATAATGAGACTTCCGTGTGTGAACGCATGCATAACATCTTGCACACACGTAAAATCCCATCACCAACTTTCGGAAGAGAAGGCCAGTTTGGCCGTTGGTATGGATGGATGACACGTTACATCTAACATGCACCCTGCGTGAGAAATGGAAAGAATGAAGGAAGTAAGGAAACTGAGTGAACGATATTGAACAATATGGACTGGATGACACGGGAAACGACTGAATGAAGCGCCAGCTGGCAGCCCTTCAGTCGGCACTACCCAGGTAGGCAGCCAATTGTGTAAACGAGTATGGATTGCAAAGCCCTTAGAGCTTGGTCACTAGCCGAAGATAGGCGCTATATAAGTATTCATAATAACAATAATATAAGGGCTTCGGGTCGGGCGGGGGGGGGGGGGGGGGGGGGGGGGTGGGGTGGGGGGGGGTGGGGGGGGTGGAGGTGTGCGCTGGGTGATGAGAATGGCTGAACCTGGAATAAGCAGCGATGGATTTTTTTTATATCATTCCCTTTGAGGCTGACAACGTTGTGGGTGGACTATTCTTTGAGATGTAGTCACTCACGTGGGGAGAGGGGGACCTCCGCTGGAGAAGACTGGATTGCATGACCTCCCCCCCCCCCCCCCCCTTCCCCTTCTTCCCACTGCCTGTCGCTTCCCAAAGTTCGGTTTGTTTTGAATTTAAGGGCGATGTGTGTGTGTGTGGTGTGTGTGTGTGTGTGTGTGTGTGTGTGTGTGTGTGTGTGTGTGTGTGGTAGTAGTAGTAGTAGTAGTAGTACTACTACTACTACCACCACTACTACTACCACCACCACTACTACTACCACTACATCTACCATTACTGCTGCTGCTGCTGCTGCTGCTGCGGCTACTCCTCCTCCTACTACTACTACTACTGCTGCTGCTGCTGCTGCTACTACTACTATACCACATTCCATAACACATAAGCACAATCACATTCACACCCATGCATACATCTGCAACCACCTTCGTTCCCCACCCTCCCTTCCCCTCAGCCCCCCCCCCCCCCAGCCCCCCTCTTCCCGCCGCTTTCTCGTACTTATTCACTCACTCACTCACTCACCCACTCGTGCGAATGCACACCATTTAGCGTATGCACACGCTGTGACTGAGTTTTCCGATTTTGCAGATTGTTTTCCACGCTTTTCACTTTTCTACTTCTTCCTTCTTGTTTCGTTCGGTAATTGTCAGATTGATTTGTAACATCTGTGTGTGCTTAAGACCAACAAAATCCCTTGAGGAAGGTGAGGTGTGATCGCCGAAAATTTGGGATAACGAAAAGCCAGCTTGTTCTTTTTGTACTTTGTTCTCTCTCTCTCTCTCTCTCTCTCTCTCTCTCTCTCTCTCTCTCTCTCTCTCTCTCTCTCTCTCTCTGCGCACGAAGCCATGCATTCTGTCTCTATCCCGTTTTGAAAATGCAGTGTCTATAACTCTTCTTCTTCTTCTTTTCGTTCTTCTTCTTCTTCTTCTTTTCGTTCTTCTTCTTCTTCTTCTTCTTCTTCTTCTTCTTCTTCTTCTTTCTTTTCGTTCTTCTTCTTCTTTTCCTTCTCTTCTTCTTCTTCTTCTTCTTCTTTCTTCTTCTTCTTCTTCTTCTCCCCCCTCTCTCTCTCATCTGCTGGTCATTGTAGAATTAGATTGCAGTGTTGCTATATTGAATTGTCAGTATGAGCTATATGTGTTGAAATGTGTGCATGACAAGGACAGATTTCAAGACTTGCATATCAAAGATCAATCAATCAATCAATCAGTCTCTCTCTTAGTCAATCTCAATTTTCTTACCCCAGTTTTTGTGTAACCTCAGTTTGATTGCTTGCTTACTTTCTTGCTTGCTTGATTATTGACTTTTGTTCTGCTGGGTATTGTCTTCTTCCTTTTCATCTTTTAGTATTTCTTATTGCAAGCATTGTTTTTTTTCTGGTTTCTCTCTGCGTAAGTGTATCTGCAAGTCTGTTATTACAAACGAGGCTGTTCCTGTTTGCTCTCATGTAGTGAAAAAAATTACCCATTTTTCTCTCCTCGAAACGTAAAGTTATGATAAATTAGTACACATGGCCATCCTAATAAGGATTGTGCATCTTCCACATCAACGTTCACCACGCAGTTAATCAAACTACAGACACATCTACGCTAGTAAGAAACAACGGAAAACCTTTCTACACTCTTGTCCACATTTGTGAGTCAAGATGAACTGAATACATGATCAACAAGGAATTGCAGATCCTGAAAAAAAAAAGTATCATCCGAAAAGACGCTATGCTAGCCAAAGAGACGGGGGTCTTCTTCTCTACATTTGTGGAGACATTTCCTTTCAAACGATTTGTTCATTTAGAAAATCCAGGCGTGGAATCTGTCTGGACAAAGGTTAAACTGAGTAACCCCTGGTCCCCATTTCAATGGGATTCCATTACAGAAACCAGCAGAACGCGCCAAGTGGGTGGATAAACGTAATATGATAACGGTTGCGGATTCCCTTGAATTTAAAAAAGAGCATTACACTTGAGCACGTTAACATGGAGCTCCTTAACTCATAAACAAACAATGGATTCAGAGAGTCAGTCTCTTTAATCTTGAAGAACTCATCGAATCTCCAACTAAAGCCACACCTAATCTAAAGGTACTTCTTGATCATATATCATGCTTCAGACAAGAAGAACATCTTAGATTCGTGTGTCCCAGTCCTTACCTGTAGTGGTTATCAGCCAGTCTGCGTTACATGGTCAAAATGGAGTAAAACCCCCAAACCTGGACGCAAGACAATAACCTGTCGTTGCTTGTCTGTTTCAGTTTCAGTGTCAGTTTCATCAAGGAGGCGTCACTGCGTGCAGACTAGTCCATATACGTCACACCACATCCGCTAAGTTTTGAGACCACACTACAATATGACGACCTTAAACGACCAGCGTTTCCTGCAAGACTTGATCAACTCCAAACTCTGTTGTCTTTAACATGACTGATCCTGAAATAGCGCTTGAAATGTGGATTAAAAGCATATGCTAACAAAGTATGTACTGAAATGTATGGCAAACACGCTCCAGTTAAAAAGAAACAGAATTCAGTTTGTTCCTTTACTCCCAAGAGTTACAGAAGGCAAGTTATCTTGGAAACCGGCTCTGCGATTAAGTAGTGATCGTTGTCAGTAGGGGGATTAGTAGGTGGTGTCTGGCTATGTTGGATCAGAAGAGACATTTAAATGCCACTGACAAAACTCAGCAGAAGTGCAGTGTCTCCTCCGATGGGTTGCCTCGAGACGATTTGACATTGACTGCTCCCTGTGGATTGCCGGTGCCGGTGCTGTGGCGGGACGGGCCAGGCTGTGGCTGTGGACGAGAGGTCGGAAAGAGCCGTTGGGTGCAATGCCACTGATGTGGGACAGAAGATGGGACAGAAAAAAAAATCCCTTCAGTATCTTCGATCAGTGTGATCATTCCGTCCTCTGTACTTCAATGACTCATATAGTACTGTCTCGTTCCCTCCCCCCCCCCCCCCCCGACCACACACACCACACACACACACACACACACACACACACACACACACACACACAGAGTGTGCTATACAATACGAAAATACAGCACACACACACACACACACACACACACCACACACACACACACACACATAACAGCACACGACAGCACACACACACACACACACACACACACACACACACACACACCACACACACTGTGCTACACAATACTTACCTGGCCTTCGTGCTCTCTTTCACGCATGCACAACACAGAAAGAAGAACAGCAACAAAACTCACACGCCTGATTTACGAATAACAGACCTAACTCCGATACTGGGGGGAAACAAACGAAAAAAAAAATCAAATGAAGGGAAAAAAAAGAAACTTTTGCGCACACTCAAGATCGTATCTTCCATCAAAACCCCCATTTCTGGGGAGGGAGGGGGGGGGGGGGGGCTTATGAGCGCTACTTGACACACACAACAACAAATCAGGAAAAAGACCTTGCACCCATGTCGTCGCACCTTTCACTGCAGCGTGTAAGCTTACTCCATCATCTGAACTTCACTCACTGTGCAGCAACCTGACAAAGCAACACTTTCAACCCCCGTCAACGACGGTACTAGAGCTCTACTACACTCTCGAACTAACCAGACCGTGAGAAAAGCAGATCCTAAACAGCCACATATCATACACACACGCGTGCGTCCCCCATCCCTGGTGAATGCCTCCACATCTGACGAACACACCGTTGATGACAGTAACCTCAGGCGATCAATAAGGATGATACCCATGGCTGACTGTAGACATCGTTCGATCTCCCAGCCTCCTCCCCCCCCCCCCCCCGCATCCCTCCCCCTCCCCCCTTCAACTCATAACTTCCACGTGTGTCACACAGCTTATAAGTTTATGCCCTGCGCAAATTCGACCGACACATGTTTACTTTGCGCAGAACAGAACGCCAGTCAAGTTTGTGCATCACGTGTAGATCTCAGTTGTGCCATTATTGTTAGTGTATGTGTGTGTGGTGAGTGTGCACGTGTGTGTGTGGGGAGGGG
>CM065715.1:100170710-100235710 GCA_033310375.1 Conus canariensis
TGTGTGTGTGTGTGTGTGTGTGTGTGTGTGTGTTCCTGTTTCACTCTCTGAATGTGTGTGTGGTGTGTGTGTGTGTGTGTGTGTGTGTGTGTGTGTGTATGCACGCATGCGTACATAAGTGCGTGCGTGAATGTGCATGTGTGCGGGCGTAATGAGTATGTGTGTGTGGGTGTGCGTGCGTGCGTGCGTGCGTGTGTGTGTGTGCGTGTGTGTGTGTGTGCGTGCGTGCGTGTGTGTGCGCGCGCGTACGCGTGTGTGTGCATGTGTGTGTGTGCGCGCGTGCATGGTTGCGCGCGCGCGTACGTGTGTGTATATGCCTGTTTCACTCTCTATATGTGTGTGCAAGTGTGTGTATGCACTTGTGCGTGCATTCATGCGTGTGCGTGTGTGCTTGCTTGCGTGTGTGCGTGTGTGTGTGTGCGTGCGTGCGTGCATGTGTGCGTGCGTGTGTGTGTATGTGCGTGCGTGCGTGCGTGCGTGTGTGCGTGCGTGTGTGTGTTTGTGAGTGTGTGCATGCGAGTGTGTGTGTGTGTGTGTGTGTGTGACGTACTTCCGGATGAGTCTGTAAGCTGTCTTTTCAACTGCTCTTGAAAAAAATTGTGAATTTTGTGGAGTTAGTGAGCTAACTTGTATATTTTACAGTTTACGTGTGTTCTTAACTTGTCGTGGACATTTGTGTTAAGTGCGTTCGTCGCCAATTGAAACAGTGAAGTGTTTTTGTATTTTTTAGAGTCAGTCGTTTTTTTGCTAGTCAAGTAACTGACCTTCACCATGTCTCAAGCTGGCCCAAGTGGTTTATCCGCTGAGATCTTGAAGAACATCAGGTTTGATGACCTTGATATTGAAGGGGCTGTTCTGGGCGCATGGAACGACAGAAATAAGTCGTGTCCGTCTGCCAAAGGCAAAGGGAAAGGGAAAAGAACAAGTGGGGTTAACAATGACGTCAATGGTGATGCTGGAGATATTGCGTCACGAGTTGTAGAACTCCTCGTTCCAGTTCTTGGGGCTACAATAAAGAAAGCTGTGGATGTCTGTATTAAGGAGGTGGTTACAGAACTGTCAGAAAAGGTGTCTGAAAAACTCAGATCTATTTCTGAGAAAGCTCAACAGGGACATCTTTTGCTGCGATACGAGCAGGATAGGCTGGATCAGTATCAGCGAAGGGAAACCATGAGAATCAATGGACTCAAAGAAGAGGAGAACGAAGATCTGGTGGAGAAAGTGATGGAGTTGGGGAAGAAAGTTGGGGTAGATTTAGAAATCAAGGACATCTCTGTTACGCATAGAACTGGCCTAAAAAACAAGAAAGCCCCAAGACCAGTGCTGGTGAAGTTCACTTCACGAAGAAGCAAGGCGAACCTCATGATGAGGAAGAGAGATCTGCGCAAGCATGACATGAAAGGAGTTTACCTGAACGATGAACTGACACCCCTACGCTTCAAATTATTCAAAATTTGTAAGGCAGCACCTGGTGTGGACAGGGTATCCACTACCCATGATGGCAAAATTGTTTGTCAGCTGAAGGCCGCCCCTGGGAGGAACAGCAGTGGCAGTGCGGGATCTTCCGGCAGCAACGCGGTGTACGTAGTCACCTGACGACCTTTTCCGGATCGGTGTGACGAAGGTAGACTACACGGCGCTTGGGCTTCAGCACTTCATCTACACCAGCTAGGGGTTTGCCGGAGGTCGTGGTGATTCATCTGACTCATGTGTAGTCTCAACGTTATGTGCTTGTAGCTGTACTCATTCTTCATCTTGTCTATGTGTTGGTAATTGTTTCTATTCTTCCAATCAATCTTCTGATGAGCGATCATCTAGTGTGGTAACTTCTTCTGTGAATCCCTTTTGCTTGCAAACTTGCGTTTCTAATTGTGATGTCAACGATGATTATGTTCTTGATATGGATGTGGATCACACTGTTCGCCATGATCGTGAGCTGGCTTTTGTATCTTTAAATGTGTGTGGATTGCGTTCCCGTCTCCAGTGTTTGGAATTTGTGAACTATATTCAACTATTCGACATTGCCGTTTTCCTTGAGACTAAAACTGATGACCAAGATGCTTTATTTATCTCTGATTGCTTCAGTGACTGGGGATATGACATTAAACTGTTTAACAGAAAATGCCTGTCTAATCGACGTTCTGGTGGTATTGGAATAGCCATCAAAAGCAAGCTATCTACGTATATGGAGATTTTACCTTATTCTGGTGGATGTGTGGCTTGGTGTCTATTAAAAAGATCATTGTCAGGTTATGATAAAGACTGTCTGATTGGTGGCGTATACATTCCTCCCGAAGGTTCAGTTTATAGCAGTGTTGAACTGTTTGATGTGATTGAGACGGAATTGTTATCATTACAAGATAAATATAAGGATTGTTATGTTTTGTTGTTGGGCGATTTTAATGCTTATACCAAAAGTATGAATGATTTTATTGATATGAATCAGTTCACTCAGTCTGTGTTCTCTGATGTTCTCTGTGATATGAGCGAAGATAAATTCCAACCTTGTCAAAGATCATCTCAAGATAAGCAGAGGCCTAATAATTATGGTTATCGTCTCTTAGATTTATGTAAATCACTGTCAATATACATTTTTAACGGAAGAATTGGTTCAGATGCTGGTATTGGAACATGCACATGTAAAGGAAGCACAGTTATTGACTATATCATTGGTTCTAGATATTTGATGGAAAATGCAAGCAAGTTTAAAGTTGATGTTTTTGATGCGTTGTTCTCTGATGTGCATTGCCCATTATGCCTGTCTCTTCCAGTTAAAACCTGTTTTGTTTTCAATGAACCTAATGGTACTAAACACTCTCTGCATCAAAGGTATGATGGTGCAGAGATTAGAAGATGGGATAACAACAAATGTAATGAATATAAAGAACATTTAGCAAATCACAATGTTGATGAAATTGTAACTTTATTTGAACAAGGCACAATATCAATCAGTGAAATGAATAAGCGGTTTTCGTCAATTCTTGTTGATTCAGCGAAGGATACATTTGGTACTTACTCTAATACTTACAATAATAGATATTCAATGAGGCAGAATCAAAGCTGGTTTGATAAGGAGTGTAAGGTTTCTCGAAGCCAGTACTTTAAAGCAAAGCGTAAAGTTAAATGTTCAAATACTGTGCCTAATCTAAATAATCTTGCTGCTAAAAGCAAAGAATATAAAAATGTTTTGAGACGATCTGAAAGAAGAGCAACGAGAAAATGGCATAGAGAATTGCGAGCTTTAAAAACTAGAAATCCAAGGGATTATTGGAAGAAAATTAAAGGCAAAAAAGCTTCATCGTGTCCTATACCTCTTGAAGAGCTTAAAAATCATTTCCAGTCCCTTAATCAAAATACTGGATGTAATGATATCATTTTTAGTAATGAAGTATCTGAAAGAAATATCAATCTAGACATTCTAAATGATTCAATTACTGAGGATGAAATTGAAAGAGTCATTAAATGTTTAAAGAATAATAAAGCAGCAGGAGTTGATTTAGTAAGGAATGAATATATAAAGAATAGTGTTCCTTATATGACAAAGTTTTATTGTTTATTGTTTAATCGTGTTTTGGATTCTGGTATTATACCAGAAGATTGGGTGACAGGGTTAATTGTACCACTCTATAAAGGCAAAGGAGATCAACAAGACTGCAATAACTACAGAGGGATAACACTGTTGAGTTGTGTAGGCAAATTATTCACGTCAATTCTAAATAGCAGACTTACTTATTTTGTTGAAATAAATGGACTTATTTCAGAAAACCAAGCAGGTTTTAGACACATGCATTCAACGCTTGACCATGCTTTTGTTCTTAAATCATTGATTGACATGTTTGCAATCAACAATGGAAAATTATACTGTGCTTTTATTGATTACAGAAAGGCATTTGATTCTATTTGGAGGCATGCTTTATGGCACAAACTGATGAGTCAAGGCATATCTGGGAAAATACTGCACGTTGTAATCAATATGTATGATCAAATAAAATCGTGCATTTTTCTAAATGGTCAAAAATCAGAGTTCTTTGGCAGTTTTAGGGGAGTTCGTCAAGGAGAAAACCTTTCACCCTTATTGTTTTCATTATATTTGAATGATCTACAACAGTTCCTTATTGACAATAACTGTTCTACTTTAGAATATGATTTAACGCAAGAGTTGAAACTTGAACAGTTTATTAAATTGCTTGTATTGTTATATGCTGATGATACAATTTTATTGGCAAATTCTAAATCAGCTTTGCAAAAAGAACTTAATGCCTTACATATATATTGCACGCAATGGCAGTTAGAAGTAAATCCAAAGAAAACAAAAATAGTTGTCTTTCATGGTCGAAATAGTATGCGTGAAATTTTTTTCTTTGGGAATGAAAAAATAGAGGTTCTTAATTCAATGAAATACTTAGGCATCGAGTTCAGCAGAACAGGTTCTTTTTACAAAGCAAAAAAATGTGCTTATAATCAGGCTCTCAAGGCAATGTTTTCATTATTACAAACTGCAAGAAAACAGAAATTGCCAATTGATGTTTGCATACAATTATTTTATTCCATAGTTGTACCTGTGTTGTTGTATGGTTGTGAAATTTGGGGTTATGAAAATGTTGATATATTAGAAAAGTTACAGTTACGTTTTTTAAAGTATCTATTTAGATTAAATAAAACTACAATGACTTCAATGATTTATGGTGAAACCGGAATCTATCCTTTATCTGTACTGATTAAAGTGAGAATGATAAGGTTCTGGGCTAACTTAGTTGTTCCTGATTCTAAGAAGTATTCAAACAAAGTATATAATATCTTACATGAACTATATACAAAAGGAATTTTCGTTTCACCATGGCTTAGTTATGTTAAAAGCATTTTATTTGAAACTGGTTTTGATTGTGTTTGGGAATCTCATTCATTCACAAACAGAAGTAACTTATGTAAGTGTGTTAAAAAGGAGTTGCAAAATAATTATGCTCGTGATTGGCGCAGTTCTCTTGAAAACAGCAACAAGTGTGTATTCTATAAAAGTGTAAAGACTGTCTTTGGAAAAGAACATTATATTTCTTACTTACCAGATATTTATGTTATATCTTTATTTAAATTTAGATGTAGTAACCATAAATTGCAAATTGAAATTGGAAGACACCATAATGTTCCAAGAGAATTGCGTATTTGTCGTACCTGTGAAATGGGTGAAATTGGAGATGAATTTCATTGCATCATGGAATGTCCAAAATATAATGAACTTCGTGAAAAATTCATCCCTAAAAAATATCTAAAACCAAAGTCTGTTTTCAACTTTTGTAATTTATTTCAAAAAGGAAGACGCATTTGTTTGAATATTAGTAAGTTTCTAAAAAATGGGAAGATTGTTTAATGAGATCATTACAGTTCACCAGAATTCAGCATTTCGCAACTATGTTCACACATTGTTCTGAGTGAGTTTCGTATTTCTCTTTGTTACATTTGTATCCTCCATGCCCCAACAGGGGTCAAAGGATTAAATTTGAATTGAATTGAATTGAATTGAATTGTGTATGTGTGTGTGTGTGTGTGTGTGTGTTGTGTGTGTGTGTGTGTGTGTGCACGCGTGCGCATCGTGAGAGACACAGAGAGACAGAGACAGACACACAGATACACAGACAGACAGACAGAGACAGACACAGAGAGACAGAGGGAGTACCTGGAACCGTGGAAACTCAGGTATGGGGCTTTTCTGGGTAGGTTGTTTGTAGCTCCGTTGATGGCCTGGTCGACATCCGTTCACTCCGCCATGTCCCGACTGTTGTTTCACCACCATGAGAGGCACAGAGAGAGAGAGAGAGGGGGGGGGGAGGGAGAGGGAGAGAGAGAAGGAGAGAGACAGAGACAGACAGACAGACAGAGAGAGAGAGGGAGAGAGAGAGAGACAGACAGACAGACAGAGAGACAGAGACACAGAGAGAGAGAGAGAGACAGCGACAGACAGAGCAAGGACGGACACAGAGAGAGAGAGAGAGGAGAGAAACAGACAGATAGAGACAGAGAGAGCACCACTTCAAAGGCAAACGAACGTAGAGCAAGCGACAACTACAACTCCTGAATGCAAGAAAGTTGATCCTCCTATAACCAAGCACGCGTGTCCTTCCAAGAATCACTGTGACTGAATGACTCCCCACCCCACAAGTCAACAAAGCGGCCTAAGCAGAGGTCAGTTTCAGGTGGCTGATTGACTGCAGATAGATCCTTCGATCCGCAGCCCCCTCCCCCCCCCCCCCCCCCACACACACTACACACACTCCCCCCATTTAACAAATAATGAGCACATGTGTCACAGGGCACAATCCATACTCTGAATCATGTCAATACCGTTAGCAGAAAGAACAGCAATCAAAGTCGGAGAAGGGCGTTAACTGTCACGGCACAACACAGCTAGCTATTGGCAAGACATGGATGACTGATGTCGTCATGACATTCAACAACAACAACAACAACAACTGATATCAAGCACCTCGTAAAAATGGTGTGGATTTGTTGTTGTACACGCGATGTATACACGACAGTGCGTGTTCAGTGTCGTTCCATTTGTTTTTTTTAACTTCTTGTTTGGCTTGAAAATAAAACGAACTTAAGGCTTGGGACTGGAAGAAAATCTCTCTCTCTCTGTTCTTTCGTGTGTGTGTGTTGTGTGTGTGTGTGTGTGTGTTGTGTGTGTGTGTGTGTGTGTGTGTGACCCTCTCTCTCTCTCTCTGCTATTTGCTTTTTTTTTCTTTGTCTTTCTTGTTTCGCAGAGAATTTAGGAAATAACATATATTCTTGAAAGGTATTGAGTCAGACAACAGATAACCACACATTTACAAATGCCTAGCTATGTGTATATAGTTGAAAAGCACTCATGGAAAACGTAAGGAACTTCAACTGAGCATGAAGCGATGCTACTACATGTGTATAAACATATGTGTGTGTGTGTGTGTGTGTGTGTGTGTGTGTGTGTTGTGTAGAGAGAGAGAGAGAGAGAGAGAGAGAGAGAGAGAACGAACGAACGAACAAACTAAATGTTGTTTAATGAGAGAAAGGAGTAAGCACAAGTCAGTGGCTTTTTTTCATCCAGCCCTCAAGCAATAAATACATGGAAGAAATCATTGCGTAGAACCGAATATAAACACATAAACAACAATGAATACATAGCAATTTAGAATAACAGAATGCACAATATAACGAGAGAGAGAGAAGAGAGAGAGAGAGAGAGAGAGAGAGAGAGAGAGAGAGAGAAGAGAGAGAGGTCTAAAAAATGTTATCTTATTTTTTCCCCTTCATACATTGGTTACCATTACGTGTGCGCTGTGTAATATTCTTGTTGTTGCTTTGAATTCTTTTATCTTCATTTCCTTTTTGATTTTTCAAATGCAATTAATTTAGGATTGCATAACATCTTTGTATACCATTTTGTTGTTGTTGTTGTCGTCGTCGTTGTTGTTGTTGTTGTTGTTTTTCCCCTTACTTCAGTTTTCTTTCTTATTTTACTGTTAACAATGGTAACTGTTTCATTGTTGTTGTTGTTGTTGTTGTTGTTGTCATAGTTGCTTTTAAGCAGGGTCTCTGTGTAAACATGTAACCACGTTTCGATGCATACTTTGTATCATTTAGTGCTAGTTTACTAGAAATAGTGATGGCAAATGTGAAAAATGGCTAACTAGGCCAATACCTTTACCGTTGTAAAATAAAGAATCATTATCATTGTCATTGTCTGTCTGTCTGTCTGTCTGTCTGTCTGTCTATGTCTGTCAGCTCTCTCTCTCTCTCTCTCTCTCTCTCTCTCTCTCTCTCTCTCTCTCTCTCTCTCTCTCATATCTTTGCATGTCATATCTCAGGGAGTTTTGATACCAAAGTACGTACCCTTCCTATTCCACCATCTTCTCCTTCCCCATCAGTATTCTCTCCCTTCCTCCGTCTTCCCCCTCCCTGTCCTCTCTCTCTCTCTCTCTCTCTCTCTCTCTCTCTCTCTCTCTCTCTCTCTCTCTCTCTCTCTTCGCTCAGTCTTCGCACCTCACATTCTGTCTTGTTTGCATACAAAAATGACTCACCCCACCCCTACCCCCATCGCCCCTCCCTTTCCCTCCCCTCCCCCCGTTCTGCTTCACAAAACCTTTCTTGCCACACCTGTGACCATTACTCGTCGCTTGTCAAACGCTGTAATAAATGCAAATTGCAGTACGTCGTAGAAAAAAAAAAGAAAAAAGAAATCAAAGCCCAGTAAAAGAATAAAGAAAAGAATTTTTAAAAAATGCATGGCGTAATTTCATACAGATTGCTTCTCTCTCTCTCTCTCTCTCTCTCTCTCTCTCTCTCTCTCTCTCTCTCTCTCTCTCTCTCTCTCTCTCTCTCTCTGTGTTGTGCTTAGCTTATAAATGTATGAATATGTCAAGGTTATATGAATTTAGCTATCCTAGTCTGAAGTAAGTATCTGAGTTAGAAGGTTATACTTCGTGCACTTGTACAACAGATTGTACTTCACGCATTTATATATTATTTTGTTGCTGTTACTGTACTCACCGTGCTAGCTATTGAATGTAATTCCCCTTCAGAAGGGGCTGCGGCCCATCCTAAATAAATTCAATTTCATTTCATTTCATTTTATTTCTCTCTCTCTCTCTCTCTCTCTCTCTCTCTCTCTCTCTCTCTCTCTCTCTCTCTCTCTCTCTCTCTCTCTCCTACAGATTGATCCTCACGTTGTTATCGCGCGCGCGCGCGCACGCACGCACACACGCACACACACACACACAACACACACACACACACACACACACACACACACACACACACACACATACACAAACACACACACGCACGCACGCACGCACGCACGCACGCACGCACACACACACACATATTCTGTTAGTTGACTTCAACGCGGTGACAGCCCTGATATGGCCCTCTGCGGTCGGCTAGGCTATAAGCAACATTACCTTATCTTATCTTACACACATTCAGGCGTGCATGCGCATGAAATGCGTGCGCGGCGGATGCCCACGCGAAACTTGCACAATTCACGCAAACCTCGGACAAGTGCTCGTTCGCAAAACAGACAATTACACATACACGCGCACGTGCGCGCGGGCGCTCGCGCAGGCGCTTGCACGTGTGTGTATTCTCCCCCTCCCCCACCCTTCCCTCACACACACACACACACACACACACACACACACACACACACACACACACACACACACACGCGCGCGCGCGCGCGCCGCGCGCGTGTGCGTATTGTCTCTTCCACGCACATCCCGATTTTGTCCAACACTGTGTTACCAACAGCCAGTATTTTGACTCCACACCCACACCCACATGCTGTTAAAAAAATTTTTTTTAAGGTGGTGGTGGTAGTGGTGGTAATAGTGACAGGATGGAACGGAGGGAGCAGGGTTGAAGTCTAGGGGGTAGGGGAGTAGGGAGGGGACTAATTCGATCATGTAATGCTCATTGCACACAGGAGCTTATATTTTATTATGCCTGCTGTGTTTTACCCCACATCGACTGGCTGCGTACCATACACCTCGCCTACAACGGGAGCTTATGAGCGTTTACCGACCAGCAGGAAGGAGGGGGGAGGGGGGGGGGGGGAGGTGCTCGAGAAAAGATATCGAGATTTACACTGAGGCAAACAAGAAAAAATAGGGGGACAAAATGAACAAATCAATAAGATAAAATAAAATGAAAGAAACAGGGAAATGTGGGTGGAGGACAGGGAAAGGGAGTTGTGATGACAGTTTGAAGGAAAGGGGGTGGGGGGTGGGGGGGGGGGGGTTTAGGGGGAGTTAGAAGATGATGGAGACGGTGTGAACTAGGGAAGGGGTTGGAGAGGAGTAGCGGGAGGGTGGTGGAGGTGGATACGAGAAAGGAGGAGGAGGTAAGAAGTGGGAGAGCAAGGGTAGAGGCGGAGGAGGAGAAATAAAAATGGGGGAAAATAATATATGTGAGAGGGGAGGAGAGGGAATTGAGGAAGTTTCTAAGAAGGAAGGAGAAAAAGGGGTTGGGGGTGGGTGGGGGTGGGGGTGGGGTAGGCCAAAGTGAAGAAATAAGAAGAAGTTAGGGCAGGAGGGAGTTTGAGAAGGCAGAAGAGCGCCTAAACATGGAGATAGGATTAGGCGAACGGGCATTGAGATAAACTGCCACTTCTGAAAGTGTGCATGCGGTTTAGCTCTCTCCTCTCTCTCTCTCTCTCTCTCTCTCTCTCTCTCTCTCTCTCTCTCTCTCTCTCTCTCTCTCTCTCTCTCTCTCCGTTAGTAACGGCTATTCTGGTAAAATAAAACATCGGGCATCATCCGTGACCCATAATGAACATACCTACAAATTTTCAGAAAGATCGGCCCAGAAGTTTTGTCTGGAGCGAGTGGAACACTCTGTGACCACGAACAGACACACAGACAGCATTTCTTCGTTCCCATGATAATAACGATATTAATGCTGCTGCTGCTGCTGCTGCTGCTGCTGCTGCTACTACTACTACTACTTCTACTACCACCACCACCACCACCACCACCAATATTACTACTACTACTACTACTACGACGACGACGACGACGACGACTACTGTTACTACTACTACTACTAATACTACTATTACTGTTGCTGCTGCTGTTGCTGAACATGCTTCTGCTGCTGCTGCTGCCGCTACTTCTAAATCGCACGAGAGAGGAGTGGAATGCAGTGTAATCGACGAGGCGCGCGCGTATGTGTGTGCGTGCGTGCGTGCGTGCGCGCACGTGCGTGTGTGTGTGTGTGTGTGTGTGTGTGTGTGCGTGCGTGCGCGCGTGTGTATGTGTGTGTGTGTGTATGTATGTGTGTCTGTGTTTGTGTGTGTGTGTGTGTGTGTGTGTGTGTGTGTGTGTGTGTGTGTGTGTGTGTGTGTGTGTGTGTTTTAAAGAAAAGATTAGAGGGAGGGAACATGCTGAACAGAGAGACAGAGGGGTTTAAAAGGGTGAGGGTGAGGCGTGGGGGTTGCATTGGAAGAGAACTGAAAGGAGAATGGAGAAATGACAGTTATGATTCATGACCGGGACGTTTTGACTGTCAGTGACTGAGAACTTGAAACTCAGTGAAAGATGTTAAGTCCTTTGGGAAGCATGGTTTGAGTTCGTGGAACCAGAATAGGGGAGCAAGTTACCTTTCTCGTTCGTTATTCAGAATGTTACTCGTTTTGGTGGATGGTGGTGACTGTTTGTCAAAATGTATTTCAGTCTATGGCAAGGCATTTGAAGTTAAAATGGTAATAGTCTGGCCGATTGAAGAGTTTGGAGACGAGCCTACCTATTTAAATGATTGATATCATAGCGATTTCAATGGAAGCGTCTTTTGTAAGAAAAAAAAATCAGCTTCCCCAGTATACTGTGAAAGGTTGCATTAGTTACAGAAGAGAAGAAAGATGACATTTTGATCGTATCACAGTTCCTATGGTAATGGATCGCAAAAGTTTGTTGGGTCGCAGCGCTGTAAAAAGATGTAGCTGTCACACAGTATTCACGACATTGCGCCTATTTGTTGCATGTAAAAAAAAAAGCCTGACACATTTTGTCTGGGGAGAGTGAGGATGAAACGGAGGGTATCAGGATGTTGCCAAAGGATTTATTGATCCTTTCTTCTTGAATAAAAGGAAGGAGGATCGCTCAGTTGTGAGAACTGTCACATGATGTGTAAAAGTAGGACTTCCTTTACTTATCTTCATTATTTTGGGACTGGCCTGTACGTGAGCTACATTCAGGGTTGATCTGTTATAAATTTGTTCTGTGTGAAGACTCATCTGAATGAGCAGCAGCGCACTGCATCAGCAGATAAGACGTCGGAAGACCAAGGCCAGGATTTAAACCACAGTGCCAAGGACATCCACGCTGTTGGTTCGGATGAGGAATTTGCACAGGCCCTCGATGCCAGGCGCCTGAAACTCAACCTGCCACGAGCAAACGAAACTGAAGATTGGGAGAAACTGGATGCAAAAATCGTCCAAAGACTCGATGCACTGATAGGGAAAAGCACCCTGGAACACAAACTAGCCACATATGGGGACATTGTGTATGCCACATGTAGAGACGCCTATGGAGCAAAACTACCCAAAGAGAAAACACCTCCAAAGAAATCCAGACGCCAAGAAAAGATGGACAAGATCAGGGTCCAAAAGAAAAACTTCAAGATGCAAATGAAGACCGCACTGCCAGCTGAAAAACAAGGCTTGGAAAAACTGTGGAAAGACCTGAAAGAAAAACACAGCGCCCTCAGCAAAGCGGAATCTGCGAGGAAGAGGAACAGCAAAAAGAAGAAGACACAAGAGCGCTTCTTCAGAGATCCCTTCCAGTTTGCCAGAACACTGTTTGAGCAGCCAAAATCTGGGACCCTAAGTGTGGACAAAGGAGTTCTTGAGCAGCATCTGAGGAAAACATACTCTGACCCACAGAGCAAAGCACCACTCGACATTCAAGGTCTGGTGTGGCCAACCAACCCTGAGGAACAGTTCAATGGCAAGCCTCCAACGTTGGCGGAAATCAAGAAGGTGGTCGACAAAGCCAGAGCCAAATCATCACCAGGGCCAAACGGAATACCTTACCAGCTTTACAAGAAATGTCCCAAGGTGCTGGAGTGGCTCCACAGGCTGCTGCGATCGGCTTGGAGAAACCAGAAGATCAGCGGCCAGTGGATGACGGCAGATGGTGTGTACATCCCCAAGGAGCAAAACTCAAGTGACATCAGCCAGTTCAGGCCAATATCACTACTGAACGTCGAAGGGAAAATCTTCTTCTCTGTCATGGCAGCAAGGCTGACCAAGTACCTGATGGAAAACAAGTACTTGGATGTGTCAGTCCAGAAAGGTGGCATCCCAGGCGTGGCTGGCTGTGTAGAACACGCCACAATGATCTGGGACGCAATCCAAAAAGCAAAAACAGAAAAGAGAGACCTGGACGTAGTGTGGCTTGATCTGGCAAACGCATATGGATCTGTGCCCCATGAGATGATACAGTTGGCTCTTGAGATGTACCATGTGCCAAAGAACATCCGCGACATGCTCAAGAAGTACTTCAATGGCTTCTCAATGCGGTTCTCTACCAAGGAGTACACAACAGACTGGATCAACTTGGAAGTGGGTATTGCAATGGGCTGTGCAATTTCCCCAATACTGTTCGTGCTGGCAATGGAACTCATCTTGAAAGCAGCAACAAACAACGCGAGACAAACAGACCTTGGCGATGGATACAAGATGCCTCCTCTCAAGGCCTTCATGGATGACACTACAGTGATTTCATCCAGAGAAGACGAGACACGTCATGTGCTGGAGAGGCTGGACGACATAGTTGCCTCATCCAGAATGAAGTTCAAGCCAAAGAAATCACGGAGTCTCTCACTGAGGAAAGGAAAAGTGGCCGGATCTGTGGTCTTCAGTGTTGCCAACCAGGCCATTCCAACAGTCACAGAAGAACCAGTCAAGAGCCTTGGAAGATGGTATGATGATACGCTGAAAGACACACAAAGAGCAAAAGAAACCAAGCAGATGGCGGAGGAAGGCTTGGAGACCATTGACCAGTGTGGGCTCCCTGGCAAATACAAGGTCTGGTGTCTGCAGTTCATGCTGATACCAAAGCTCCTATGGCCTCTGATGATATACGACATCTGCACCAGCATAGTGGAGGCAATGGAAGCCAAAATCAACAAGTTCACAAGGAAATGGCTTGGTGTCCCACCCTGTCTGACTGACATAGCGCTGTACTGTCGCCAAGCAAAGCTGAAACTACCACTGAAATCCATCCTGGAGGAATACAAAGCAGGGAAGATCAGACTTCAAAGCATGCTGGAGGACTCAGGAGACAAAGTGGTAGAAGCAATCAAGCCCCAGCTGAAGACAGGCAGAAAATGGAAAGTTCAAGAGGCGATGGATTCTGCAAAAGAAAGTCTCAAGATCAGAGAAATAACAGGACACACACAGACCAACAGACAAGGACTGGGGGTGACCAAAACTGAATGGTGGTCAAAGGCCAAAGGAAAAGCCAAAGAGACATGATGATTCAGGAGATGAGAAAAG
This sequence comes from Conus canariensis, assembly GCA_033310375.1. NCBI lineage: Eukaryota > Metazoa > Mollusca > Gastropoda > Neogastropoda > Conidae > Conus > Conus canariensis. The sequence continues at coordinate 100,184,740 of CM065715.1, forward strand.
AAGAAGACCAAAAAAGACTCCAAAAAGCAGTCCAGCAGAGCCAGCAAGGGCAATGGACAACGTGGGAGAATGCACTCCAAAGAAGTCTCACTTGGAATGACATTTGGCACATGGCCCCTCTCAGGATCAGCTTCATTCTCAGATCTGCATATGACCTTCTGCCCTCAAATGCAAACCTGGTGAAGTGGGGGGAAAACAGACGATCCTGCATGCCCCCTCTGCCATGAAAAACAAACAGTGGAGCATGTCCTAAGCTCATGTAAAGTAGCCCTGGCTCAAGGAAGGTACACATGGAGGCACAACCAAGTGCTCAAAGAGATTGTACAAGTAGTCTGGGCTAGTACCAACACCACAAAAGGGAAAATCAGGACTCCAAAAGCACCCGCAACATTCTTCACGGCAGGAGGCAGCAAATCATGGCCAAGAACAACAGTGCCACTCGAAACATGCAGGCAGAGTCTGCTGGACGGGGCAGATGACTGGGAGTGCACTGCAGACCTCCCAGAATGGAAGAGTCACCCAGAGATCATCAGCAAGAGTGGCATGAGACCAGACATAGTAGTCCACTCTAAGTCAACCAAGCAGCTGATCATGATCGAGCTCACGGTGCCATATGAGAACAGAATGGAGGCAGCTCAAATCTACAAGACTGAAAAGTATGCTGATCTGGCAAACAGCCTGAGGAGAGAAGGCTATCAGGTCAAAGTCCTCACTGCAGAAATTGGAGCTATGGGGTTTGTAGGAACGTCTGCATACAGCCTCATGAAACAGCTCTCAGTTGCAGGGAAGGAAAAAACCAGAGCCCTGAAAGCAATGGCAGAAGCGGCAGAGGGGTGTTCAAGCTGGATCTGGTCAAGGAGGAACAAAAGTGAACTTCATAAGGCTTAATTTCCCTACAAATATCAGGTGTCCCTGTGGCTCAGTGGTTAAAGCGCGAGTCATTAAGTGGAAAATGAGCATGTCTAGAGGGTCATGGGGTTCGAATCCCAGCCATGGCTCGTCCCAAGATGGGGGAAAAAAAAAAAGGGGGGGCAGCAGAGGGACATCCGGAGTCATGAACCGGGTGTGGCCCAACCCCCCTAGAGTGTCAGGAGATAAGGGCCGAAACACTTGCTTGAAGGGGGCTTCTCTTCTGAGGACTCTCTGCTGCCACGCTCTCCACGAGTTTCTTTCTACTGTTCTGGTTTATGCATGATAATGTCAGCCCTGGGTGTCTGTTGAGCTTTCTGCATGGCTTTATGAAAAACAATGGTTAACCTGGTTGTGGAAGATATACACGAATATCTCCCGATAGTGAGGAGTAAAGCCCAAGGATTCAGAATAATACTTGACGTCAGGTTTCAGACCATAGATTTCACTGTCCCATGAACCTATATTTGCGTCAGCCAGCTGGCTCTCTCCAAGCATTCCTTTCATTTCTATCTGTCTGCTGAAAACTACCGAGCACGTATCTTGAATGACGTACGAAAGAAAAGAAAGGAAATAAACTTTTAGAAATATTAAAAGATCCGAGAACAACCCCGACCTCTTGTCTATAAATAGTCGATTCATTATTCAAGGCCTTGGAGACTTAAATTTTCGGTGTGCAACCCGAAAACAATATTCTGGCGTGTGGTCTGAAGTCGCTTCCGTCTTCCGGTGTTTCGAAGTTGGAGTATTTACCCAAACGCTAGCTTGATCCTCTAACTGTTCAAAAACTTTTGATACAAGTGACAAGCAGAATGTATCTGGCAAGGATCTGTGGTTTCAGCGCAACAAGTGTTCTCGGCATTATCTTTGTTGTTCTCTGCACAACTTTTTCAGGTAAGAAACAAGAAAGGCGGAAGTGTTCGTGCAATTGCCAGTACCGTGCGTGTACCAGACAAAAGAAAACTTCTTTGCGAAGTTATTCTGTTACTGAACTTACTCCCAGTCTTACTTTACAAGTCCATCTTTACTTGAACAACTCATTTAGATTTTACACTTTAGTCGTGTCACGATGCCAGGTCAATCATTGTCACATAGGTGTTTGGGGGAAATCCTATTTTTACAGAGGCTTCCCGTAGTCAAATGGTAGACTAGCGTGTCTACGGAGATTATGCCCGTGAGTTTGAACCACACTTGGGGTGGGGTTTTTGTTTGTTTTATTAAGGGGTTGAGGTCAAAAACCTTTTCTGTCCACCCAGCAGTAAATAGGTACCTGATTCAGTGCAGGGAAGGGTGAAGGCGGTACTGTAGGAGAAGGATGGGCCCACCTTCCGTCACGCCTCTGACAGTTCTCTGCCTCTATGGACAATGTGTGTGTGTACACGTGTGTGTGTGTGTGTGTGTGTGTGTGTGTGTACACGCGCTCGCGTGCATATATGTTTGGGTATGGGTATGTGAATTACGTCTTGTCCGTGTTTCACCAGAAAAGGTTTGTTTTTTTTATATCACAGTAGATGATGATTAGTAGTTCTAGGCAGAGAAATCAAATGTTCACCTTCAAAATCATGACATGTCACGCGTTTCAACAGAGTATGACTATCTTAATGAATTTTATCATTAGGCTATCAATCAGCAATTCACTTTTATGATATTCTAAGAATGCACTTCATGTTTAGTGGACATCTTCATATTTGTACAGAAGCTGAGATTATAATTTATGTCTGTTTTATTGTGGACAGTAAATGGCAAGCACTGCTACCAGTGTGACTCCACACTGGACAACAACTGCCAGGAGAAGTGGGATGACAGCCTCAGCACCAACAAGAACAAGTACCGCGAGTGCAACCTGTGGGATGCCAAGTTCTGCATCAAAGTGACAGGATTATGGGGAGGTAAATCCATGAATTGTGACCAGACTGATGTCTGTGTTGACCCATGATTTCTTTTACTTTTTACCCACCCGAAAGGTTTTTGTCAGTTTGGATAGTGTGATAAACCTGAAGTTTGTACACTTGTCTAGGCACAAAACCCAAGTGATGTGCAACAACCATCTAGAATACTCTCCCACTCGGCATTAGGTATTCTCTTTCAACGGCCTAATTTTAGACATAAGTGGCCACCACCACCTTTCCCTACACATACTGCCCTTTCCTACATCCCACATTTCCCCCTCTATCCTTACACCGCTGCCCCTCCAGGAAGTTTATATATATATCAGTGTATGTTCATAGTGCACATATGTGTGTGTGTGTGTGTGTGTGTGTGTGTGTGTGTGTGTGTGGTGTGTTCATTCCTTTATTGATTTGTTGGTTTGCTTCTTTCATTTGCTTAGCTGTCATCATGTTTTCCATCGATCTAAATTTTACTATCAAAGCACTTTTACCTTATTAGGGAAAAAGCGCTCAACAAATTTTCATTATTACAACAGCTTTAGTTTACATCAAGTGAAACAGTGCATTGGAATCCTCTAAGCCTCACAAAAATCAAATGCTTTAAAGAACACTTTAGCAAAGCTGATAATACTAAAGGTAATTTATGTGGTGTGTCATAATGTAATCTGGGTGGTCAAAGTGACCTAGGATTGATGACAGAATAATATTTCACTTCATTTGCTGGTTGCACGCATTTTTCTCTTGAGCCATTTTGGTTTTAAAATCGGCTGTTAGAGAAGGTTTCATTAAGATTATTCTGCCCACTTTCAGCAGATTAGCATCCAGTAAAACCGAGTGATTTCATATCTATATATGTTGGTTGTAATCTGTAATTGATAGTGATACTGATGGTACTTTTAGTTTTAGAATGCTAACCTTTACAAGTATGTTTCAAATTTTTGCAGTTCTGAAATTCAAGAAATCTATGTGCTTCCAAAATAGCCTTCACAGCTTGAGTTCTGAAGTCTTGATGAAGTCCAGGAGGAAATTTATGTTTGAAAGCAGACGCTTGGTAATATTGATGAATGAAGTGAAGTATTTTAACTGCAATGATTATTTGATGTAATAAACCAAACACATGAAAAAATGAATCAAACTTAAAGCCGAGATACTATGTAATCGCATGCATTCTGGAATCAAAGAAAAACAAAAAAGAAAGAAAAAGAAAAGGAACGTTACACACATGTTAAAACCTGTTCTACTTGTAGAGGAGTAGGCCGTTGTGTGCTGGTGAGATCGATGATTAAAAAATGCAAACAAACAAAAACAAATTTGTTGACAGGTTCAGAGTTTTAACGTTGCATTTTGAAGGTGGAATGTTGCAACCTTAATTGTTATATTGAAAATTGTCTGCATTTGGAAGGCGGAATGTTGCAACTTTAATTGTTTTATTGAAAATGGTCACAGACAATCATGTGCTCAGGGTTCTAGTTGAGGAAGGAGGAAGTCTTGTCCAGTCCATGTTGACTATCCAGGACTTTTTGGGACTGCCTCAGGAGCATTGACTCTCCCCTGTAACACTGTAGGATTAACTTGCACAGGAAGTCATCTTGAAACACATACAACCCAGCATATGTGTTGACCAGCAGATCTGTGCTCACAGATTTTTAAGAATATAACATTATAAGATTGTAAATCGTTGCCCTGAAATACAACTGCCGTAACTCAAATTTTTTGCGTTTTTGAGATGTTTGGTATACTACAAGAACAGTCCAAGGGGCATAATTTAGCCAAGTCCCAATCACATTATCCTAAAGCTAAACATGCTGTAATAAAAATACTTGTTCCGTAACTCACCTCGCAGTATATTTTGTGAGAATAATAATCACTTGTTTTCGTCTCCTGTACAATTTGATTTTCAGACTTACAGCAGTTGTATTTCCGGGCGGTGAAATGTACTTTGATGCCCACAACTTGTGTGCTTCCTGCAGTTTTCCACTCTTTTCATTTGAAAATATAGTGAATGCATGCAGGAATTGAAGCAAGAGATCTGGGGGGTGGGGGTGAGGGATGGGGGTGGGGGGATTACTTGACTACCAAAGGAAGGGATTGGCAGATTGGAAGTGGGTGGGGGTTGGGGGTGGAATGGAGGTGTGGGGGATTTACAAGTTGTCCTATGACACAACTTCTGTTTACCTCTCCCCGGACAGTCATTGAACCTGAGCTCTCTTCGTTTTTCCACTCATTTTTTTTGTAACTTTTTTTTTTTAACTGCACCATTTACTTACTTAGCAAATATTTGAAAACTGGTGTCTAGAACTAGTGTTACATTCATTATGGATGTTATTTATACCACCAAAAATATTAGATGTTTGTTCATGTCATATTGATCAATGCAGATAAAAAGAGAGAAAAAAACCCCCAAAATATGAAATTGTAAACATGTTGCTTTGTAGCTGTCTGCCTGGTTTTTCACACCACAGCCGTGCTGTATGTTTCAGGCGTGGTGGGAACTCACAGGTTCTGCAGTTCCAGGGACATGGGAGACCAGTGCCAGGACATCTGGTTCCCAGACCATGACCGCATGTACCGCGCCTGTGTCTACACCTGCTCCGGTGATGGCTGCAACGCGGCCGCCAGGCTGTCCTCCTCTCTGGCAACATGGCTGGCGCTGGCAAGCCTCGTCTGGGTTATGTGGAGGAGGTTGTGATGGGGGTTTTCATCAGTCAGATCTTTCTTTGTATAGGGGACCGAGGGAAAGATTAGTGTCTTATCAACCATGGATTAAGGATTGTTGGGGAGGCTTTGGACCAAGTAGGTAGAAACAGGGAGGTTTCAGAAGAAGGGTGAATGAAAGGATTATTTTTTGTTTTGTAGGATGGAGAGGGTTGTAGGAATACTGAGTTTGGTGAATCCGTTTATATGCTTTTCATTTTGATAGATCACATACGCCGTCTCAGATCACAAGATCTGTTCTTCAGGCATTAGATTTTAACAGTTTTGCAATGTGGTGCTGGAACATTTGGTTTCAAAATGATGTTATAGGACACACACACTCTCATATAAAGTATGCAGAGACGAGTTAGTCGTAAACATCATGATGCATAAATATTCCTAGCCTCCTTTTTTTTATTTCAAAAGATTAAAAGAATTTGTTCTTGCTACAGTTTAGGCCACTCTGGCAGCTGACTTGAATGTGTACAAAGAAAATGCATGTTTTGTAGCATTCTGATTCTGTTTGTTTGCTTTCTATAAAAATGCTTGTGTATATATTCGTGAACTATTTACAAATTATCTCTACCATAGCTGCTAACCATTTGACTAATCCGGACTACTGCTCTTGTAAAGGAGGATTTCACATAATTGAGGTGATTTTTGTAGGGGTGTGTGTGTGCGTGTGGCATGCATATTATATATATATATATATATATATATATGTGTGTGTGTGTGTGTGTGCATGCGTGCGTGCGTGTGTGTGTGTGTGTGTGTGTGGGGTGTGTGTGCGTGCATGCATGCGTACGTGCGTGTGTGTAATGTAGTGTGTAATGCCTAGCTTGTGTTACCTGTGATTTTATTTTTCTTTTAAGTAGAGGTATCATTCCTACAAGAATCCATATCCAGCTATATCTTCATCATTATGTAATGTCAAGTGTCCATGCAGAATATAAAAGAAATGATCTTATGAGCTGTGCATTGCATTGAAGTCTCAGGGGAATGGGGGTGGGTGGAGTTTGAATGGGAATCTTCATCGCTGTTGTTTTTTTCTGTATGTTTTTCCACAGTACAGTGCAAATTAGTATTGCATGTGTACACATCTTACTTTCTTGAACCCAGGTACTGAAGGCATTGTCCATAGCAAAATTGTTTTGAGCAGACCTACCATAACATTTTTTTAAATATCCAGAAGATACAGTGGCAGTCACTAGTTTGATGGACTTGTGGCCAGTTAATTGAAGAAGACAAAAAAAAAAAAGAAAGAAAGAAATATCGCACAATAATGATAAATGATAGAATTTTGGGAGGGGTCCATTGGTGAGAGTGATTGACTGATAAAATGTTTTGCATGCAGAGCTGACGAATGTGAGTTCAATCACTCATGGAGTCTTTTGTTTCATCTTGAAAAGTTTTTCTGTAAACCAGTACCTGATTCAGTTCAGGGAAGGTTGAAGGCAGCAGAAGGAGAGGGATGGGTGCTGCCTTCCATCAGGCCATATGTCCCAGACATGTTGAACCTCACATAGTTTGCAGCTACTACAGCTGTTAGCCAATGGCACTTGAAAATTAATCCTCTTATAATAGAACTTGTATTATTGCCATTGATAGTAAGAGTGATGTGGGATGTATTTTATCGACATTAGTTTCTTGCAAAAGTTTCCAGAACCATTGCTATAGTGACAGTTTTAGGGCGGTACAAGGATGGATTAACGATGCAGAGTGTACAGGGAAAACATTTGCGGAGATGCAGGCCATGGCAAACAACTGACCAAATTGAAGAAGCTGGGTGAACTGATCTTCAGTGTGATGACCCATTGACTCCCCGCAAAGTAAACTAGTAAAGGGAACAGAAGAGAGGAAGAAGAAGAAAATTTCATGTTTTCTAAACCTGCTGAAAGACAGCTTTATAATTCTTGCGTTGTGATTTGGGGGATGATGACAGTGTAGTGAAGAAAATAAATCTGCTGATTATGTGGTCAGATGGATACATTCCCGTTGGTATATTTCAGTTGAAGTTATATTGTGATGTAAGGACGGCTGCTGGCATTAACAGCACCCCACAGAGAAAAGAGCTTCATGAACTGGCCACTGAATCAGCTCATCTTCTCAGCTGAATATGTAGCTTACGTTGTCTTCTGCTTCTTGTCTGTTTCTCTGATGACTTTGCAAAATATGTCAAACAGAACATCTTTAACACTGTATCACCTTATTACTGATTAATCGTAAATGATGCATCAGATGTTAAGCCTAACTTTGCATCTGTCCTGTAAAGTTGTGTTTGCTTTAGGAAACATGATCGGCTGTACATAAACTCTCCCCTCTGCATAGATTTTAAAGTGATGGTAACATTTTGTTTTCTCATATCGACCTGACTAGATTACATTTCTAGTGCCTTAATCCTGCGTAGAGTGTTTTTGTCATGACTAGCATAGAGAATTTTAAAAAAAATTACAAACCTAAATTAAATTTCACTTCCTTTTTCCTGTTCTGTTAAAACTCTGCACATTTTTGTTGTTTTGATTTTTCAAATATATAACAATTTAAGATTTTGTTGTTTTGATTTTTGAAATATGTAACAATTTAAGTGTACAGATACATCACACTTTGCATTTATTTATCTTTTCATGGCAGTCTTCTCGCTGTCTCTCATTCACTCGCCCTCTCACTATCTCTCTGCCTTTTCTGTCTGTTGGTCAGTCAGTCTCTCTCTCTCTCTCTCTCTCTCTCTCTCTCTCTCTCTCTCTCTCTCTCTCTTCCCTCAGTCTCTCTCTCTCTCCCCCTTTCCTTGTTTTCAGGATCAGCTTCTTGTTTATCCTAGCATTTTTGTTTGGGTCATTAGAATGACCAAAAATAGTTTTACATATTGATTTGTTTAGTGATTATGTTTGACTGCGGTTTGATGAAATACAAATTAACAATTCTGAAAAAATCCTAGCCATCTTCAATGTAATCATAGGCAGTTAACGCAAAGAAATATGAGTTTCAAGTCCAGCAAGATAAAAAAAAAAGCAACTATGGCAAGAGAATGAAAGAGAGAGAGAGATAGAAGAGAATGTGTGTGTTCTGTGTATGTGTGTGTGTCGTGTATGTGCATGTATTAGAGAGAGACAGAGAGAGAAGTGTTGGTGCAGATGATAACACAAAACAAACTGAAATGCTTAATTACATGATCATATCAAATGTACCTGGTTTCAGCTGTAAACATGGTTGTGTTGTTTTTCTATTTTATATAGCATTTGCTGTAATATCTCAGATGTTAAACTTGATGCTGTATCAAAAAAAGAGTGTGTCTAATGTGTACATCTGTGTGTGTGTGTGTGTGTGTGTGTGTGTGTGTGTGTGTGTGTGTGTGTGTTGTGTGACAGAGAGCAGAGAGAGAGGCTATATAAATTTAGCTTCTGACATGGGGAAAAGAAATCATTTAAACAATGATTCATGTGAGAGGGAATGTGAACAAGATTTATATAACATGAATTTATTTGAAATGCATTTCATTCCTAAAGAAATGATCATTACACTAACACATATCTGGGCATGTTTTCATTGTTATTCTTACATGTAAACAGTGTTGTGTTATACACATTCCAGGTTGTGATTCTGAATAATTTTGTGTTCTAAATGTTTTATATGCAACATAGACAACAGATATTGCTTATATGCACGTGTATATATTCTTGGAGATAGACTTCACTTGATATACCAGAGAAATGTCTGAATCTTGAGTTATATTGTCCATCATGGCTATGATTACTGTTTCTACTGATCAAGTAATTTTATAGAAATAAAGTTTACATAGAAATACATAGTTGCTCTGTTGATAATTCTCTCTCTCTCTGTCTCTCTCTGTCTCTCTGTCTCTCTCTCTCTCTCTCTCTCTTTCTCTCTCTGTCTCTCTCTCTCTTCGTGCATGTTTGTGGTCGGACATCAGGGGTGGTGGTGGAGGTCTACTTGCTGCTCTCTTCAAGAGTTTTTAAACATTTTTAGGGAACTTTAGTCATTAAGTAGGAAATGAAATTATCATTATCTGATTTGAAATCAAGCATACATACTAGTATGAAATTTATGTAACTTTACATACTCTCAGTAATCAAACTTTATCATTTTTACATGTTCAATGATCAGTCAGTTTAAAGAAAAGGTAACATGTAAATGTGCAGATGAAGAATTTATTGTGTTCTGTGCCTGTGCAATGAAGTTCATGTTTAGACTCAGACCCATAAAATGAAAAGAGGTCTGTGTGAGAAACTGTTCATGTCTGTGTCTCTCAGGGTAAAGTTTGCGTTTGACCTTCCAAAGCGCTTGTACATTCTCTTGGCTACACAAAGGACGGTGGCAATGGGTGATGTGTAGCTTTAATGAAAAGGCACCTAACATTTTGAACTGGCACTCCTGACACTGTCTGCCTACAGGGTCACCCACAGCAAGCTGAGCAGTTTTCTTCTTCAGTCTCTGCAGATGTGACAGATGCATGCACAACATCATGTGCACACTCACATATAAGTTAACTGGTAATAACTATGCCCACCTCTCACTTTGTTTGCTGTTTTTCTCCCATTAACTCTGTCTCTCAGAAATTAATTTTTCAAAAATTTGATGAACTTGGAAAAGCTTGTAAAACTTTTCAAGAGACTGCTTTCATGTTTTTTGACTCCAAGATGCTGGCTTTTTTTTTTTTTTTTTAGCTCACCCATCCTCACGATTATCCTCTCAATATTGATTGTACATGGTTCTGAGTTTAAGGAAGCACATGTGGTCAAATCATGGTTAAAGCTTTATGGTATTGGGTTGGTTGTTCTGTTGATGTATTAGACCCTTCATAAAGTCTTTTAAATGGTAAATACGATAACATAATAAATATTACAGGAGCCGTAAACTTGAGGCTTACCTACAACCTCCATTAGCAGGGAACAAGTGAGGTTACCAGAAATAAAGGATGTTAGATAATGAAGAAAATGTGGCGAAGTTGTCAAACACGATATAGAATTTAAATACTTCCATTTAACAGTGACGATGATACCCATTAGCATGATGTCTTTTAAACGTCAAAATGTTGGTGAGAAAACAACAAAGTAATGCTTACTCGATGCGTCATGATGATTAGCTGCAGTCATACTCTTGCATACCTATATGCACTGTGTGAGTGTGAACTTTGTTAAATTAGACAGCATGTGAGCTTGCTTGCACGCACGTGCCCACACACACACACACACACACACACACACACACCGCACACACACACACGAGACTCATAGGTATCAGACTCGCTCAGTTTTCCCCCCAATCTTTTATCCTATAGGTAATCTAAACCTCTCACTTGGCCTCTCACAAGTCAGCCCCTTGACTTGTTCCATATTCCTCTCCCTTTGCTTCTGTATTATAGTTGACTGTCGACCTCTTGACTTGAAATTCCTGTTGCTGAATAAGAAACAGCAGAAAGGTGGAATGGCAAAGAACATAAACGTGCAGACCAGGGTGGAAAAATAGGTTACTTTTAAGAAAATAACGTACAGAATAGCAGAGACCTTGAAATCCTGCCCATGGAAATACCATGAAATCAGAGACCTAGATCTGACCCACAGGCCTCAAGAGCGAACAATGCAGTGCACACAACAGAAAGTTGGTCCTACTCCCAAGCTGTTTGTGAAAAGGAGTAACACACAGCTGAGTGATTGTTTCTGAAAGAGGCTTCGAGGTCCTCAACGTCTGGTCTTTACTGTGTTGTTTTACACATGATATGCATTGAAGTCGACGTATGTTCATGGGCGGAAACCCTTCCTTGCAGTTATCAGTTACGCAAGCTTGCCTAGTACGGAGTTATCATGGCTACAGACCAGGGCCCATACTAGTGAGCACCATAGACGGTATACATATCATTTTAGCAGAAGTATGTGGTAGAAATCCTGGTTGAAAAATGAGCAGCTAAACTCACATGTAACCCTTCGAGGCTCTACCCTGAATTGCATTAACAGGAACAGAGAACTAGACGGCATATGGCTGACCCAGCGTCTCTTACTGAAACCCTGAACGTCCGACAGCAACAGGATAATAAATCATTGATAATGTCATGGGGATCTGGAGTCTGAAAGCAACCTACTCTTTTGGTGTTGGTCTGGAGCCCGATCGTACGCTAACATCAATGCACACTCCCTCGCGGATGCAGCCAACTTTCTCACAATAGTGTGCATGGCACGTGTTGTCCGTCACAGAGTCGTTTCCAGCTAGCGCGCGCCTTCAGCAAAATTCCAGCGCGCGGAAAGATGCAGTTTACCGTACTTACCTGCATGCGAGCTCCCTCTCTCACTTTATCACTCATAGTGACCAAGGATAGTGCGGACAGAGGCAATGACATGTTCTCGTTTAACGCGCGTAACGCAGACAATACTATGATATGCATTCATTCATCAGTTGGGGGAGGGGGGGAGGGGGGTACCATCGCTGTGTTTAATTACACAAATCGTATTTTCTTTTTGAGCATCCTTTCTTTACTATTGATTCCATACTTAGTGCATCAATTACTATACACACATTTGTGATTAATCGACAAAAGGTTCGAAAATAAACTCAAAATACTCTTATTTGGGACTGCCGTAAGAATGCGCTGTTAGCGTTAGGGTCCCGGACACGTGTGTTTCACAACACGGCAGCGCGTAGGCCATCGTAATTTGTAACTGCTTTTCATCCTACGATACTGCGTCCTCTTCACTGCTGCGAACTTGCTCGTAAACTTATCATAGTTATTTTTAGACCAGCCAACAAAACAGAATTACGTACTTCCATTTTCGCTTTTTCCATTCTCTCCTTGATTTCAACTGGAGAATTATTAAAACAGAATCTGCAGACGGCTATTTTTCCTGTCTTCAAAGTATGCAGGGCCAGTCCTTTACTTGCATATATGTGTGATAGACTCTTTGTGCGACTCGAAGGTGGTGAGGTCGGCGTCCTATGGGACCGAGTCTTCAGGTCAAACTGTTCGCTTTGGGGTCATCTCGGTTTGTTGGCCAGTGTTCGCAGATGGAATCATGCAGAGTTATGGAGGCGTAAGACTGTCAGTGTTGTTGTTTCCATGGTTGTAGTGTCGACTATGCTGTTTCTGTTTCATGATCAATCAGCTCCATTTCCGGAGTACTTTACATAGATCCATAGATCCACGTGACTCAGTGGTGCCAGAATGGGCAGACCCACCCTTGGTAATCAACCTGTGGCTTAGGCCAACAAGAGGACAGAAGCGAGTGGTTTGGCCTGTACTCCACGTCTTAAGCCAGCTGTACGGTTTCCTCAGCCTGGGCTGATGAGTCTGGACTTTCTAGGTCCTCAGATGGTACACATGGAGACTGGGGTGGGGATGGCCGGTGTGATGGGTCAGGACTGATGCCTTTGGTCTTCTTTCTTTTCCTTTTCTTTTCTCTTTCCTCTTTGAGTGTGGAACAAAGTGGCGCACGTATTCGTAAATCATGCGGCAGTAACGCAGCATTGGATCTCTTTCGGTTTTCAGGCGAATGTTCGTTCCCATTTTGCTCATTTAGCATGTAGTCTACAGCAACGCTACTGAAATACTTTGCCCTGCAGTCAGAGAGAGAACCACCTATTTTGTGGGCTCCATCTTTGTGCTCTTGGAGAGATCTGCTAGAGGTCTGGATGACGCTGCTTCAGTCTTGCAATTGCTGTAACACAGACCAGGTGGTACAAGTTGAATCGTTTCTGTCAACTTGACAATGATTCCCCCACTTCGTTTCATGGGTCTACTGCTCTCCATGGTAGGTTCGCCTCATGTAGTCAGGGGTACAGCTTCCCTGTCGGGCCCAGTCCAAGAGCTTATGGCCCGAATGCCAGAGATTCTGTTTCTTACTTCTGGACACTACTCTTTCTCAAGCTGTCGTCAAGATGTCTGTCGTAATGTGGATCGGGTATGAGTACTGACTCTCAAGCCTGTGTACTTCACGCATAGAAGCTTCGCTTCACTTTGCACTTTGTGGGCTCTGACACCCTCGGTTCCGTACTCAAAGATGCCTTTTGATGCTCTTCCTAAGAGAAACATGCCGTACCCATGGACTGGTCTTACTCACCCAGTGTACCTTCTTTGGATGTTATGATGTACTCGTGTTTGGTCCAAGTGACTTGGAACAACGATTGTTCCAACCAGGTCATGAAGAATATGGCTGGCCTTAATTATCATCATAATCAGTAGTAGTAGTAGTATCATTACTGTTATTTCATCTTCTAAAGATCTAAGGATGATCCACAGACATATTTGTAGGGCACTGTGTTTCGAGTTCGTTTATGGGTCAGGTCTGCACAGACACTTCTAACGCTTTTCTTGTGATCTGTTTATGCACCGAGAGGCACAAATTTGACCTCACGGTGGAAGTCCAAGACAGTGAGAGACAGAATTCCCCTGCTTTGTTTTGGGTCGGCGACGGCGGTGCGCTCACCCACCTCCTCTGACAGATTTTGACGGTCACCAGTGAACTCCTGTGGGTTCAATTCCTGGACGCTTCAGTGTCCTTCTCTTCTTGAACAGGAGTACAAATATGCCAGACATCTGTTTTGCTGCTACCGTCAGACTTACGCAAGTTCCTGTGCTAGTTTTTACTTTTCCACACATACGAATGAAGCCCTCTCGGCCTTGGACTTCTGCCTTCTATACCCGCTATGCCATAGAAAGGTGGACAGTCTGTAACTTTTCAATTCCACTGGTCAACGGTCCCGGCTGTCAGTGTCGTGAGGGCGCAGGAGTCGCGTCGCAAAGGTGAGCGGTTTGTCAGTCACTGCCGTGTCACCTGCTTGTATTGTCAGTGAAGGGAATGTACTTTCTTTTTCTTTTTTTTCTTGCTTTCTTTCTTTTTTTTTTTTCTTGTCAGGGAGTGCGTGCTTGCATGTGTGCGCTTTCTCTCTCTCTCTCTCTCTCTCTCTGTCTCTCTCTCTGTGCGCGCGCGCGCGCGTGTGTGTGTGTGTGGAGAGAGAGAGAGAGAGAGAGAGAGAGAGAGAGAGAGAGAGAGAGAGAGAGAGAGAGAGAAGGGTGCTCAAACATGCGTGTGGTTGCGATTGTTACGCCGTAGCGACACGTATAACCTTATCTTTCTACGTTTGAAACCAAAATGTTAGTGGGGTTCCATACAAGAGAGAGACAGACAGACAGACAGCGACAGAAGGATAAAAACACAGAGAGAGAGATTCATATGGTCACAAACGCATACGCACACTCGCAACGTATGCACTTTCTACAGAGGCACAGTCCATACACTTTAATCGTTTTTATGTCCAAGGTATGTAATACTTCGACTTCAAACCATCGCTTTTTTGTTAGAAGTTGCTGTTCATTTCTTCCAGTAAAAGCCTTCTATAACAAACACTCTAGAAATTGACTTGCCGGACTTCATTTCATTTCCACGTATATTTGTAGAGATGTCGCTTCGTTCTTTTTTTTTTTTTTTTTTTTCTTTTTCATTTTAGCTGAAGAAAGGTTGTATTGTCTACACACACACACACACACACACACACACACACACACACACACACACACACGCACACACACGCGCGCGCGCGCGCGCGTGCACGCAAGCACGCACACACACAATTTAACAACTAATGCTTATGCCCAAGTGCAGTTGTGCTGTGCGTGTACGTGCGTTTGTATGTGTGTGAATATGTGTGCAGGATTTGAAGATATGTGTATATACTTACATGTGGTGTGGTTGGATTTTTTGTTGTTGTTGTTGTTGCTGCTGATGTCGTTGTTGCTGTTATTGTTGTTGTTGATGATGATGATGATGGTGGTGGTGGTGGTGGTGGTGGTGGTGGTGGTGGTGGTGGTGTGTGTGTGTGTGTGTGTGTGTGTGTGTGTGTGTGTGTGTGTGTGTGTGTGTGTGTGTGCGTGCGCGCGCGCTTGCGTGCGTGAGTGCATGTTTGTGTTTGTTTGTGTGTGTGTGTGTGTGTGTGTGTGTGTGTGTGTGTGTGTGTGTGTGTGTGTGTGTGTGCGTGACATCATTACCAGCGAAAAGCAGAGTTCAGTTACTGCCCCGTTTTGCTTTGTACCTTCTGTCCTAGCATTGTTCTACCTTTTTATCCACACAGTCCATGCACACGGAAACAGCAGGCTGAGTTCAGCCTTAAACACCCGTAATCCGAGCTGAGACGGAGAATCAGGACACACTATGAAGTCTGCAATCCAGCTCAAGGAACGGGGACCCGGAAGGAAATGTCAGGCTGGTGGACCTGCAGGTAGCCCCTGTACACAGCATCGCGGAAGGCTCGGTTCAGGCTGTCCGCATCCCACGGAGTTCTGCACTGCAGGCTGTCCAGCACCTTGCTGTTGGCACGGAGCAGCTGCTGGAACGACAGCCTGCCAGTCTCCTCAGGATGATCCCGTGCCAGCTTCCTCATGTTCCTCTGTACTTTCTGCCAGACCTCACTCCACAGGGCGCTGTAGCTCCTGGAATGATGTCCAGTCATGTTTGCATTCGGCGAAATCCATCGGGAGTCGCGGCTCATGCTCACTGGGTGTTTATGGTGATCCCTGACTTTGTTTCGATGCCAGTGATCGCCAACTGCATGAGGCGTGGGCCGTGTATGATGCCTGCCATTGTCTGCAGTGACGTAGGGGCAGCGGCTTCTTTCAGCATCATGGGGATAAACAGACTTGTGTATTCGAGTTCCTGTCCCATCTTCGTCAAACGTATCAGCATGCTGAGGGTGTTTCCTCACCGATTTAACATTGAAAGGTAGATATGCACAGCTGTTCACGTCGGAAAAAGACGAAGATAAACAATGGCGGTATTCTTCTGTATGATCTGATTGGTGACACTTCATAAAATCTCTACGGTGATGTGCTGGCCCTCTGTTTCTCTTGGTGATATACTTGTGCTGAGTTGACTGTCTATGGTCGATAGTTTGACTGTCGTCTGTATCATTAGACTTGCACACAAAGTTGCCGCTTTTTCTACAAGTATAGCTCGTCTGCGTAAGTCGTGGATCAGTCCGGCATGCATGTTCTATATCAACATGAATGTGACTTCGACCACTGTCATCTGATTCGTGTGCAGAACATCCGGATTTACATGACCTATAACGGTATTGTTGGGTGTAATACTGATATTTATATTTTGATTTACACGTTTTACACCATGATCACTGTCAAAACTAACAGTCTTACAAGTGTCTGGGTAGTCGTGGAACGTGTACCCATGTGGCTGGAATTCTTCGTTGTCTTTTCTTAACTTATGAAAATCCATCTCAGAGCAGCTCTTGCAGCTGTAAACTCTACTTGTTGAGAGGGTACCACACTGCTGATAATCAGATCGATCATTACTATGCTGCGCAACGTTAATCCGGTGACGTTGATCTGAGTGTCTGTTACACTGTTTGGATCGCCAGTTCTGAAGGCACCGCAGGGTCTGTTGAGATTCTTCAGGTAAAGTAGATATGAAAATTTTAGAATCCCGTCTCTCTTTCCTGCTCTTGACTGATCCGGAAGATAAACTGGAACTCACTTCTTCACTGGACTCTTGATAGTGCTCCACTAGATACATGTTATCTGGATGGCTTTGGTTCAAATGTGACCAGACTTGTCGGCAGTCTTCCGAACGACATGGTTTTATGTACGGAGGATGTGACAGTTTGTGTGTTCCTCCGTTTCTTGGTTTGTACCTATATGGTACAGAAACTCTGTTTGATATATGACAGCCACGAGGAATCTGATCATTTCGATTATTTGAATGCTCAACGCAATTTTTGATAATCGACCTTGACAAAGGTCTACCTGTACTGTACCACATTTTGGTTAGTATTTGTCAGAAAAGCTGTGCTGGGAATTCTAGGGAAGCTGCAGCAGCTGACATAGTTGGTTAGCTCAGATCGGCCTGTCATCGGACGTCTGTTCTTGAAAGCAACACACTTCTTTTGGTGTCGTATTTCCTGCTCTGAGCCTCCATTAATGGAGTTCACCTCTATTGTGGCAGAACTGACATCTAATCCATGCTGTCACAGTTATTTTGATACTGACATCTGGGTGGCTGGTATCTCTTCAAAGTTCTTTTAGCACTGTACCCAGCTCTTCGCAGTGTAGCGGATTTTGCTTGTGCGCCGCATTGTTCTGCACAAACATCACTGTATAGTCTTGAGACCCTTTGGGATGCCATGTCGCCGGCACAGTTTTCTTTGCCATGGTACTGTGTGTTTTCAATTGGTTAGTCTGTCCATGACTGCTCTCTGAAAGTCTCACTCTCTTGACTGAACTGAGAGCAGAACGTATAAAGCCTGGTGAGGGTCTCACTGGCGAGTCATCATCACTAAAAGAAACAATGGAGGACATGTCTGAACTGTCGCTACAGATGTGAACTGCGGTCAAACTTATCTGCCTTCTTTGCTGAAGAAATATGGAGCAAAAACTCTTCCAATGTGAGGTGATGTTTTGATTCATTGCAGCCATGCATACTGCAGCCACCATGCGGGACACGTCCTTCAGAGTCAAAAGGTACCTAATTTCGCACAGAGATTCACCTGGCCGTACAGGACGATGAGGCTTTCCCCTTCCCAGACTGTATTTAGAAACATCTTTAACAGCTTCTGATGCTATCTGCTTTGCAAGCTGTCGAAGATGGTCAAAATATTCTTCATGGATCCGCTCAAAACTTGTGGAATGGAAATGGGTTGTTTCATTTGGCCCAGTAGATTTTTTACTCTCATTACAGTTGAGCTCTTTTGAACAGAGATAATGCATTGTGCATGGTCCCCATCTGTGGTCTGACTGACAGAGAAGTTTAGCACCTCTGTCAATGGGACGGGGTTTTCTTTTAAATGGCGTTTTGTTTTTTCCAGACTGAAATTTGTGATTTTCTTCAACTGAAATTGTAAATGGAGGATAGGATGTGGAGTCTTCTGACCTGGAAAAACGTTGCAAGTATGATCCGTTCATGGGGCATTCTATGGTGACAGATGGGGTATTAATTGACAACCGTGAACAACGACAATGGTTGGCATAGTTTAATTTATACATTTGGGTCGAGCACTTTGGATGTTCCTTTCGTCTCCATGACACACGTGGTTTTGTATCATTACTGGTCGCTTCTCTCAGCAAGCACCGTGAGCACAGTTTGTCAATGATAGGCTGTGACACCACCGTTGAAGAAGCAAGGAATGAATCAGACTGAGGCAAGCAGCTCGGGGTATAATTCTGCTGCTGTCTGACATACAATTCTCCAAAAGAATCGTTTGAAGATGTTTCATGTACTGCTATCAAGTCCACGTGACTGTGACTACCATTCACTGCTGATTGATGGCAATCAAATTCTACACTATCTGACACTGTCTCAAAACAAGAGTCACTTACAGTAAGTTGCTCTACACTGGCAGACGATGAGGCAGAAAGGAAGGAATGATCTTTAAGGAGACGTTTATAGGAAGCTATTTTCATCGCGATTTGCAGCTGTTTTTGTCTTGCTCTGTTCTTTCTTTCAACAATTTCTCGCCTAGTAGCAACCACTGCATTTCTCAACATTGCGTGAGCTTTGCTCACAAGTCCTAACAGGGTCTCCTGGGTTTTCAATGTCCTCCTGGCTTGCCTTAATCTCCTTGTCGTCTCTGTTTTGACAGACGACAACCTTTTTATGTTTGTATTTCGTTTCAAGGAAAAACTACGAGTTGTTGTCAGCTGGTGATCACTTTGGACACTGTGATAAGAAGGAACAGCCGAAACCACGGAGCAGCCGGATCTTTGGGCCAACCGAAAATTTTGTATCCCTCTAGACTTCTATGCTTCACCGTCTGTGGATTCTGCTTGAGCTTTGTCAGTGCCTCTGCCATAAGATCCATAGCTGTATCATTGGATACATTTTCTCTAGTAAATGATCGACAGATGTGTCTGTACTTGGGGGGTCGTCCATGAGATGTGAATTTTGCTTCAGTGCAATGGGGGCAAGGAGAGCACAAGGGGACGGCATGTGTAATTGCGTCATCCGTTGAACTAAGAGAATGTTTCTTAGCAAGTGAATAGGGTTTTGGTGAACTGACTGTAGTCACCAAAGTACTGACAGATGTTGGTGTCTTATATTCTGATGTCTTATATAAAAGTATGTCCGGAGTATCTCTCGAGAGATAACAAAATTTTGATGATGGAATCGGTGATTTGACTTTCCTTGAAACACATCGAGCTGCAGACACACTGCTAATATAGCTATTTTCACCTTCAGGTTCATAAGATGTGCCATGACAAACCGTTCGAGTTACACATTTTTCCACACACGAAGGTGTGGATCGTCCTTTACCTTTTATTGTTGCTGTAACCTGATAAACACGAGGAGAGGAGTCATTGGATATTTTTGGTGGCGATTTAGTTTGAATTGTGAACTGAGTCGTTTCTTCACTTGGCGAAGGAGAACTATTTTTCCATCTTGTTTCCTCTACTGTTGATATTTGATGAACTGCATTGTCAGATGATTGTATGGAATCAGAAGATGTTGATTCAGGAAAACCCTTATCGTACGACAATTTTATCGTTCTTGGAGTGACACGATTATCATATACTCCAGTTTTAGACGATTTGTATACACAGTGAGGAAAAGAGTCTCGCAAAGCATTCTTAGATGCTTTCTTGGAGCGTTTCAATTCTGTCGTCATAAAATTGGCAGATGGGTGTGGTTCTCGCCTGTCTTCAAACTTCGGTACTGCTTCATCTGAATTATCCTGATTTGTAGGAGACACTTCAATTGTAAAAGAAGGTGTTGCGTTTTTGTCTCCTGATGACCTGGCGATTATTCGGAAACTTGCTGTGTTTTTATTTGAATTATTGTCTTTGTTTTTACACCATACTTTGTTCATTTGACGACAGTTTGCTTGTTTTTCATATTGTGACTGACTATCCGTCGGTCCGCCGGACTTTGGTTTTCTGTTGGTGTTGTTGGTTCTGTTGCAGACTGACCGGTAAACAGCATGAACTGGAACACTTTCCCAACGGTTGACGGGACAGAATAAAGCAGCGTTTGATTGTGAATTCCCATGGCTTGTCCAAGGATATGGACATGAGTTCCAATCTTTCGACGAGCCTCGATGGTATGGAGATGAAAATTCTAAAGAATTTGAGGTATCTTTGCATCTTCTTTGAGGCCGTTTCAAATGTGCAACAGAACGTCTGGCGTAAGTTTTGAGTTGACTTAAAGAATGTGTTTTTGAGAACGGATTAGCAGGGGGAAGATGTGAAAAACTAGAACTGCTTATATTACGTTCTTCTGAATGTGCAAAACGATTTCTTCGAAGTGATGTACCGTGTATGACATTTTTCTCATTATTAATCCGAGACGTATCATTCGATGCTGTGGCCATATCATTGTAGCCTCGTTGATTTGGCATCTTTTGGACAAATCTTGACTGAATCATTTGTTCTCTGTCTGGAAAGAGTACATGAAAGTCTGAATGTGTTTCAGGCGATGCTAAAGAAATGGGAGAATGAAATCTTGCGCAAAATGAACGCGCTTGAGGGGACAACGCTGAGAGATGTTTTCCAGATTGAGGATCCTTATATATCGCAGAATTTTCTGAATTCGTTTTTTCAGACAGAGAAAATAAGGATGGCTGTTCATCTGAGGTGTACAGTGAAGATCTAATTTGTTTACTGGAAATGGCAGATTGTGTTTTCGAATTAAGTAAAAATTGCTTTGGGCACCTTTTATGACTGTCCGCGAGCTGCTTAAGACCATGGTTTGCGAAGTGGTGTCTTGTTCTTAGCATTTTTGCCGAGTTTGAGGATTTGTTTTTATGAAGGGGTTGTTTTCTATCATTTCTTGCCTCAAAAAAAGTTGACGCTGATCGTTTTATATCCCGGTCGGGTGTGCAGTATTTTAGTATTTGGGTCGATGTTGGCATGTTCGTAAACGTTAGTACTTTTTTCAATTTACTGTTGTATTTATCATCAAATCTACGACAAAATGGATCAGTTCTAGACAATTTCATAAGTTCCATATTCGCCTTTTCTCTTAAAAGTTTACGTTTGTTTTGAGGATTTTTCTCACAACTCTTAGCCATTTGAACTGATTTCGATCTGTCGTCAGAGATCTTGCTTTTATTTGGAGAATTGAAATTAATATTACACTGCTTTCGGGATTTATGTATTCTCCTGGGCATTGTATTTGGGTCATAGTGGTGAATGGGACATTTTGCCTTGTTTGCCATATTGAACTTTTGGACCTGTTGGTGACTAACAATATCCGGCGGACTAAGATTCACTGATCTGGTGTGAATGTGTGCTGCAGGGCTTTTTTTACTGGTCGATAACTCAAAGTGATCAAACTTTTTAGTGGTAAATGCATTCTTTGTGGCGTATGTACTGTGATGGGAAACTCGCTTTTTCATCCTTGTTGACTCTTTTGGTAAAAATCCCTCTTGATCATTTGCTTTTACAGGCATTCTTCTATGCATGGTTGCAGACTGTCCATAGGGTGTGGAAAAATCAACGCCGTGCACATTGGGGCTGTGGAAACATTCTTTTTGACAAATTTTTGGGCTGCGCCGCACTCTTGTCACAATTTCCATTCCTGGGTTGGGTTTTAATATTTCAATTTTGGCTATTGGGGAGTGAAAACATTTGCACGTGAGGTCTTTACAGTTACATGTGTGCTGTATTGATCCGGTTTTAATTTTCCACTTTGTTCTTTCAGACTTATGTTTTGGTCTTTCAGGTTTCTGTAGTATTCTGCCACTGCTTTCTTCTTTCATGTTCTCGCTACAGTTACCCACCTTGTGTTCTGTTGGTCTAGTTCTGTCCATTTCCATATCATTCGTCGGTTTTTGTTTCAGCTTATTTGATTTCTTTTTAAGGTGACATTCCCTTCTTTTATATATTATGCCAGAACCTTGGTTATGTTTATGTATTTGTACCATTGACTGTAACTGTTCTGTGGACAAGCTATTTCTTTCAAGTGAACTCTTTATTCCCACGGCATTTCCATAAGATTCATGATTTAAGACTTTAATAGGATCTAGTTTCAAGTTTTGCTGACTATCTGTGCTAGTGTCCGATTCCTGTGTCTCATTTGTATTTCCTACAGTCTTACCTGCATTGTGATGGACGTCTTTCTTTGGAATTTCACTTGATATCACATTTGTTATGTTCCGTTTCAACTCTTCATTTTCATTAAGCATAACTTCATCATTGTCAATTTGTTGTAGTGAGTTCTTTAGATGAGCTTCTAAATCGTACTGGGATTCAGCTGCATCGTAATGCCGAAAGGCATCGTGTATATTTAAACACGCTCTTTTGACCTTAACACGGGAAATAAACCCATCGTCTGAAGAAGACAACACAGCACTTTCTCGTGCAGATACCTGGCTGCTACACTGTTTAAAATCGGACGCCGATTCTCCTGTACGGCATGAAAATCTGTTAATCCAGATATCACTTTCTGATAAACACATCACTGTACAGTTCTCCGACGATTTTCGGTTACTGCAAACATGATTCTTTGGAGCAGTATTTCTGGTTTCTTCACTTCTTCCATTACATGCAGCTGATCGAGGGATGATGCATTTTCCGTTACCCGGGTCATCTGTTTTACTGGTAACGTAGCTGTCAGAAGATGAAGATTTCGCAACTGTTGAGATGAGGCCTTGAGATGTTGGCGATCGAAAAACGCCCATTGTGGGTGATTTATCAGATAATTGTTTTGTCATTATCTTTCTTTGACAGCGTCCTCCAACTAAAGGCTGCTTTTTAGCTAATGCATCATCATAAATATGATCTTCCATTTTGTTGTCTTTATTTGAATATTTGCTTATTTCTTTGCCTGATTTACTTTTATAGAGTATTCTTCTTGACCTGAATATGTGCGAAGGACAGCGCTCAACATGTTCCAAAGTCGTATCATAGTGTTCATCAGCATTTTTGAGCTGTTGACATATACCATCATCACTGGCATTTTTTGACAGGTTAGCTTCTGCACCTATCAAAGTTCGTCCGATGGTGTATGTTTGACTGCTACCGATGTTGGCATCGTGATATTTAGTTTCACTAGCACATCTCCAAGGAGTTTTCGATGAGATTTGTCCAAAATTCTTCGAACCGCCATTCTTTCGATAAAACGCGGCTGGAGCCCCTCTGCTTTTTCGGTGACATGTTCGTTCTGTTGTATTCGAAAGCTTGGAAGTATCAGATTCACATGCTACAGTGTGTGATTTGAGTTGAGCAAACTGTGTCCTGATGCGAATATTGCATCTGTTTCTGTTATACATTTTTTCTTTAGAACTCGGTATCCTTGCAATTTTTGGCACAGTAAGATTGCTTGTTTCTTCACAATGAACAGTAACTGGCGAATAAAACTCATGCAGACTTACCCCCCTTTGGACCTGTGTTCGCTTCTCTCCATTTTGCTCATTTGACAACTTGCTTTGTTTGCTGTATCTTCCAGTTGAGTCACTCAGACAATGACTATTTTGTGATGAACAGAACTTTTCTTTTTGTTTAAGAAAACTTTTCTTAACCTGTTGATTTTCATATTGAGGGGATCGCCGTTTAGATATCAAAGCATTCTTAGTGAAGATGTTCAAATTTGAAATGGGTTCCTTGAACAGTCTTGCCAATTTATTCACATATTTAGGTAAGTTAACAAATGGTGATTTTGAAACAGCAATCATTGAATTACTCAGATTAACTTCGTTTGAGGTTGTGTAATCTGACTTCTCTTTTGTGGCATGCCTACTGCTTTGCATTACAGTTTGCTGTAATCTTTCAGGTAAGGGCCGACGCTTGAGCTGTTCTGACCACGTGCGAAGTCTCCTACCACTTTGAGTTCCATGTTTGTTTGATAGTGTACGAATCTGTTTCAATCGCTGACATGGAAAATGGTTATAAAGTTGATGGTATGCTGACGTATGATTTGAATCTGTTCTATAATGCTGATCTGCAATACGATTAACTTCATTATTAGCACAGGGCCATGTGCTCTGTTGCTTGAAATTAAACATGGGAGATTTCTTATACAATGAGTCTTTTGTGCCATGCTGTGAACAAACAGAATGTGATGATCTGTCACGTAATGCTGCTGTACAAATCGCAGTTTCTGGAACTGGCTCATTTTCACGGGTAGCTTGCGTTGACTTAACTTCTTTTTCAGAGTGATGTCCTTTTCCGGAAAAAATTCTGTTATTTTTTCTAGTATTTTGTATTTCACGTTGATTTTTCTCATTATGCGCATATTGTTGTGTTGTCCGGTGGACTGTTTGAGAAGCCGTCGTATAGCTATCATTGGATGTTGTGGACTTATCAGTGCTTGGAACTGAATCTGGAGACCTGTTAGCTATAAGTTTGAAGTCAGGCGCCATAAAATATTCTGACTTGCCTGAATCATGCTCTTCCCGATCACAGACTTCCTTTTGGCTTGTGCTGTGTGTAGAGCTGTTTTCAATAATTTCAAAACTTCTTGAGGAAATGGCCTCTGGTTCACTCTGCGACAAAGCTGAATACGATTCGGTTACAGATGAGCTACTTTGCGTCGATTCTTTTATTGTTCCTTCACGTCCCTTGCTTTGTCTTTCGGGATTGCAGATAGAATTCAAAGAATCTGTTAATGAGGTCCTGGGATGGGAAGGTTCATTTATAGAATTTTTCCGTTTGCGTGCAGGAATATTTTGCTTTTTCATGGGAAGCTCTGTCTGTTTTGAAGTAATAGTCTTGTGCGTTCTCTCTCTTTGATAAATTGGGTTTCTTGAGGGTTGTTGTGTTTTGTTTACACATGGAATTAGACGCTTGGATACAGTTGTGCCTGGAAATTTAGAAGCAGTGAAAGCTTTTGGCTTTGTACAATGCATTTTGTAGATGTTAACGGGATTTCTCTTCACCAGATTTGCGTGATCATAATTTGCAGACAAATTAAAAAGTTCTCTTGATTTTGTCAGTGTCTCCATTTTTCTTGGTGTTTCAGTATCTGTTTTCTTAGGGTTTGGGTTAGGTTTGATTTTACGGGTAGCGGCTTTGTCTTTCAAAGATAATTCAGAAAACGCCTTTCGTATTCCTACCCTATAATTTGTTGCATGGCGATTTAATTTGGCAGTTGAATGATAGCCAGAAATATTCTTCGTTGAACTTGAGGGTATTCTCAGAGTTTCAGCAGACTTTATTGCCTTGATGTTCATTTTTTCTTTAACGTTCCGTCTAGTCATGTCTTTCGCCACAACGCTGCAGTCTTGCTCATACGTTTTCGACGGCAACTGTGGCATTAACATTGGGTGTTGATGAATTTGTTGTTTGCGACTTTTTACTTTGTGGAACTGTCCTATTGAATAGCAGCTTGACTCACTTGTACTGCTTTTCAAACCGTGTTTTTTTAAACTTTCAGAAATGGCTGTTTGTGGTTCAAAATTTTGTTTGTCGACATCACTTATAATAACATTCGTTGTATTCCCTGAACATTGGCTTTCTTCTGCCCGGGGACGTTCTGTTTTTACATTCTCAACATAAGTAGGTTCTTTTGATTTGAGGCGACATGAATTTGTTTTGCCTCTTTGAGGTTTGTCTGTAGTAACACGGTATACGTTTGACAGGTCATTTGTATGACCAGTAGGCTTATTTGAGCCTGTCTGAGCATTGTCAAAATGGCTGATGTCTTGCATAGATACTTTTATCTCTTTACTTACCTTGCTTGCAGACTGATACTTTTCTAGCATAATTCTTATTGGTGTGATTTGTGAGTTTCCACACATGATTGTTTTTTCGATTTCGTTGTCCGAGTCAGGTTGTTTATCTTTCGGGTAAAGAAGTTTATCTTGTCAGACACTGATAATTTCTCTCTGCTGCCACAAGATGAACCTGTCGAGGAAACACTAAATGACACAGATGGTTCAGAAATACTCCCACAACATTTTAAGGTGCCGAGTGCCTTTCCATACCTTTGTGGAGCTTTTAGAGGAATGGCTGATCTTCGATTGTACCCCTGAGTGAAATTACTGAAGACTGGTTGGTTTTCAGACATTTGCCAAGTTTCAGAACTTTGTGGGGGAGAATCAGCTGCATTCTGATTGGTTGACATCTGAGAAAAGCGCATAAGATGATCCTTAGTTTCACAGGTATTGTTATACCAGTAGGATTGTTGGCCGCCGAGCAGTCCATCTTCAAGTATATCTTCATCTTCCGAACCGATAGAGATGCTATGAAACGAGTCAGATGATCCAACACTGGCTGAGGGCATGTCTGGAAGAACTGACATAGTATGGTGTTTAGCAGCAGCAGCGTTGATAGATGCTAGTGTTTCTGAATTCAAATGATTATGGTCGCAAGATCCTTTTTGGTTATACATCACTGTGTGTTCATTACCATGGCTTTTTGAAACGGTGTCGGTGACACTGAGTAGCGGCTGTCCAGTGATGGGGTCTGTTGTTTCAGACACCACACACATAGAAACGAACACTGCGTTGGCTTCATCTAGAGGAGATACGTCTTGATTGGGCGGCCAGAGAGGTAGTTTGCTCTTTCCCTCCTGATTAATGCCCACATTTATGGTTTTGTCATTTGAGGAAAAACTCTTCTTGGGGTTGTTTACCGTATGACACCACCTACAACTGTCATTGCTAACACTATTGTTTTGACGTTCTGTAAATCTTTGACATATGTTCTGTGTGCTACATTGTGCAGAGGAGTGTACATCACGTACTGATTTTACTTCATTCATGTTGTTTGGAGAGAAATGACCAATTTCAAAAGGATGGTGAGTCCAAACAGACTTATTTCCAATTTTATGCAAAGTGTAACCTTTGCCGCTATTAGCAGTCATGCTACTGCTATTATATTCTCTCTCTATAGAGCGTCTTTCAGACAGTTGACCATTTGCCATGTTCAATGAGTTCGAAAATGACGGATAGGCCTCAAGTGTATTATCAGCACAAATTCTATTAATGTACGTCTGGTCAATGTTTTTGACTTTTGAAGATGTATAGACAGTTCTCGATAGCCCTTGGTTTGCTTTGCGTACTTGTTTGTCATATAAAACATTTCCTTTCAAATATGATTCTGCTAATGGTTGCATGTAATATTGTACATTTGCATCTGCTGAAGGGCCTAAAGTGTACACAATGGACTCAGTGCGTGGAACTGATATATGATGATTTTCGTTTGCCACAGACACTTCAGAGGATCTGTACTCTGGCACTGTGAGAGTTTTATCATCTGCCCGCTTGTGAGAACTGCTTTTGTCGTGTCCTTGAATTGTTCTCGTCGTTTCTTTTCTAAGAGTCAAATTTGCTTCTTCTGTAGTGCTGTCTGATGAAGTAGCACCTTTGCATTTCTTTGAATCATGATTAGACTTTTCTCGTTTCAAAAATACAGAATTTGTAGAAACAAATTCTTTCCACTCAGGGTGTTCTCGAATTGTATACAGAGAAATTCCACGGGCGATGTCTTACGGCTTGTTTTATATCTCTTAACTTTATTCGGAAATCTTTTTGTAATGGACAGATTATTACAGACAGACCGTGTGGCTGGCTCTCCACACTGTAGTTTGGACCCATCGTCTCTCAAAACCATGCCCGTATTGAAATCCTGCGCCTGACTATTATGAAATCTATGTGTGGCTTCCGCTGCAACGTTTTTATCGCAGATCAATGGTAAAATCTTGGAGTTGCTAATCTCGTTATTCTTAGATTGATTGGACATTGTCAGATCGATGCTACTATTTTTCTCGTCACGATTTATCACGGCGTCCCTTTGCCTAGGAGCAACACATGGCTGATCAGTATCCCCAATGTCACTACAGCTTTCTCTGATTCTGCTTACGCAGGTAAATGAACTGGTGTTGTTGCCAGAAACAGATGTGCTCATCTGATCAGAGCTAATCTGCTCCAGATGATTTTTAGATATTTGTAAATACCGACATAATATTTCTATTTTTCCTAAGATTTCATTTTTGTCAGGTCTCTCTTTGCCCATGCTCTCATTGTTAGTATGGCGGAGTGTCATGTTGGAGTTAGGTTTTCTTTTTGAAAAACTTTGTGCAGTTTGCGAATCAGCAACGTCAAATGCAGATTTCTGGGTAGAATCAGGCAGAACGTAAGTTTCAATCAGTGCCTGTGTGTTGTAGTTATTTTTCTGGCTATCTGAGATTCTTTTCATTTTTGTAGTTGATATCGAGTCGTTCTTCCCAACATCTAATTCTCCCAAATTTTCATTTTTATTTTCAGTTTTACTTCGCTTCGATAACACCATGTTATGAAAGTTGTCAACTTCTTGGCTTTTCTTAAATGTCACTGACTCTGCTGACGATGATCTAGTTGAACGAGTATCTAGCTGTAATTTCAGAGTACGAGCGACCTGCAGAGCTTTTTGTAAGGCAATTTTGAAGTCCACGCCGAGTTTGGATGCCATGTTTTTTATGAAAATACCAGGATTGTGTGACTTGAAGTCCTGTTTCTTCATTTCTGGTGTGGTGTTATTATTCACATGATATTTTGAATACGTTTCTGGCAACATGGATGTTTTTTCAGCGTTGTTGGTATCTGATGTGAAGTTTATAGCTTTTTTTCCCTCGTTCAGCATTTTATCTTCATGTTTATACCTGCCTAGTAGTTTTTTGACATACATTGACAGATTCTTCAGCAAGCATATTAGAACACAGAGTTTGTTGCCATTGTTACCGTTGATATCATCACCATCTACTTCAGAACGCAGGATATCCTCAATCATACTTTCTTTGTGCACAGTATAATTTGGTTTTGTATAGGTTTGAGGGGATTGGTTCTGTCCCCAAAATGTCCAGTTTTCCTTGAGAAGTTCTTTTGAATGGCAATTGAAGTCTTTCAACTCGCCACAAGATTGCAATAAACAACACTCTCTCGTAAATTGGGCTCAACAACACTTCTATTTCTGATAGAAGTGCGTTGCTTTCTTGGTCCTCTGTTCCTGTCATAAATGTGTCTTCTAGTATTGTTGTCACTGCTTCCAGTTCATGTTCCGGAGAAAAGTATAGTGACAGGTCAGATGTCAGTGTTTCTTGTTCCAACATCTCTGCAGGTAATAATGGATACGGAGTTGATGACCCCTTAGTCGCAATATTTCTACGACTCACGTCATCAGGAACCACAATTTTTCGCCGAGAGGATTTAAATGTAATAGAATGTGTTCCAACAGGTGACTTTGTTTCACACATTATCAGTGCAACTTCTTCATCTGAAGGACTAGGCTGGATTTCTGTGGAACCTTTGTTACAATAGTTTTCTGTGCCTTCTGTAATATCGGATCTTGTATCTAAAACAACATTCACTTGATCTGTTGCAACAATGCTTCCAGGAATCAGTACAGATGAATAATCGTTTGTAATTACGTTTATTATATCTTGGTGATCATTCATACCATATTGCATAGGCTCATTTAGAGCAACGTGTCTATCCTTATCCATCTCAGTTTCGGGTGAATTTGCAGACGTTCGGTATAAACATACCCGATCTTTTATTTGATCAGATGCCGGTGCACAAACTTCAGAAAGGTTTTCAGATGTATCATTCGTCCTCCGGACACGAAAATCACACAGAGTTTCTTTTTCTTCACAAAGCAGCGAAACACTTTCCTTTTCCTCTTTGGCTGCACAAGAAACAGTGATTCCTTGATGCAAAATCGGTATCACTGATTCTTTAGTGGAGGCATCTAATGCGCTATCCAAGATGGATTGATAAGGAGGCATTTCAAATCTAACTCTTTCATCTTGTGGTAGCATTGGATGGTAATACATTTTTCCTTCCATAGTGGCATGTAATGGGAGTGGCACGTTTGATGTGTATAAACCATTCTGGGAGACTGTCACAACAGAAAGTGTGGCTGGTGCAGTTTCCTCAGAAAATGGCGTTTCCTTTGTTTCTTCCTGATCACCTCCAGGAGTATTTCGCCCCAGAGTGTAAGTTGCTGATATTGTCTCAAATTTCGTTGGACTTTCAACTCTTGTTAGTGTATCTGAAATTGTGGTGGTAGGTCCTGTTTTCAAGGAAACGTTAAAGTGGGAGTCATGTCCGATGTTGGTTTCTGATAATTGTTTTCTGTTGTGTAAAATGGAGGGATCCTTTTGATATACCCTTCTTGAATTGTAAGTCGGACTTTCAACTCCGGTTTGTGTACTTGAAAATGTGGTAGCAGGTCTTGTTTCCAAGAAAACTTCGATCTGTGGTTCATTTCCAAAAGTGGTTTCTAATGATTCTTTTCTTTGGTGTAAAATGGACGGACTCTCATGATGTATCCTTCCTGAATTGTAAGTCGGACTCTCAACTCTTATATGTGTACCTGAAAATGTGATACCAGGTCCTGTTTCCAAGAAAACGTTAAACTGAGATTCATTTCCAACGCGTATTTCTGGTAATTGTTCGCTTTGGTATAATATGGAGGGTCTTGAATTATAAGTCGGACTCTCAAGTCTTGTTTGTGTAGCCGCAACAGTGATAGCAGATCCCGTTTCCAAGAAATCTTTAAACTGTGATTCTTGCCCAACAGTGGTTTCTGATAACTGTTTTCCTTGGTGTAAAATGGAGGAACGTCTTTGGTGTAAGATGGGGGAATTTCTTTGGTGTAAAATGGGGGAACTCGTTTGATGTACCCTCACTGAATTGGAAGTCGGACTCTTAACTCTTGTTTGTGTAGCTGTAACAGTTGTAATAAATCCTGTTTCCGAGGAAACTTTGAACTGTGATGCTTTCCAAACGCTGGTTTCTGATGTGTGTGGTGTGTGTAACGGGTGTGAAATGGAGGGGCACTTCTGAGTAACCAATTTGGAATTGTATGGGACTCGTTTTGTTATTCCTGGTAAAGTATCCTCTATGCACCAAGCTCTGTTTAATTTTGAGTTTGGCTGCGCCATCTGGATTTTAGCATGCCATGTTGTCGAAGAATCTGACAGTGTGTCGGAAGAACTCGAATTTAATTTACTTTCATCATATCCATTACTTTCAGGAGAATATCTCAACATATTCAAGAACTCGGGTGATTTAAGATTGTGATGTTTTAATACGTCTTGAAGAAAACGGCCAAGAATTTTGTAAGTTTGAGCCAATTGAAGCATCACATGTTTGGTAGACACAAGAGGTGTTGTCGAATGACGTGGACGCATTCTCACCCGTTTCCTCCTTGATTTACGGTTATCTAATCTTATGTTGCTCAGAACTCTATTTTCAAATCCTTGATCTTTTGTTTTTCTCTTCTTTGGTCTACGGATGCCTTTCGTACCAAAAGCTCGTTTTCGTAAATTTGTGTAACGACGTCGTTTCTGATCAAATTTGGACAAAGGTAAAAACGTGTCGACGACAAAGAAATCTTCTCTACTTCTTGCAGTACAAAACGTGCCTGATTCAGAAGTCGATAAAACCGGTGGAAAAGCAGAACCTGTGTCTGAACTCACGCATGACCAGTAACAGTCTGACTCGGAAGATTGAATGTCTGGTCGTAGCAAGACATTAATGCCACGTGAATTTGCCGCATTACTGTTCACTAGACAGCTGTGAGTATTTTTTTGTTTCGTTTGTGAACGGTTGTGTGTGGATTGGGCATGCGAGACTGAAATCTGCTCGGTTAGATCATTGTTTGGGGATTCCCGCGCAACCAACGTGTGTTGGTCTGTTTGATGCACTTCAGCAATAGATTCACAACTGTTCATATCCTTTAGTGCATCGACTGCAACAGACTTACCTTTGTCCTTATCAAACTCGCTTGTGGTTTGGTTCATTGATCTCGCAGCACAGTTTGATCCTGTACGACTTGTTTTCTCCAAGTTACTAGCAAAATTAATTGGTTTGGAAGTTTGTTCTTTATGCTGCATTGTTTCTTTGATAAACTGGTCAAAAGAAGACAGTGTACGCGGTTTTGTATGCTTTATAAGGGGATCAGAAACTGGCATCGTTTGTAATGGAGCAGTTGACAATATCCGCTGTCGCACACTGTTTTCCGAATTATTGCGTTCTTGCCATTTATTTCCGACCAGTGGATCTGGTGTCTTTTGCGGGTTGATTTTTGATAAGGCAAAGGAATCAGCTCTGTTTGCGCCCCGTTTAAAAATATTACTATAGTTTGTTAAGCTGTTTGATAGATCAGAATTGCAAAACATTTCAGAACTTTTGTCGGTCTTAATGTCATTTGTTATTTCTTTGCTGTTATGGTGCTGGTTATAGCCTTCAGACACCTGTGTATCATTGAATGTTTGTGGTTTGTGTACCTGATCTTCTCCATTGTACTCTTTGGTCTTGTAGTGCAATCCATAACTTTCAGTTTTAGAATGAAATTGTTTTATGTTCATTGTATTTTCTACGCCAGGGTCTTTGTTTACATCAGAACCAGCTTTTGGTGCCTCTTGTTCTTTTTGGTTTGGCATCGATATACTAGCCTTTGATCCATAAGCAAAACTGTCTTTAGATGAAGCTCTTGGGGTGTGAAAGGAACCACTCATAATTGACAGATTACTTGAACTGGATGTCAACGAATCAAATGGATCAAGCAGTGATTTCGTTTGAAGCGTCGAAACACTTTTATTTGTCAGACTAACGGCAGAAAGGTAACTAGAGGATGGCAGACAAGAAGTGAAAGAAGGTACAGTACTACATGTACGTGTACTGTGAATAATGTCAGCCTCTGTGAAAGAAATTTTCTTTTCATAGTAGAAAACTTGTCTTTGCCAGCACCCACGGATGATGACCGAGGTTTTTCGACTGTATGTGTTTCTTTGGAATGGTTGTTGTATATTATCATTGAGTCTGAAGATGATTTATATTTCTGCTGTTTGTTGTCATTGAAAGACTGACGATCACTGGCAGCTTCGAGTCGTTGCTGCTTCGTAGAGTTTGTCTTGCAAGAGTCAAAGATTACAGACGCAAAATCATCTGAATAGGAAACAGAACTTTCGATGCCTGTATTGCGTGGGTGCAAAGTTGAAGTTATTATACCGGGAAAGATAAATTTACTGTTTGATAATTGGTCAACGTGTGGCTGCTTTACACGTTGTCTTCTTTTTGTTGCTTCGTTTTCTTCTTGCACTGATTCGTCACCACATACTTCTTCATTAATTTTGCTGGCAGAAGACTTCTCCCCCATATCTTTCATAACATTTGTGCTGATACGTTGTCCTGAGCTACCTTGCCGTAAATTTGATGCTAGGTTGATATCAGGTTCAGATTTGTTTGATTTTTCATTTTTCAAGTGCATACCAAGAACAGCATTTTGTGGCTGCTCAGGTTCCTCAGTTTGGACAATCTGCACGTTTTCACCAGGATACCTGCTGCTGTCCGCCCCACTCAGTGCATTATTTGACACAATCAAAGCAAGTGAAGAGGTGTTGATAGATGGCAAGGTATACTCAAAATCTAAAGGTGAACCAGGAGGCTTTTGTACAGGCTCTTGTTTTCTGTTCTGTACAGAAACCCATTTTTGTAGTGTAGATAATGAAACAGGAAAGCATTCTGGGACCATCAGCAATGGCATTAGCTTTTCTTGATGGGTGGATTCAGACTTACCTCTATATAAATGCCGCAAGACAGATTTTCTTCCAACTCTGTCACTGGAGGTATCTGAAATATAACTAGGTTTCAAAGTATTGCATAAAACATCTGTAATAGTAGAATTGTCTTTATGCCAGTTTTGAATTCTCAATTTAAGCTCGGCAACTATGGACAAATGCTTTGGAGTAATACGTTCTTCATGGGCCTCTTTTTGTGGACTTGTTCCGGCTGTAGGTGCAGCACTGGCTGAAGATGAAGGTGTTGCACCACAAAGAATATCAGTGAGTTGAAGGTTACTTGATTGTTTAGCAGCGACAGTATTTTTTGTTGATTTGTTATCAAGGGTATCAGGTACAGCACAACCATTCATTTGGTTTGGGCAAGGTGATTTCCTCGAGTCAAATGAATGACATTTTTCAGTCTCTTTATGTTGGTTGAATGTGTTCCCATTTACACACGCCTTTTTTCCATCACCTTTTGACAATGAATTTGCAACCTCTTTGCTGGACTTGACCATTCTTTCATAAGAGTACTTTCTGATTTCATCAAGATATGGTAGTGGTTTAAAGTATCCCTGTGTGTGGTTCGTTCTTATCTGTGAGAGACTGGAATCCACATAATCATCTGAGGTGGATTTGTCTTTGAACTCCATTGATTCGACTAAAGGTCTGCATGAAAGGGATCGTTTTCGAAAAAAGTTTTCTAGTTTTTTAGCGATTTCTTGTACACACACTGGCCTGTATCCTTGTTGTTTACGGTATTCCTTGGACGTGTTTCTTAAATTAATGTCTTTACTTTTATTATTCAAGGCTGTATCTACAACTTCTGTTGTCACGTTTGATGTGCGTTTCTTGGCGGGAGTTTTCGCTCTGACACGGAAGTCAGTAGAGGTACTCAGTTTTTGTCCTGATGAATAGTCGGAATGATCATAACCCAGTTCTTCAACTGTTCTTGTGTAACCACCTACCAAGACTTCAATTCCACTTACGTTGTAGTCTGTCCCATCATTAAAACGATAGCCTGGTTAGTATTGTTACAAGGTAGAAGTACAGGGTTTGAGACATCTATTCTCCTTTGAAATGATTTCTGTAGCTTGCTGCAGCCGTGGCCGTCGGTCCACTCTGTACTGTCAGGTTTAAAACGGCGACAATCTTTTGTCTTTTCAGGGCTTTCCTCTTCTTGTGCAGTATCACAGTTTCGTTTGTAGCGTAATGAACCATCAAACATGTGGTCTTGCACACATCCAGTTTCACATTTTACGTTCCTAGCTCGATCAATAAATGATTTTAAAGTGGACATGTTTGGCTTTGGCATGACAGGTGGTGGCTCTTTTTGAGATTTTATCATTTGCGAAGGGTCTTTTTCGTGGAGATCCTTTACTTCCTTTTGCTTTCTGTCCTCAGTCTGCGTGTCTGCATCTGTACTTTCTTTGCTCTCATTTTTTAATGTCGTTGAAGCTTCTCGTTTTTTGACCTGGACTTTTTCTGGTGTTGTGAGAGCGCCCTCTGCATCGTCAATGACTTTCTGGAAAATCAGTTCACTGTTGGTTCTAACAATCTGATCAAGTTCAGTCACATTCTCATAGACATCATCTGGAGATGCAACACTACAGTCTGCTTCATATCTGACACAGCCTAACTTTGAGAGCTTTTGTAATTGGTATAAATTTCTGTTATCCAGTATATGATTGACGTTCTTAGTGAATATAGAACCACAATCACAATGAACTGACAAAAGGCGTTGCAAATGACTCAAGTGGATGTCAAAAATTCTATTTATTGGAAAAGACTTACTAATTTTGGCATAATGTTCCTCTGAAAATGTTTGTTTCCAGACTGATTTTGTTTCCTTACTGCCGATTAGAAATCTCACGTTTGACTCAGGCCTTCCCGTGTGTGAAATGTTTGGACAGGTGAGTCTCGACACTTGTCGCACAACTGGTTGCTGCTGACAATCCTCACGTGAAAAGGGTTTGCAAGTCAGCCTGTGATCAGTCATTGCAAATTGGTCCAAAGTTGGCCTCCGGCAGTCTGTGCCAACGTTCTTCCTTTTGAAAAGTCTGCGTGCATTTGGATTTCCTCTTTTAAGATCGAGAAAACTGACTAACACACGGTTGTTATCCATGTGTTGATAGGGCAATGAGCAGGTGGATTTAAAATTTTCATTCTTTCGTGACATTTTCACGTTCACGCCAATGCTTACAACATCTGAAAGCTCATCGCGTGGTCCTTTAGTAAACACTGCTTGTGCACTCTTTCTCTCAAAGCATTTATCTGAACAAGCCGATTCAGTTCTAGCCTCACAAGACGAAATGTGTTGAACATCTCTGACGTGTTCTTGAAGCGGATGGCGTTTACAGTTATGAAGTTTTTTGTCCGTACTATTTTCCCGATTGGTTTTGATTCTTGTTCGGGCAGTAGTTCTCGATAAACGCTTTCTTGTCCCAGATTTGTTATATGCTTTCCTTCGCAAAATATGAAACTGCCTTTCGTCTCTTGGAGTGTCTTTCCGTGAAGACACAAAGTGTCCGTGATGTGTCTCTCTATTAAGATTTGTGGTTTTCGACATGATCAGTGTTGACAGTCGATTGTTGCAAATGACATTATTTTCTTTTTAGGTTCCTTTCTTTCATCTGCTTTTTTTTTTTTTTTTTCAAATCAACCACTTCCACCATTCAACTGTATCACATCATAATCCGTCTGGAAGAATCCCTTTCACAAATATTCAGAATTTTCAGGGGGAAGTTGGGGGGGAGGGGGGGGGTGTGTGTCTACAAGGGGTTTTACTGCTCGCTGATCAAATGACGTACATAATGTTCAATCCACCATTGGGACATCACGGTTTTATTTTCTTTAGGTATCTCCACAACTGGACTTGCATCACACGATTTCCCCAATACCACTGACAATGCTGTTTGAATATTTCACGGCATATGTATGTAATTTGCCTTTAAGGCCTCCTGTTCATCTGCTGAGAGCGTAGACACTTGTTCTTGACACGTAGAATACAAGGTCTGAATTGTAAGTAGATTAACTTCGTTGTTCCTCTGGTTCTTACATAAAGATGCACTGCGAACAGTCTGCTTTCGGAGAATCGCCACTTAAAAGATCTTTTTTTAACCTCGCACGGAAAAGGTACACAAAAATAACCCTCCACAGATTAAAAAAAAAAATGAGTGGAATGTGTTATCAACGGTTATCATGTAAACCTGAGCGTGCAGCAATACTCTGGTCGCCGAAGACACAGAATCAGTCACCAGTGACAGGCAGAACCGTCGACACAAGCAGCTCTAGCAGCAGGACTGCTTCCAGTCATCTCCCAACTTCACGCTCATCTGGAAATAATACAACAGATAGCGACACAAACAGCTAGATAGATTCAAACGATGATCAAGTCCCACTTTTCATTAAATAGTGTGTGTGTGTGTGTGTGTGTGTGTGTGTGTGTGTGTGTGTGTGTGTGTGGTGTGTGCGCGCGTGCGTGCGTGCGTGCGTGCGTGTGTGTGTGTGGTAAATACACGTCGTTTCTTATGGTTCTGTCACTACATCGTCCATACAGTAAATAAATCCTGAAGGCGCCGCACACGAGTTGTTTCAGCTGCGCGGTTTTTTTGTTTGTTTTTTGTTTGTTTGTTTCCAACTTAGGATATTTGGTCGAAACTGTCAATTGAGTCCTAGGTTACCATATCTGCCCGTTGGAAATTACACAGGGTAACTGTTTTAACCTGTCCAGTCCAAATAGAGGAGACCGGCCCTCCAGCCAGTGAAACTCCATTCCAATATTGAACCTCCTGTTTTGAAAACGAAAACAAAGAAGTTTCCGAACTCTGCTTATAGCCAAAGGAACCACAGAGACCAAGGGGGCTGACCGACTCAGAAAAGAAAACGTAATGACAGGGACTTAGTAAACGTTGCAATTTTTTGTTTGTTTTTTGTTAATGTAACAAGATTCTTCCACACTCTACTCAATGGCGTGTTCTTCCTTTTGAAGTACATCCTTGTTGCACGTCAATGGTATGCCACGTGCACACTGCTCTAATTGCGAATCTCTCTCTATATCTCTCTTCAGTAATAAATTAAGTCACTTTTTCCTTCAACAGTACTCGATCCACATTTTTCGCATAGATTGACACACGTCACGTAGATCTACATGATACCGAGAGATTATCGTTTGTAGTCTATTTTATCCAATTATCGTAAGTATGCTACTGAGTATACACCCAAAATGACGAAATGATGTATTAAAGCGAACATATCTGGAATCCAAGACGTAGCGCAACAGACAATCGATATGCCTTGTAGGTAGCTTACCGTCGCAGTCGGGAGGCTGTCCGGAGAGTCGACGATAAGGCCTAGCCATGATATGTGACGTGTAACAATTATTGCGTCATATCGTGGACGTAATTCTGGGGTTAGTTCAAAAACCGAAAACTTCGCAACTTTTCCATAAAATGACGGTTCTTTTTGTTTGTTTGTTTGTTTTGTTTTTCTTTCTGTGTGTGTGTGTGTGTGTGTGTTGTCAGTACAACCTTGAATTAATCTGACAATAAATTGGTTTCAGTCAGTGTGTGTTTTGTTTTTGACAAACGACAACTTGCTTGAAATTGACTTGAATTGAATAGAGTGTTGCTGAAATTTCCTGACCAGCACTGCAGTTGTCTGTATATCTCGGGCCAGGCTGACACCGGGATATATCATGAAACTAAACGTAGAGTACAACCCTGTCATGCAGTCTCAGACCAGAATGAAAATCCGTGCCATCATCTTCATCATCCTCATCGTTATCGATTAGCATTGAAAAATGTCTCAAATTTCGTGGCTCGTCATGCTCTGCTCTCATGGTGACCTCAGGCCTGTTTATGTGGTGTGTAAGCGCGCGCGCGCGCGTGTGTGTGGATGCGCCCATCCGCATACTTGAACATGCATACGTGCTGTATAAAACCAAGCATAAATCATGTAGTAATCAGCAATCTCCATCACATTTCATTTATTAATTTTATGAAATGTACTCATCATACATAAACATATCAAAGGGAAATCATCCAACCATCAAGAACAATAACAGGTTATAATGCGGAAAAAGCATATTGTCTGTGTCTTCAAACAGCAGTTCAAAGTAAGAGAGGGCAATTCTCAACAAATATCTGAACAAGACAACCACAGCCACGATAAATGACTCTGCAAGGAGAGAGAGAGAGAGAGAGAGAGAGAGAGAGAGAGAGAGAGAGAGAGAGAGAGAGACAGACAGACAGACAGACAGACAGACAGACAGACAGACAGACAAAGACAGACAGACAAGCAGACAGAAAGACAGAGAGACCAACGAGACACATGAATGGGTAGGTTCATAATTCATACATAGAATAGATATCCTCAAAGGTAATCGTAGACCGTTTTGTATAACATAATCAAGGTCATATACTTACACCTGAAGAAAAACATAAACCAGTGGCGGACCTTCCATCATGAAGGAGGAAACAAATTACCGTGAAACTCTGATGAAGAACACACTTGGAGAAATTGTCTCAAGTCTGGGCACCATTTGAAAAGATTTACGAAAAATCAACACCCACCCTATAAAGTGTGTGTGTGTGTGTGTGTGTGTGTGTTGTGTGTGTGTGTGTGTGTGTGTGTGGAGAGAGAGAGAGAGAGGGGGGGGGGAGAGACAGAGACAGAGAGAGAGAGAGAGAGAGGGCAATATCTATTTCATTGGTTAACCAGGCTGACATAGTTGCAGAATGATCAGCTGCTTGCTTTAGGAGTTTCATGGTTCGGCATGGTCAAATCCTCGCTGACACATATGCCACTTTGTTTAAGGTTCCGTCTATTTTTGCAGAATTTTATATTTTTACCTTGGGAAAAAAAAAACGAAGAAGAATGAGTGTAGGTCTGCTGTACTCAACGTCCACTGTTGTTGCCCTCGGTCTCTCTGCACGGTGAGCTATTCCAATGTCCTCGGGACGCACAAACACGTCCATTATCTTTATCTTCTGTGCCACCTCAGAGACAATGCACTCACGCCGCATATTCCGACTTCCCCGTCCACAGCCACAGCCTGGCTTATCCCGCCGCAGCTCTGGCATCGGCAATCCACAGGGAGTAGTCAATATCAAGTCGTCAAGAGGCAACCCACCGGAGGAGACATTGCACTGCTGTCGAGTCACTTCGGCGGTGTTCACTGGTGCCTGGTCTGATCCAACATACGCAGGACACCACCTACTAAGTCCCCTAGTGAAGACAATAATTGCTTAGTCGCGGAGCCGGCATGAGTGAGCTCTCCCTCCGGAGAGACACGCCGACTTTCTTGGTAACTGAATTATGTCCACACAGTTCTGAATGCAGCCTGTCACCGTTTCCTCTGCAGGTCGTTCTCCCTCCCTGATCCCCTGGATCCTCACGTTCCGTCGGTGACCATGCCGCTCCATGTCGTTCCGGGCTACACTCAGATCCCGATTCTCCCTCTTGGCTCCTTCCACTTGGGAGCGTAGCTAAGCATTGTCGCTAATAGACGGACAAAAACAAATAAATAAACAGACAGACGCGGCTGACTACATAATTTCAATGGCAAAGGTAATTGCCGTATAAATGCGAGTGCTGTTTGTTTGTCCGACTCTGAGAGTAAATCCTGCAGAGTGGAAGCTCGAGTAAGTGAAAGTGGATAGAAAACTGTCCGCTATTTTGGATCAAAACAATGTTGTTGGTTTTGGGTTTTTGTTGTTGTTGTTGTTGTTGTATTCCTGGATTTTTCCTTCTGCTAATATTGAGGGTGTGTTCCCAACTGACAGAAAGTGTCATGAGTCATGTATGGCAGCATATTAGTTTCATAAGGTATAATAGCTGTTTTTCCTTGTTTTCCTAAGGAAAACAAATATCATCCTCCAGGAAAACAGTGTGATGCTATTATCCCTGAAGATCATAACGGTTTTCCTTGGGATGATCATTGTTTTTCTCTATTTTCCCTATGTCTTACGACTGTTTTTCCTGTTTTGTTTTGTTGTTTTTCCCTATGGACGACAACCATTTCCCCTTTTTCACAGGATTACAACTGTTTTCCTATTTTCCCGAGGTGAACGATCATTATGGTTGTTATCCAAAAGGATCTTAACCATTCTCCCTATTTTCGTGAGTAAAACAGTAATTATTACACAGAAAAACAAGAAAATAGTTTTGATTATAGGGACTACAGCTGTTGTCCCCATTTAAACCGGCAGTTCGCGCGGTAATGCCAATAATGCCAGTGCACTGGGCTGGCTTGGGAAACCGGCGGTCATAATTGATTTTCCTGTTATATTGCCGTTTTCCTCGAGATCGTAACCGTTTTCCTCAGGGAAAATTGTTTAATAGTCATTGTCTTGAAGGAAAAAAAAAAGAAGGAAAAACAATCGTGATCCTGTGGGAAAACGAGGAAATCAACTTATTACCCTGAGGAAAACAGGGGAAATAATTGTAATCCTACAGAAAACGGTTCTGATTCCGAAGAAAACGGCTGTTATCGCCTTGAGACGCTATCATGTTTCCATAGTCATACGGTATTGATTGTATTCTAGTGAGCGGCAATAGGGGGAACGTTCTTCTCTCTCTCTCTCTCTCTCTCTCTCTCTCTCTCTCTCTCTCTCTCTCGTTTGATTTGTCAACACTCGGGTTTGTTTTTTTGTTTTTGTTTTTAATCCGAAGACATGATCTTAGTGTCGATCTGTGTGGACACAGCAAGGCTTTCGTTGTGTCTGGACCACTAGGACCCAACAGAGTCCATTGAGAAGTGCCTGCCGCCTCTTAACTGCTGCTACTGCTCCAGATGGTGCCACTACCGCTTTGTTAACAACAACATCATCATCATCAGTCAGAAGAACAAGAAGAAGAATATTCAAGCTGTGCTTATGCACGTACGCACACACGTATGTATGTATGTATGTGTGGATGGATGGATGGATGGATGGGTGGGTAGATGGATGTACTTAGGTGTATATGTAAGTATGTGTCTGTGTGTGTGTGGATAGACAGATAGAGGTCTATGTGTGTGCGTATGCCACTGTGTGTGTGTTGTGTGTGCGTGCGTGCGTGCGTGCGTGCGTGCGTGCATGCGTGCGCGCACGAGTGTGTGTGTGTGTGTGTGTGTGTGTGTGTGTGTAAGACGCGAAAGTGGAGCTTAAAATTCACTGTATTACAAGTAACATTCGGGAGCATCTACCAAACGTCCACTGGTCAGCTTGGCCAATAGCTTGTCCAGCACGTTCCTTTCGTTAAGGAGAGTGACGGGTGCCTGGTTGATTGGTCAGCTGGTCACTTCAGGTTTAACCCGTCACCTTCCTCAAAATGATGTGTGGCTATTGAGGATTATCGCCCTTAGAGGTTGAAGGAGCGAAAGCTACGTACGCAGTTTGATTAGATGAAAATCGCCCTGGCTCTAAGAGCAAAATATTTTTCAATGTGCAAACGACGATTTTGTCCGGGAATTTGGGGTCCGTGAAATAACTCAATGCCATAAGTAAGCAAGGATAGCAGAATTTTGAATGGCTTGTGGACTTCTTGTGTTTCTACGCCATTGGTAGAGCACAAGGATTTGGGAGTGAAAGGTCTAGCAGACGACAGAAAAATGAAGGGTCATGTGGATCGTGCTGTTACATTAAAACGAAGCAGACACTGAATTTGTCTCCAAGTCAGACTCACTGCACTGTGCGATTAGTACACTTTGGTAATGGCTGAGCTTCTGACAAAAGCCAGGTGCAACTTTGAGTGTAATAGAGAATGTATAGCGTTTGGGGCCTTAACTGTTATCGTGGACACGGACTCGCACGTCATTCGCACACTTTCCACAAGAACAATAACACTTTTGAGACGGACAAATTCCAAGAACAAT
Source organism: Conus canariensis (assembly GCA_033310375.1). Lineage (NCBI taxonomy): Eukaryota > Metazoa > Mollusca > Gastropoda > Neogastropoda > Conidae > Conus > Conus canariensis. The sequence continues at coordinate 100,227,516 of CM065715.1, forward strand.
AACACTTTGAGACGGACAAATTCCAAGAACAATAACACTTTGAGACGGACAAATTCAAAACTCATTTACAGGATGCAAAACGTACGCTGTTTCTCCCGTTTCTCCTCTTTTTCTTTTTTCCCTTTGTGTGCGCGCGCGCGCGCGCGCGCGCGGCCGTGTGTGTGTGTGTGTGTGTGTGTGTGTTCAAGACGAATTCGCCGTTTTAATTCTTTTCTGCCGAAAACGGCAGTGCGTTATCCCAAGAAAGCTCGCAAAAAACGATGTAGTCTATGATTCAAACTCAGACTCCGAATTTGTCACGAGAATCCTCCAGAGTCCATAGACACACATCATGATACTGATAATAGCATAACCATGAAACAAATTCAGACGTGGAACCCGCAGGGCAAAAGGAAGAGAGGCCGACCTCGCAGCACCTGGAGGCGAGACACTGCGGCAGAGATGAAGAGGCAGGGGACCAACTGGACAGGCATTCAGCGAGCAGCCCAGAACGGAGTGCGATGGCGGAGTGTTGTCGATGGCCTATGCTCAGTTATGGGCCAAAGAGAGAGAGAGACAGATGTTTGAACCATGATCATAATGATTAACACATGATAGTTAGTACTGTGTCTTCATATTTACGCTGTCGTGCACGATATCTTTCGTTATGAATTTGCAGATTGTCATTGCAAAGAATTTCACTCGAAGTCGTTTCCTGAATAGTCCAGTATGAACGTCGTATGGAGAAGTTACCTGCCCAGTAACACTTTACCCCATTTCACTCACCGCTCTTAGAACAGTTTTGGAAGATAGATACACCCACCACCACCCTTCTGCTCTCACAGTATTTTGGAGAAAGAAAGACTAAAGACTCTCTCTCTCTCTCTTCTCTCTCTGCACGCACACACACACACACACACACACACACACACACACACACACACACACACAGAGATATAGGCTATACATACATATATGTATATAATATATATGATAGATAGGTGTGTGTGTGTGTGTGTGTGTGTGTGTGTGCGTGCGTGCGTGCGTGCGTGCGTGGTGTGTGTGTGTGTGTGTGTGTGTGTGTGTTCGAATCAGCGGGCGAAACGTTCCGTTTTTAAGACAAATCATATGCCCCTAGTGAAGCATTTTATGTTTAGACTCTATATTCTAATGCCCTCTTGTTCGCTCTATTTTATTTCACAACCCTCTCCCATTTCCATATGCACACACCCTCTCCGCATCCCCATTTTTTTTTTTTTTAATCTTTGTTAAGTCAGTGTCTTACTGACGGAGGAGCTGTTAGCCTGCACTATTTTCTTTTCGTGTGTGTGTGTGTGTGTGTGTGTGTGTGGAGTGTAGGGTGTGAGGTGTGTGAGAGAGAGAGAGAGAGAGAGAGAGAGAGAGACAGACAGACAGACAGACAGACAGAGACAGACAGAGACAGAGACAGAGGCTGGGCACCTGGGGCTGGAATTCAACTATTAATCGGCTGTTCAGGCGCTGGGAATGGCATTTGCAAGATTTTACTTCATGCGACTCAGCTCCTGATAAAATCAGCAACGAGTGTCTGCAGTACACAATTATATGAATGAACCGTTTTCTTCAGAACTCCAAACTAATCACACTGTTTTGGTAGAATACTCGTTTTGTATACACGGGAAATGTGCGATTTGCATTCTCAGTACTGTTGTGATACAAGCCTACTCGGGACGGCTTTGTAGCGGTTGTATATTTTTGGTGTTTCCCCCGCTGGGAGCCAAGCAAAGGGAAATTAGTCGTGCGACTTCTTCACGCGTCTCAGGAAATATTCCTTTCATCCGTTTGTTCCTTCGTTTATTCTTTCTATCTGTACTTGTGTCTCTGGTTTCCTCTCTCATCTGTTTCCTTTTTTTTTTAATTTCTGTCTGTAACTTCTCGCTGCTCTCTCTCTCTCCTCTCTCTCTCTCTCTCTCTCTCTCTCTCTCCTCTCCTCTTCTTGGCAAGCATCTTTTTCTACATTTGTTCTTCATTAAATTAACAGGCCTGTGCACGTCGTACTGCCATAAAGCTAGACTTTCTTTTTTTTTTTTTTTATAAGAATGCTTATTCTGTGTGTGTGTGTGTGTGTGTGTGTGTGTGTGTGTGTGTGTGTGTAGGTGTGAGTGTGGGTGAGAGAAAGAGAGAGAGAGAGAGAGAGAGAGAGCGTGTGTGTGTGTGTGTGTGTGTGTGTGTGTGTGTGTTCCAATGGGCCCTGCCTTAAGAATCGGGAGCAAAAAGAGCAAAAATCGAAATCTCAGCAACGTCATGCCCTTCGCCCACTTCCTTGCCGCCCCCTCAGCCCCGACTTCCCCCTTCCTCGTTCAAATCAATACTGCTAATTACCAAAGAACATGTCTGACGAGTTACAGAAGGTCGTACCAGTCCATTGATGATTCTCGTTGTAATTGATGCGTTTACGGCGCGGACAGAAATAATTGAATGACGTGTTTGTATCATTGTCATGGGCAAGATCTAGAGCTCAGATCAAACCATTCTCCTCAGATTAAACCATTTTCCTCAGATTAAACCATTCTCAAAAGAAACTTATTACATTTTCATAGTGTTTAAAGTTTTGAATTAACTTTTTTTTCTCTTTAAAAAGAAAACGAAATTTTGGGTGGAGTAAGAACTGTGCAAGGAGGGGCAGGAATGGTGACAGGGGGTTGGAGGAGTGGGTGGACACGTTCCACGTGCGAGACCCGAACTGTGCAACCGGAATTTTCTCATAAAGTCGCAGAGACACTGAATCATTCACTGGGCCGGCCACCTTCCAAGTTGCCTTACCGTGAAAAGAGAATCGCGGAGTACAGTCCTGCTTCGTTGTTTCAGGCTTAACTCAAATGAAACCACCGTGGCAGGATCGTGATCATCCTTATCTCTTTTATCTCGCAGGTCCCGGAGCCCTCCATTGCCTTGAAGACCCCGCAATGAGGAACGCTGCATCAGGCATCTCCACTTCTGGCGGTTGTGGGCAAATTGAAAGTCCTCTCGGTCCAGTCAGTCCTGTTGACTGTCCACCTCTTCCTCTGCGCTGCTCTTTGGAGGAAGGTCTTGTCATGTGTCCATGCCACTATAGCGTGGTCACAGGTATCTATAGTGACTCATCCGCTGTCTGATGATTCTGCCGGCCTGGTCATGAGTAGAAGAGATGCCGACTACTCCTCTGAAACGTCTCATTTTCACCGTTCGGATCTTTCTTTTGCAGTTCTGCGGCTGTCAAGAGTCCAGGTCTCGCATGCATGCAGACAAAACGGATGGCCCAGTTACCTATCCTCTGCATAAAAACAAAATTTGAAAAAGAAAACCTGAAGTAATCATGACAAACAAGGATATACAAGACCTCAGCATATGCGCCAAAATGTGCGTTTTTTGTTGTTGTTGTTGTTGTTTTTTTTATAGTAAAGGATCTACACTGCGCAAATATCTTCTTGATACTATAAGAAGAAAACAGAGTGAATCCAATGTTATAATATTTAATAGTCGTTTCGCACTATGACCTCAGTTTTGAATACTTCTTCACTTCCCTGCTTGTGCTGAGGTCACGATAAAATCTTTGTTACTATTATGGAGGCTGAGCGACACCTTCCATCCGTCCGGATTTGTGATTGAGGATTAAGGTCGTCAGCTGGAGGTAGTGTAGGTCCTTGGTGTTTGTTCAATCACAAGCACAAACGAACACTACCAAACTGACTCAGCAGCAGTGTAGTGGTCTGCTCCGGGTGAGTGGCCTCCCGACGACCCGATATTGAAAGTGCACGGCTGACGCTGGAGCTACGCGACATGGCGAGGCTGTGGGTGTGGCCGTGTGTGCCTCAATGTGTGTGTTGAGCGGTAGGGTTGGGGGGTGAATGGAGTCTGAATAACTGAGGTTAATGCAACTGAGAGAACATAGAAAAAAAATATAAAGAAAACAAACAATAAACCATTGTGCTCTATGCTCCCAGTTCTCGCATCTTCACTCTCCTGTGTGTGAAAAAGTATATGCGTGTGTCCGTGTTGAGGCGTGAGTGCGTGTGATTTTTGTTTGCCTACGTCCGGATCTGAGTGATCACCAAAAAAAAAAAAAAAAAAAAAAGAAAATCAAAACAAATGATTCAGTGCAACACTAGTGTTGTTTCTGAGTTTGTTTGGAACACGCCCAACACTACATGACCGAGATACACCAAGATACCTCTGCAGAGCGCTGCGAGACGTGAGGAAGAACCGGTACTATTCTTTAGTGATGGTACTTCAGGTCTTAATGACATCTTAATCACGTCATTATCTCATTTATTTCATCGTGAGATGAGTCACAAACAATCCATTGCCATATTTAATAACAACCATCACAAATCGCAAATGGTGTGAAATCAAGTTATGTTGTTTGTAGCCCAGCCGATCGTGGTGGCCACATCAGAGCTGTAAGCGACAAGGGCGGATTAGGTTCTCATGGAAGGCGGGTTTCCATAACGAGGCCAGGGTTAAGGGTCCGCTTTGGTTCCGTCGGGGTCCAAGGACAACACCCCCGTCAGAAGGTCCCCCCCCCCCCCCCCCCCCCCCAGACACTGAAGGTAATGTAATATTTCTTTTTCTTTCTTTCTTTCTTTTTTTTTTTTTTTTTTTTTTTAAACTCATGAGAGGCCTATCCTGAAGATTACAAGGTGGATGTATCTAGTGAATGCGTGTGCGCAAATCTATCCTTTTTTTTCAGTCTCTCCGAAAAAAACAAAAGAAAAAAAACTGGGAAGGATGGGGAAGGTGGGGTCAGGACACCCAGACTCCAATCCTCTCCTGCAGTACGCCTCTGAGTCATGTTAAGATCAAAACTATATGCAAATTAAAACGTCAAGACTAAAATGAAATAAAAGCAATAGTCCTCCAAAGAGAATAAATTGTACACAAGATCACAATGCCACTCTTCTAATTTTCGGCCACGTGGCTTTTTTTCAAGAGAAAAAAAAAACAAAACAAAAACAATGCAACTACGTAATGTCCATCTTTAGCAACTGGTCAGAGCAAAGAATTGACGTCATAAATATATTACGCAAGTTATGACATCATAACATGTGATGTCATCAACAAGGGAGAGGAAAAAAAAAAGGGGGGGGGGGGGAGGGGGCGGCAAGTTGTGTGTATGTATGAAAATGAAACCATAGAAAAATGTGAACATAGTCCTGTCTGTGACTGTGCATGGCATACAAGAACTGTCATCTGAAAAAATATAAATTTTCTGCAAATCATCAATGTTGTTCGTAGGTAAATCTGGATAGGGTTGTTACAAATTTGTCTTAACATTACATCCATTTGGCATCCTTGTATCTAATGCCCTTATCCATTTTTCTTCAGTAATAAGTCTGAACCTTTTGCTTTCACCGTAAGCTTTTGCCAACACTGCAACAGCAAGGTCTTCCACTGAATGCTGAAGGAAATGTCGCATTATTGGCTTTTCTCTTTTATACTTGATGTCACATCTGTGTTCCGCTATTCTTCCTTTCAACGAACGTCCAGTTTCACCAACATAAACTGTCTTATCACACCGTTTACACAACAGAGCATATATTACATTTCTATCTGCACATGTTACATTACTCATAACATTGTGTGAAGATTTCTGCCTTGTGTTCAACACTGTTGAAGTTACTAGTGAAGAACAGGTGTCACAATCACAAGTTTCTGCTTTTCCCTTCACTGCTCTTTCAGTTTTCAAGAAAGCAGAAACTTGCGGCCGAAAATTAGAAGAGTGGCAATGTGATTTTCTGTCAAATGAAATAAGTCATGAGGAATGTTATCGTCCACACGAACAGCTTCCTTCTCACCGATTTTCAGATACCGAGACTCTGCCACCACATACACCTTAAAACATCTTGACTAAAGTTTAAAGAAAAAAAATCTGGTGTGGCGCCTTCCACATGGACATCTTCCTTCCCACTGCTCTTCGATTATCAAGAGTCTGCCATCATGTACAAATTAAAACACCACGACTAATATCTAAAATCAGTAGGCGTGTTGTCTTCCAGACCACTTCCATCCTGGGGATGTTTGCGAATCTAGAATCTACCATAATGTTCAGATTAAAACATGATTAATGACTAAATTCAAAGACTTGGAGGCATGTCGACTTTCACTCAGGCAATTTCTTCCCACTGATCTTCAGGTACCAAGAATACGTTACCATATACAAATAAAACACCTGATTAAAATTCAAAATCAATAGCTGTGTCAGGGCCGGATCCAGGGGGGGGGGTGCTTTGGTACTACAGCCCCCCCCCCCCCCCCCCCCTTGGGATGCCACGGAACAGCTTTTAAAATGTCAAAAACTAATTTTCGGCCGGGGGGCTTTGCCCCCCTGGTCCCCCCACCAGGGCTTTGCCCTAGACCCCACTGGGGCCTAGGCGGCCCCTGGACCCCGGCCTAAAACATTTACCAGCACCCCACCTTAAAAACTCTGTGATCCAGCCCTGTGTGTAACCTTCCGCACAACTTCGTATAAAAGATCTTCAGGTATCCAGAATCTTGCCGTCACGTACAAATTAAAGCATCGCGACTTACATCTAAGACCAGATCAAACCCAGGAACTAAAAGACCGATTTAAAACAATGCTTATAACTATCAACGTTAACACATGGTGGCAACCTCAAGCTTGGAAACATACAGTAATGCAGTCATTCGTCATCACGGCTTTGATGTAGTCGTTGGTCATCAGTCTGGTTAGAACGGCGTGAGGTTGAACTGTAGTGGCGAATCTCTCAACTTGAAAATGTATTGGTGCTCCACTGCTACATTTGATGCTTATCAACGACATGAAAGGTAGAAAAATACGACAGGCTACGTTGTTTTCTTCCTTAAAAATTTAAGGAGACAATGTTCTTTGTTTGTTTGTTCGTTTTTACATTTTTAGATCTGTTCCACGTCATTTACTATGGCGTTAATTTCTTGCTGTATTCTCGACACTTAAGTGAAGACGCTGTTAGATTTGATCGCAGACTGCATCCCATATTGTAGTGTCAAACTTGAAGTCATTCAGCCCTTTTCACGACATTTGTCAAGTTAACCAACCCGTCTTAAACCAACCGGTCTTGTCTTCTGCCTGCGTCTGGATTTTCTCAAGCTCCGGTACACCGTTGCCAAGGCAACCGTGACGTGCAAAATCATGAATGACTCGGTGGAAGCGACGTTGAGGATTGGAATCGTCAAACCTTTTCGTCGACCCATCCTAGTCCGAGCTCAACATTCACGATTTCGTCACCTTTGACCATGTCTGGTGCATGGTTCAACAGACTAAACATAAGAAGTAAACAGACTGAAAAAAAGCAAAAGAGATATTAAAGATCTATATACTCTTTCCCTGCCTAACGAATAATATTTGGCTAGATTGAGCAAAACTTTCTGTAGACATCAAAATGTCACCAATACTGAAAACAGGTACAGCTTTCCTGTGGGCAATAGGCTGAAATGTCTTTTAAACGCATCAGATTGTAAAACGAAATTTCACACCTGTTTCTAAATACTCTGAAATTTACCTAGAAGTGGACATTTTTCTGCCTGATTCAAAGTTCAGTCATTGACTGCAACTTCGAAATTTGATACGGGAATAAACGTAAATACTGGTGAAGACATGATGTACTTTTCTCAAGGAAAAAAAATGAAGAGAAATGGGAAAGAAAAAAAAGAAGCTAAATTTCCGAAAAAAACAAGACATTTGCTACACTCTTCTAAAGAAATCCAGGTCCATCGCTCCAAATGAAAACAAGAACGGCAAGAACAACAACAAGAACGACAGCAAGTAAAAGAACAAGAAAAACAACAACAAACAGTATGCAACCACCACCCCCACCCCCACCACCCTTATTTTCTCATCCACATTTGGAACTTTATTCCATAAGAGACTTCATCAGGCCGGTTGTCTTTAGACCTTTCAGTCACGTGTTGAGAACTTGCTGAAAACTGCTCATCGCTGAATGTTCACCTTCCGTCTTAAGGAATACAGGCTCAAAATTTCAAACGAAAAAATTGGTGGACGCGTGGGGGGGGGGGGGGGGCGGGAGGCTATACTAGTTGAGGTACTGTAAGATCACCCGACTGATCCTCCAGGAGGCTGCAATAATGAGTAAGTACTAACAGCTAGATATCCTTACTCGCATTTTCCCTTACCTTTTCATGGGTCTTACCTGGCAGTAGGGGGTTTGCCCTGTGTAGGCACACCACAAATACATGAAGAG
>CM065715.1:100243210-100320710 GCA_033310375.1 Conus canariensis
TTCAGCCAGTCATCACGCTCGTTGGTCTGGGAGGAAACATTCTCAGTATGACTGTCCTGATGAACCTAGGATTCAGGGAGGTGACCAACATCCTCCTCATCGGTCTGACGATCGTGGACCTGCTGTACCTGATCATGTGGTTTGGACCTATGGCGGAGTGCATCGTCAGACGATTTGATGAGGTGACCGCCATCAACCTTGAGGTGGAGTACAAGGCTCTGCCCATCATGTTCGCCTCTGCTCTGGGAACTGTGTCCAGACTGTACACTACTTTGATAGCCATGGAACGCTACGTCGCTATCCTCCATCCTCTGAAAGCTCCCGCCCTGCTGACCCGAAAGAAAATCATCATCGGCTGTGTGATATCCACAGTTCTTCCTTTCGTTATTGGGTTTCAGTCTTACCTGCTGTTTGATATTCGGGAGACTTTCAGTACCAAGTATAACGCCACGTTGAAATATATTGTCTTCACTCAGTTCACGACGGACAATCTGGACTTTGTTGTCCTGTACAATGATCTGATCGTCGCCATTCCTCTGAACTACGTCCCCATCATTGTGGTGATGTTCTGCACTGGCGCCATCCTCGTGACGCTGCTCCGCAGTCAGCAGACCAGACTGCAGATGACGGGGGGCAGAGAGGACGAGAAGAAAGCCGCCGAACAGCGCCAGGTCACCAAGATCCTGATCAGATCTGTGTCGTGTTTGTCGTCTGCTCCCTTCCCTCCATCATAGTGCAGGTGGCCAGACTCTTCTTTCAGAAAGAAGGCTACTCTGACGTGGGCCGCTATCGCAACATTTCTTTCGCCACCATCGCCATCTCTCTGGTCTTCAGTCTCATCAATTCCTCAGTGAACTTCATCTTCTACATCGCCTTCAGTCAGAAGTTCACCGCCACAGCCAAGAAGATGTTTCTGTGCAGGAAATCTCGAGATGTCTAGCTCCGCGGCTGCTGGTTTCTGACATTGGATTGACTCCGAATTCCAAAACCTCAGGCACCGGAATTTCCGGATGAGCGTGATTCTGGAGAAACTTGCCCTCCTTTCTCATTTTCTGGCTACGGAAAGGGTGTCTTCAAGCTCGAGTGTTGTGTAGTAGACCTGTCTTTTAACTAGTGTCGCTTTAAAACAGTTTGCATTTGTGTGTATACAGGCTCCTGTTGAATAGTACACTTGGACTGACCACTCATATGCTAACACTGTAACAATGTACCCTTGAACAAATAAATGTCTATCTGCAGGCTGGTAATGAGCCCTAATGTTTTTTACTATCCGTTCATGTGCTGATAGTGGCTTCTGAGATATATGACTGTCTATTCACAGAATGGTAGTTATGTAGTTCATTTATAACTGTCTCTTCACAACCTAGCCGAGGGTTATGAAGGTCGTAACAGTCTATTCATAGGCTAGCAATGGGTTGTATAGCATATATTTGTCTATTTAAAGGCTAGCGGTGGTTTATATGGTTTGGAACTATCTATGAACAGGCTAGGAGTGGATTATAATGTGTGTAACTTTGTATTCAAAGGCAGACGGTTGTGTGATTTATAATTATCCATTCTCAGGCTTAAAATGGGTTATTTAGTTTATAAAATATATCTACTGGTCGAGAGCCTTTTTAAAATATAGCTGTCCATTCACAGGCCAAAAATGTATTTAGTTTATAGCTGTACTATCACAGGCTGACGGGGCTTTTTCTTTATAGAGCAGTCAATTGACATGTTGATAGCAGGTTACACAGTTCATAACTGTCCGTTGACTTGTCAATAGTGGATTATTTAGTTCCATTTACAGCTTAACAGTGGGTTATTTAGTTTATAGCTGTCCATTCACAGGCCAAAAATTGGTTATTCAGTTTGTAGCTGTACATTTGGTGGCTGACAGGTTTTTTTCAATGTATAACATTTCATTCACAAATTAACAGCGGGTTGTGTAGTTCATAACTGTCCGTTCACTTGCCAATGGTGGATAATTTAAGTACTAATGTCCATTACACCTTAACAGTGGGTCATTTAGTTTATCACTGTGCAGTCGCTGGCTAACAGTGGGTCATTTTGTTTATAACTGTCCCTTCACAGGCTAACAGTGGGTAATGTATTTTATAACCGTCCATTGGTGGCCTAACAAACATGAATTTCTAATTGTCCATTCAGAGACCGGAAGTGGTCCATATACAATTTATGAATTTTCATTCACATGTTAACAGAGACTTGTTTAGTTGTAACTGTCCCACTGCAGGCTACAAACGGTATATGTACGGTTTATACTGTCCATCTACGAGCTAACGGTGAGTCATTTATTTTAAAACTGTCCATGCATGGCCTAACAGTAGGTTATTTAGTTTATAACTGCCCATTTACAGGCAAACAGTAGTTTATATTGTTTATATATGTTCATCCGCAGATTAACAATGAGGTTTTTCGTTTATAACTTTCCATTTGCAGGCTCACAGATTATTGACTTTAAGACTGTTAATTCACGTGCACAAACTACCACTGGTTTATTTAGTTTATGGACGTAGATTAACAGGCAAAAATTGGGTCAAGACCTTTGTGACTGTTCATTTACAGGTTAATCATGGGTCATCATGGTTTTGACTGTCCATTTAAGAGGCTAACAGTGGGTTATTTGATTGTGTTATTTCACAGGACAATAGTGAGTGACTTAGTTTTGTTCTGCCCCATTCGCAGGATATCAGTGGGATTTGTAGTTTACAATTGTCCATTCCCAGAATAACAATGAGTTATAGTTTATAACCGTCCATTCACAGACTAGCAGAGGCTTATTTACTTCATAAATGTTCAGTGACAAAATAACAGTACTTTCTGTAATTTACATGTGTCTGTTCCCGAGTTAACAGTGAGTTATGTGGTTCACAATGGGCCTTTCACAACCTTGGGGTGGGTTGTGTAGCTACAACTGTCTGTTCACATGCTAACAGTGGCATATGTTGTTTATAATCATCTATCCACGGTGCGTTGCTCTGAAGATCGGAATGTGTTTCTGATATGCTGCTCAAGGGTTCCTGGTTTTGGCAGCTCGAATAGTTTCCTGGTGAACCGGAAGGGGTCTCTGAAGAAGCCATCTTCGGTTTTCTTCAACTTCTTTGACTGATTCACAACCCGCACAGTTTACAGGCTGGCGGTGGGTTTGTAATTTGTGATTGTCCGTTTATTTACAGCCGACAGAGGGTTGTGTAGCATACGTCTGTGTACTCACAGGCTAAAGATGCCGTTTTGCGTTCCTAAATGTTGATCCACAGGTCTACATTGTTTAGTGTCGTTTATAAGTGCCCATTCAGAGGCTGGCGGTGGTTGGTTTTAACTGTCCATTCATTCACACCATAAGAGTAGGTTGTGTATTTCGTAAATGTCCGTATAATCAAAAGCTTAATAATTGTCAACTTATTCACTGGCCGACGGTGGCTTTTACAGGTGACATCGCACTTTGATTTCACGGCTGAAATGCAGTGGGCACGGCATCTGAAGATTGATTTAATGCTTCTTTCACATGATGCCATTGCTCCTGTGATAACGCTCATCCCATATTTAAGATCGATAGAGTGACCTAATATATGTTAGGTTACTTGAACACACAACACACACACACACACACACACACACACACACACACACACACACACACACACAAGCGCAAGCACATGCGCATGCGCATGCGCATCTTCATGTATTGTGAGACTGGTACAGATCATATTGCAAAACGTCACTGTACCTGGACGTATAAATGCATTGTTTTGTATTGTAACTGGTTCTGTTGTATTGTGCTGTAACATACGTGTTAGTGTCTGGGCAACTGGTACAGGGCGTCATTTTATGGTGACTTTGAGTGTTTCGTTTGAGACGCATTGAATTTAGAACAATAACGAGAACAAGTAATGTACCGTTCATTTCTATAGCAGCGTAACATCTAAAGAGTATTCGTCCTTGGTAACTGTCACCAGATGAGAGCTAAATTGTACGGAAGGTTTCCAAAGCGTTGTGTTTCACGATAAGTTTTCACCGATTTAAGGTGTTTATATCAGTGTGTTAACTCTTCCAAATCGTAGCTTTTCATGATTAAGTTTCACCTAATTAAAACCAACAAATTACTGTACTAGCCGGTATAGACAACGATGAGGCAAAAAAAAAAAGCACTTATTGGATTATCGTATATGTTTACATCTTTTTAGCAATAGCATGAAACAAAAACAAAAACAAAAACAAAACAAAACAAAACACAAAAAAAAAAGAAAGAGAAAGAAATCTCCAGTTCAGTTTTTAATCTTTTGAAAAGAAAGAACACAGATACTGACTTGATCATTCTGTTTGCCTCGTTGCTGATTGGCATTTGAGCTTCAGTGTGTGTGTGTGTGTGTGTGTCTGTCTGTCAGCGCGCGCGCGCGCGCGCGTGTGTGTGGATGAGTGAGTGTGTGTGTGCGTGTGTGTGCGCGCGTGCGTGTGTGTTTGTGTGTGTGTGTACGAACACAAATATCTAGCCAGCGTGTGAGAACACGTGAAAATGTGTGTGTGTGTGTGTGTGTGTGAGAGAGAGAGAGAGAGAGAGTGTGTGTGTGTGTGTATGTGTGTGCGCACGCGCGTGCGTACCTACGCGTGTGTGTGTGTGTGTGTGTCCATATGTTTGTGCATAGACGAATGGATGTGTGTGCGCGCACGCGTACCTGGTCCCGTATGTGCCAATACCAATTAAAGGCAACGGATGGGTGGAGCCCATAATTCCTCTTCAGTTCATTATCGTTCACTTCGGTAGCAGATTTAGATTACCTCGGTGATTTTCCGAACAACATAAAGAACGATTTTCCTTTGAAGCCGAATTAAATGAGCGGGCTCTTAACTTCGAATAATCACACTGGCCAGATTTAAATTAATCGCAGTACTGATTCTCGCCGCTAAATAAAACTTGTCACGTTTGAATGAAAACTGGAATCTCTGTCCATGAGTAAAGGCAGGCTCACTACCAGTCTTTCCACGGAACGTAAAAACAGTGCAGGACATTTGGTATCCATCGCTGGCTTTAGTTTCACGCTGACTGAAATTATATCATTCTCATAAGCATTAAGAATACACCTCGTTTAAGAGCACGATCTGTATTACAAGGATTCCATTTTCCAAAACATCTGTATTATTCTCAGTTTCTTTCGGATAATTCGTTGTTTCTCCCAAACAAAGAGGCATCAAGTGAAAACAAATTGTAATCAGCATAGACCTGTTCCAGTGTCATATTCTTTACTGTTCCACGAAACACGTGAATCTGTTATCTAATTGAACAGTCTGCGGGTAGGTTTCCAGCAAACTGACAAATCAGCCTAAAGTTTCCTTTGACATGGATGCTCACAACACCACCTTCACAGCTGACCCAGAAGTCCTTGACCCATACGATTTGCCAGGGCTGATCACTCGAGAGACCAGAATGCTCATCAATGACGTCGTTTCCTGTGGTTTTCAGCCAATCATCACGTTCGTTGGTCTGGGAGGAAACATTCTGAGTATGAGTGTTCTAATGCATCTAGGATTCAGGGAGGTGACCAACATCCTCCTCATCGGTCTAACTATTGTGGACCTGCTGTACCTGATCATGTGGTACGGGCCCATAGCCGAGTGCATCGTCAGACGATTCGACGAGGCATCCGCCATCAACCTGGAGATGGAGTACAAGGCTCTACCGATCATGATAGCATCGAGGCTTGGGACAGCATCCAGACTCTACACCTGTTTGATTGCCGTGGAACGCTACATCGTCGTCCTGCATCCTCTCAAAGCTCCTGCCCTGCTGACCCGAAAGAAAATCATCATTGCCAGCATAGCGCTCACAGTGTTACCTTTCGTTCTCAGCTTTCATGTATTCACGCTCTTCGACCTCAATGAGACCTTTAACACGACGTTCAACACCACGCTGAAATACATCACCTTCAGTAACTTCACGGTAAAGAACCTGGACGTGATTGTGCTGTACAATGACCTGGTTCTCGCCATTCCTTTCAACTACGTCCCCATCATTGTGGTGATGTTCTGCACTGGCGCCATCCTCGTGACGCTGCTCCGCAGTCAGCAGACCAGACTGCAGATGACGGGGGGCAGAGAGGACGAGAAGAAAGCCGCCGAACAGCGCCAGGTCACCAAGATCCTGATCAGCATCTGTGTCGTGTTTGTCGTCTGCTCGCTTCCCTCCATCATAGTGCAGGTGGCCAGACTCTTCTTTCAGAAAGAAGGCTTCTCTGACGTGGGCCGCTATCGCAACATTTCTTTCGCCACCATCGCCATCTCTCTGGTCTTCAGTCTCATCAACTCTTCCGTCAATTTCATTTTCTACATCGCCTTCAGCCAGAGGTTCACCGCTGCTGCCAAGAAGATGTTTCAGTGTTAGAGGAAAGCTGCATCCCAGCCTGGTGACACAGCTGCAAGTTTTGTCCTGACTCGTAGTTCAAACGCCTTGAGCTATCTTCAATGAGAACCAAAACTGATCAAAGAAAAAAAAAAAAAAAAAAAAAAAAAAAAGGAGGGGTGGAGGGAGGGGTTAGGATTGGGGAGGGGGGGGGGGTGGTGTCTCAGACTGGAGTTAGTTCAGCATGTCTGCAACTCATGCTATTTTAGAACTTTGTTTTTTCTGTTTTTTCTTTTCTTTTCTTATTCGTAGAAAAAAAAAATCATAAATGACTGTATTCATCCCACACTGGGAGTTTGTTTCACGTTCTATGTAGAAAAACAAAATTTAAGATTATTTGTGGCATTAATGTTTCAGTAACAGTGATGATTTCAGTTGTTTACAACACATACCTATTTCCTGTCTTCATGAAACTCGGTATATCTCCTTTTCATTCCTAAACACAAGTTCAAGATTTTTTTTAATGGCCCACTCGACCACTAGATAGCCTTTCTGGGGATGTCTAACTCATACAGGAAAGAAGTCATATCTTGAAAAGGGCAGATCATCAAAAAAGATTATATCACGAAAAAAAACAACAACTGAAAAACAAAAGCAGTAAAAGCAGTTAATGACAGGGGAGATAAGTTATTGACATCTTAAGGTACATAAAATAAGGCCGTGCTGAGAGCTCCAAGCATTTGATTTCATTTCGCACTCCTGGATTTTAAAAAAGGGTTTTGTGTGTGTGGGGGGGGGGGGGGGGGGGGGGGTAGGGTGACACGTTTAAATGCCACAAAAATACATTTTAAAAGGATACGACAAACAGACACTGCAGAACGGACAATAGTGTCCACTCTGTACAGTGTGTACGATTTTCATGACCTAGTCGCCATAAGAACAAAAAGCTAGCATGTTATAAACCGCTCTCAGATCTTTAGCTAGTAATAGACTTGACTTATGTACAACTGCCCTATTTCAAACTGGTGGAGTTTATTTATTACTGTGTACTGCTGTTCCTTTTTTCCTGAATGCTGTTAACGGCTGAAGTAGGAGTCTTCAACTCCTATACCACAAAAAAATCACAAATACTTGGGGGGGGGGGGGGGGGGGGGGGAGGGGGGGGGGACGCCGTCGTGCTTCTGTCTTTAAACCTTTCAAAAAAGTTTATTTCTACATTTATTTTCGTATTTGCCATTCGCGTCAGTATTTTTTTTTTAACTTACATTTAAAGTCAAGTGGAATTAAGTAATTACTGACGGTGAATGAAAAAAGAAAAAGAAAGAAACCTAAATTTTGTTAATGTTTATTCCAAAGTAAACAGGAATCTTTCGTTTACTGCCGTAGATTATCGTTAAAAGACATGCATTTTGAATACCACTTTTGTTCTCTCTTTTTTTTGCGGCAACCTTATAAATCATGGTAGAATTCAATGTTTATCTGGAAGCCTTATTTCACAGCACTAGAATGATAGCATCATCCACCCTCAAAGACTCATGGACTGTCAACCCTTTTCAGCGCCTGCAGTGCAGTACTTCTTGTAGTTGGCACATTGGAATGCGATCTCTCAGTAATCTTGAAGTTTGTGTTATGCCTGCTTCATCTTTACGTAGATTACATTTTTTTTTTCTTCATCAGATCTATGGATTTGTATATCTGTCAAAAAAAAACTCCGTCCCAAGTTCTTGAGCACACGTTCAGTTCTTCAAGTCGTCTGTTTGGACATGTTTGAAGTTGTGAGCGTTCTGGGAAACGCAGACTGCGACCATGTACAATGAGATAAGTATCCATCTGATCCGTGTTAAGAACGTGGATGGTAGACAGGCGTCAAAGATAAATCATTCATGCCCTTGACGCAGGGGAAAATCTAGGAAACTCTCTCTCTCTCTCTCTCTCTCTGTGTGTGTGTGTGTGTGTGTGTGTGTGTGTGTGTGTGTGTGTGTGTGTGTGTTGTTGTTGTTGTTCTTCGATTTAACGTCTTTTCACTTTAAAGTGATATTAGACAGGAAGTGAGTGTTTACTTGTATATGTGTATGAGTGTGTAGTATGCATGCGTGCTTGCTTGTGTGTGTGTGTGTGTGTGTGTGTGCATGTGTGTGTGTGCGCGCGCGTGTGTGTGCCTGTGTGTGTGTTAAATATTAGTGGAAATACGACATAAGAACAATCCTTAGCAAAAATCAACATTAACAAATCAAATTGCAACAGTCAAAACAAAACAGTCTAAAATACGCAGAAATCATAAAAACGAGCCGACTGGACTTATCATTAAGTTCTGAACAAAGTTCAAAAGAAATACAGGTTCTTGGAAAATGCATTTAGATTCATCTTTTCTGAATTTTGATAAAGCTGATTCAAAATAAGGACAAAAGTACAAAATATGTGTTGTACAACTATCAACAGCCCCGCATACACATTGGGCGTTTTTTTATTAACTTTGTTTTGAAAGCGTTTAACCTAAGTCTGTAAAACAGTGAAACAATTTTTTTGCGGTGTTTTGGGTGTTTATTGACATTTTTTTGATAAAATGTATAATTTATTAATGAATTCTGTTTTGAAAAATTTTGTGATCGAGCGTTTAAACAACACTTTATTGAAGAATTAGGCTTATGTACTTTGGGAAGCATGTAGTCTTTATATATCTTTTCAAAATTTTCAAAAGAAGCTTTTTGTAATAAAGAGTAACCCTCTTGTAAACTTAAAAGAATGGGAATATCCTTGGATTTAAAAGACTTTTTTGCACCTGCACGAGCTGTACGATCAGCCCATTCATTTCCAGATATTGAACAATGAGATGGGATCCAACAAAAATCAACTGCGATACCCCTTGATATAAGAACATGAATAAGTATTTTAATTTCTGTGATGACTTCAGCCCGGTTTTTCGGATTTGTTGATTCTAAAGCTTGGAGAACTGATTTAGAGTCTACACAAAAGAGTGCACCATAGAAATTGAATGGTGTATCAATGACATACTGAATAGCCATTAAAACTGCTATTAATTCAGCTGTGAAAATGGAGAAGTCCTTACCAAGGAAAAAAAAAAAATTCTCAATTTTTAAAGTGGGGATGACAAAACCACAGCCTGCCTGATTGTCTAATAAAGAACCATCAGTGAAGATTTTTAGATGATTGGGATAAAAATCATTCATATGGGATCTAGCTTCATATGCAAGAACATTGATGTTATCAAACTTGGACAGTTGTGTATAGTTATAATCAAACTTTGCCTTAGAAAGCTCCCAGGTTGGGATGGGACTTATTGGAAAACGCACAGCTAATTTCTTTTGATTACTGTTTAATTTTGTCAATAGTTTAGAAGAAAATGTAAGAATAGTTTTATTAGATCGGATACGTTTTGCACGCTTAGGAAAATGAATATCGGACCTAATTTCAAGTTCCATTTGGTTTGAATTTTGAATGGTAGAGCATCTTAAAATGTATTTAGCACAGGCTAATTTTCGCTGATCATCAAGAAGCAAAACACCTGCTTCATGGTAAGATCCTATGATGGAACCATGAAATGGAACGCCAAGGGCTATTCTGTATGCTTTACAATCTATGCTCCGCAGTTTGTTCAATAGATATTTTGGAGCACTAAAGAAAACCTCTTGTGCATACGACAATTTAGATCTAACTAAAGCTCTGTGTGTGTGTGTGTGTGTGTGTGTGTGTGTGTGTGCACCGTGAGTCTGTAACGTTGAAGTTCTTGTTGTTTTTCCCTGCGATAGCTCTTCCACCAATTCACAGTTTCATTAGTGGACACTGAAACCGATTTAAACTACCCAACGACCAAGGGTTCATGATTTTAGAGGCGAGCATTTTGTGGGTAGAAATTTCGCGCGAGAACAAGATTTTTTTTTTCAGTTGTAGCTTGGAGCCATGGAACTCTTGAATTACCGTCTTTTGGGGTTTTGTCTCTGTGTAGAGGAGGATAGGATGATTTGAGAATGATTTTCAGCCTGAATGTGTTGGTTCGTCCCCTCCCATCCCTCACCTCCGCCCCCGCTCCCCATTCCTTCACCCTTCCTCTCCTCCACCGTGTTCTTTCTCATTCACAATTCAAAACCACATGCGAGTCCTCTGACTTTGCTACTCAGTGCTGATTCAGATTTCAGAAAACACTAAAACATCTAACGATTCTGTTGATCTGTTGTGTTGAGTGCTAACTCAGAGTACAGGATGTAGGGAACTATTCAACAATTCTGTTGGTCTGTTGTGTTGAGTGCTGATTCACAGTTCAGAAAGCACGAAATTATCTAACAATTCTGTTGATCTGTTGTGTTGTCGAGTGCTAATGCAGAGATCATAAAGTAGGAAAGTATCAAACAATTCTGTTGATCTGTTGCATTGAGTGGTAATTCTGAGATCAGAAAGTAGGAAATTATCGAACATTTCCGTTCTTCTGTTGCATTGAGTGCCAATGCACAGATCAGAAAGTAAGAAATTATCAAACAATTCTGTTGATCTGTTGCATTGAGTGCCACATCAGAGTTCTGAAAGTAGGAAATTATCATACAATTCTGTTGATCTGTTGCATTGAGTGCTAATGCAGAGATCAGAAAGTAGGAAATTATCATAGAATTCTGTTGATCTGTTGCATTGAGTGGTAATTCAGAGTTCAGAAAGTAGGAAATCATCTAACACTTCTGTTGATTTATGTGTTGAATGCTAATACAGAGATCAGAAAGTAGGAAATTATCTAAAAATCCTGTCTATCTGTTGCATTGAGCGCTAACTCAGAGTTCAGAATGTAGGGAACTATTTAACAATTCTGTTGACCTGTTGCAATGAGCGCCGATCCAGAGTTCAGAAAGTAGGAAATTATCAAACAATTCTGTTGATTTTTTGCTTTGAGTGCTAATGCAGACCTCAGAAAGAAGGAATATTTAATTATCTAATGATTTTGTTGATCTGTTGCATTAAGCACCGATTCAGAGATCAGAAAGAAGGAAATTATCAAACAATTCTGTTGAACTGTTGCATTGAGTGGTAATTCAGAGTTCAGAAAGTGGAACATTATCTAAAAGTTTTGCTGATCAGTTGCGTTGAGCGCCGATTCAGAGTTCAGAAAGAAGGAAATTATCTGATAATTCTGTTGATCTGTTGCATTGAGTGCTAATTCAGATTTCGAGGGTAAGAAATTATCTAAGGATCTTGTTTATCTGCTGCAACTAGGTGGGTCAAGACGACATAAAAGCCGATCGGTGTACGCATGTGGCAGGACTTTGAAGGTATTATTTGGCATGGATCGCACGCATAATCCTTCTGAAATTCTAGCTTTGCACTGACTATGGAGACCGATTTGTGCATCGTGTTACAACGGACGTTTAAAAGAGAGAGAGAGAGAGAGAGAGAGAGAGAGAGAGAGAGAGAGAGAGAGAGAGAGAGAGACTATTCATGCATAGACAGCAGTCATCTTCAGTGTCTTACTCTTGAATCAGAATTATAACGGTGCTAGGGTTTCTGGTGTATTTGCCCTTTCATATAGTTATTACTCATAGGTTTCTCCTATTACATTTGTTGCTTTGATGATTATGACGATGATGATGACGATGATAGTTATTGGTGACGATGATGACGACGACGACGACGACGACGATGATGGTGATGATGATGACGACGACGACATGATGATGATGGACCATGAGGAGGAGGAGGAGGAGGGAGGAGGATGTTGTGGTTGTCCTCCTCTGTGATCTATCATTGAGTGATGTTACCCAAGCTGCCTGGTGTGGTTCCCAACTTTATATCTTCTCATCATGGGCAATCCTCCAGAGAAAGCACCACTCTGCTGCCGAGTCTCTCTAGTGGTGTTCAATGGTGCCCGCTCCAATTCGACACCCACATACATATCACCCTCTAAACCCACAGCTGACAACCACCATTGCCGAGTGGTGGGTGAATCCAGCGTGAATGACCACTCTGCGGACAGATGCCTCAACCTCCGACTAGTAGCAGTCCATCGAACCTCAGACTTTCACACAGGCGTGAAGTTTAGTTAGTCTTCAGTATTATAGCCCAGCCGACCACACAGGTCCTTTTCAAGGCTGTAAACCTCATCCGGTTAAAAAAAAAAAAAAAAAATCACATCCCGCTAAAAGGCTACATCCTGAAAACAATCAATTGAAACAATTGATGACGTGGTGGCTAAACTATTTAGAGATAGGCCTATAAGGCGGATAAGACATGGCCGCGCTGACAATGCCAGGTACTTCGCTGAATTTCTTGGTCCCACAGTAAGATGAGTACGTGAAAAATAATTATGGGGTGAAATTAACTTTACCGCCCCTCCCCCCCCCCCCCCTCCCGAAAAAATAAGTAATTGAATAATAAATAATAAACGAATGAAGAAATGAACCGCTATATGATTAAAGTAAATAGATGAATACATAGATATATAGAAGATATATAGATAAACATAAAAAAAAAGAATGAATAAATAACCGAATAATAAGTAGGAGCAAATAGACGCTAAAGAATGGACCGCGGGTCTTTACTCTGGATAATGTTTATAATTTTGGCTGCATCAGTCAATAACGGATTACTGCATACAAACTGTAATGTAGTTAATGTAGACCGTTTTAGCGAAAACAAAAAAGTGTTCTGAGGCAAAAGAGAAAGCTAGCGCAGACATTGCCCAAGGGCGGCGGGGGGGGGGCTATCTATACCTAGACAGCCCTGACATCCCCACCATGGGTACTACAGGATGGATATGGGTGGAGGAAGGAGGGGGGGGGGGGGGTAGGTGGGGGAGTTTCAAAACTGAAGTCACTGTAAGAGTAACGCACGAAGAGCCACTGAATCTGATGCGTGTGTGTGCGTGTGTGTGTGTGTGTGTGTGTGTGTGTGTGTGTGTGTGTGGCGCGCGCGCGCGCGCGCGTGTGTGTAATGTGATCGACGAAGCTCTTCTAGATCGCCGTTTACATTGACGATGGACCATGTTTATAACATTAACGGTCTTCACCAGTTCCTCAGCCTGGGCGAACAACTCTTCCCTGAAGTTTGTTGATTCTGCCCAGAGTTGTCTTCCTCATTAGCGAAGCTCCCGGAGCGTTCCCAAGAGAAACTGGAAAGGGTAAAGACAAACTCTGCTGATCGCTAGTAGTGAAAAGAAGGAAGCCAAAATTCGGCATACAGCTGGAAGTTAACAATTCGTTCTTGCCCGATAATGGCTGTCGTTTGGTGGTGAAGTCCTTAATAAGACTTACTGATAGTGACAGGAGGAGGATGGCATTCAGGTGTTCCATTCCGAACTAGTATCCAAGTCTTCACTGCACCCCCTTTCATAATATGCCGCCATCTGTGGTTATGCATGGCAAAGATTTCATGCTTTCCGATGTCTCTGGTTGTTTTTCCTTCGTTTCTTAGTCTCTTTCTTGTGGAAACCTTGTGCAAGAACACTTGGAACACTTGACACATACCTTTCTCCACATACAGACAAGGTATATCATTTTCAACCGTCTGTACCTCTGCTATTGTTTGAGGAAGTGAAAGCAGTTTGTGGCATTGAAAAGCAGAAAACAACCTAACCGGGCAGCAGAAGTGCAAAGAAAGAACCAAGAAGTGGATGAGAGATGCTCCAAAAGAGGACATGGCATTCCCTTTGCTCCGTATTTATAAAATAACTTTTAGTCATTAATTCATTTATCCATCAGCTTAAAATCAAGCATAGTGTGGTCTCAAAACTTTCTTTTTTTTTTTTTGCTGTGCAAAACTCTGTGCCCCCTCAGAAGCAGTGTACCCATGCCGTTCATTCTGACACCCTGTCCACAGCCACAGCCCGGTCGGCCCCGCTGCAGCCCCGGCACCGGCAATCCACAGGGAGCAGTCAATGTTAAGTCATCAAGAGGCAACCCACCGGAGGAGACACTGCACTGCTGCAAGTCATTTCGATGGTGTTCAGTGGCGCCTGTTCTGATCTAACATACACAGGACACCACCTACTAGGCCCCCTACTGACGACAATAATTGCTTAGTCGCGGAGCCGGCATGAGTGAGCTCTCCCTCCGGAGGGCACCACCACATCCATCCAACGACAGACCCCATGGACTCGCCATAAAGGTGATCCCGACGGAACCAAACCAAGACCACAGATGTGGAGAGGACATCGAAATTGAGGTCACCATGACAGCAGGGCAAGAAGGGCCACAGAACTTGAGACATTTTTTTTTTATGCTGATCGATGAGAATGAGGATGATTAAGATGATGCTACAGATTTCCATTTCGGTCTGAGACAACATGAGAAGGCTGTACTCTACGCTTCCTTTCATAATATATTCCGGCGTCAACCAGGCCCAAGAGATACAGGCACCTGCAGTGTTGGTCAGGAAATTTGAGCAACTCTCTCAGAAACGCATCCATTAAGTGGATGAAACTAGACTGGTGGTCTCAAAACTTAGCGGATATGGTGTAGCATATATGGACTAGTCCGCACACAGTGACACCTCCTTGATGAAACTGAAACTAGAAAATAAATTGTCTGTTTACTTACTTTATTTCTTGTAACTCACGCACATTTTCTGTGGCATCATGATTAAGCAGATGTGTACAGTCATTGGACTGGTCGGCATGTAGTGACATACAAACCATGTGCTTGACGTTTCTTGTACATCACTGCTGAAACTCATTCATTCACGAATGAATGTTTCTGTCAGCTTTTCTCTACTGTTCTTCTAAGGACTTCAACATATCATGGCCTGTAGGCAATGTCTCTATAACTACCCTGTGAAACTGGAAGAAAATTTGCAAGTTATCTTGTACGAGAATGCTTTCGCACACTTATGCACATGCGCAAGCACATGCGTGCACACACCACACACACACACACACACACACACACATGCATGCACACACACACACACACACACACACACACACACACACACACACACACACACACAAACATGACTGACAACAATTTTCTGCTCTAGAGGCTAAACCAGCCCCAAGAACAATTTCTCACACATAACCATTCAAGAAACTGTGTATGATGATATATAATTTCCACAAGTTCAGTTAAGCAACAAAGCCAAATACCATACTGAGGCACAGCATGTACAAGAAGAAAACAATACAGTCACATGGCACTGGTCAATCAATATACTCCATCCAGCCAACCGTTTGTGTTGAGGAACTGACAGACTGAGAGTGAGAGAGAGAGAGAGAGAGAGATCCATTTGATATTCTTGTTAAACAGAATGCTGGTTTTTAATAGGTCAACAGGCATGTGTGTGCCTTTATAGGTCAACAGGCATGTGTGTGCCTTTATAGGTCAACAGGGCATGTGTGTGCCTTTATGTGTGTCAAGGATTTATTCATGAAAAAGAGAAAGAACAAGAAGAAAACTTACTGGAAAAATTCTGTATTTCAGTATCAATTCTTGCATGACATGAATTCTGATCTTCATCTTTGTATGCAGATATAAAATACTTGGAAAAAAATTATTTTGCACTTTGTATTTCATTTTGTTCAAACCAAATAAATAACTGGCTGTCATCCCTTTCTCATCTGCATCCTCTAAGTGGCGTTACTCTCACGATGCTCATTCCAGCTTCCTGTCCACAGCCTCACCCAGTTTTCTACTGTCACACCTAACACCAGCAGTCCACAGACAGACATCAGCATCATGTTGTCATGAAGCGACCCACCAGAGGAGACACTGCACTGTGACTGGGTCGTTTAGGTGGGGTTTAGTGGTGCATGTTCTGATCCGTCATTTGCAGGACACCACCTACTAAGCCCCCCTACACCGATATGACACTACGTGCTGAGTTGCAGAGGAAGCGTCAGTGACTATTCCCCCTCCGGAAGGCTCTAGCATGTCTGTCCAACTACAGCCCTCATGAACATGCCAATATGGGGTATGACTTTGAATTGAAATTACCATGGGCAGAGACACGGACAGGTAACTGAAACTGAGCTCACCATGAAAGCAAGTCAGAAAGGGCCACAAGGTTTGGGTTTTTTTTAATAATGATTCATGAGGATAATGGTTATACAGATGGCTAGGAGTTCTCCACACTTTCTTGCATAACATATCCTGGTGTCAAAAACAGCTAAGAAATTAAGATGCCTTAAGTGTTGGAAATTGGAAGAACGCTCCCAAAGACTCGTCCATTAAGTGGGATGAATTTTTCTCTCATTCATTACTTCTGATTAATTTGTAAACTGTTGCAGAATCTAATTCTTGATGTACACACACTGCTTTGTTTCTGTTTATGATATGGCGATGGTTTCCTTTCCAAGAACTTCAGAGGAGAATTCTTCACACAGGCAGACGAAAGGATTGAGAGGCATATGTCAGACACAACAGAAGAAACAAAGATACACAGGACACCCAGGAGAAAACAGCACAAAGAATGTTACTGCAATACAAATAAGAAGAAAGTTCCTTTCACCATGCACTGTGTCATCCTGTGGCTGACTTCTGAACCTCTTTCCACTTTAACCAACACCCAGCACCAGTTAACACTCATGATATAAAACTATGACCTCATCACGTGCCAGAAAAAAAAACAAAAAAAACTGTTCAAATACCACTGAAGTCTGACAATTCATCAACTCATACAAACAACAACCAATGAAAAAAAGATACCCTCACCCTATACTATACCCTCACCAAAATATACACCATTAAAAAAAAACAAAAAAACTGGGACACACGCTCAAAACCAACACCAAAAAAAAAAAAAAAAAAAAAATCAATTCAGAATATGCTTGTGAAGTAACAAAACATAAAATACAATCATCTCTCTGACCCATGAACACCAAACACAATCATCTTCTAGACCCACAAATACCAAATTAAATAATCTTTTAGATCCACAAACATCAGATACAATATTCTTCCAGACCCACACACACCAAACAGTATGTTCATGACCCACA
This sequence comes from Conus canariensis, assembly GCA_033310375.1. Lineage (NCBI taxonomy): Eukaryota > Metazoa > Mollusca > Gastropoda > Neogastropoda > Conidae > Conus > Conus canariensis. The sequence goes on from CM065715.1 coordinate 100,260,475, forward strand.
AACATCAAATATACAATAATCTCCCAAGACCCGCAAACACCAAATACACTACGATAATCTTCATGACCCGCAAACACCAAATACACTACGATAATCTTCAAGACCCGCAAACACCAAATACACTACGATAATCTTCATGACCCGCAAACACCAAATACACTACGATAATCTTCATGACCCGCAAACACCAAATACACTACGATAATCTTCAAGACCCGCAAACACCAAATACACTACGATAATCTTCAAGACCTGCAAACACCAAATACACCACGATAATCTACAAGACCTGCAAACACCAAATACACTACGATAATCTTCAAGACCCGCAAACACCAAATACACTAAATACAATAACCTTTCAGAACCACAAACATTAGCAATACAATAATCTTCCAGACCCAAAAACTCCAAATACAATAATTTTCCAGAACCATAATTACCAAAGACAATTATGATAATACAAAAATTAAAAGGAATTCAAAGAGCAATCCTATAAGAAAAGGCTTTTCTCCTGCAGAGAAATGACAACCTGCCCTTTCATCCTTTTCATCTTATTCTTCTTGACAGCCACACATGGTACGCTTGAAAACATTCCTGTCAGAGAGAAAACTCAAGTCAGACTGAAAATACTCTGTTCTTGGTGAAGACATTGACACTGGCTAAAAAGGCTCCGCTTAGAGTGAAAGTTCTCCGCTTGGGTTATACACACCTCTACTCCTGGATGAACAGTTTCCAATCAAGATTGAAAACACTTAATCCAGTGTGATAATGAGTTGAAAGCACTACAAGGTGGAAAAACTCTTCTTCTTCTTCTTCTGCGTATGCAGGCTGATACTCCTGCGAACACTCCCTATATGGACAGGCAAGGATTAATCCCATCTACCCAACAATGGGAGTGGAGTTTTGTGTGTATGACCGTTTTTTTTATCCCTCCATTAAGGCAGCCATACTCCATCTTCGAGGAATGGAAAAACTCCACTCTGGGGTGAAAACCTCAATTTCAAAAAGGCCCAGGTTACGTTGAAAACAATACAGAGTGAAAACACTCTTCAGTGAGAAAACATTCCACTCACAGTTAGATCTAGTTGCAAACTGAGACGACTGCAGGTGGAAATCCAAACAAATCTTAGATAAATGTTAGCGAACCGCCCAAAAAACGTGCACAAACGAATCACAAGACAAAACATGACACGTTTCGACCTCTTAGGTCTTCTTCTGGCAAGATACAAAACAATTCTTACAACGAAAATGATTCAACGCCTATCTTGCGCTGAAGAGATTGAAGATAAATGATTGCTCGTTTATTTTCATTGTAATAATTGTTTGTATCTTGTCTGAAGAAGACCTATGAGGTCGAAACACGCCATGTTTTGTCTTGTGATTTGTTTGTCCACGTTTTTTGGGTGGTTTGCTTGCTAACATTCACTTAAGATTCCACTCAGAGGTGAAAATATCCATTCAGTGTTAAAATTCTCATATCAGCTTGAAAAACCCTTTTCCGAGTGAAAATACTCCACCCCGGATGAAAACCACCATTCTGGGCTACACTTTGCATTCTATGAGAAAACCCTTCAATCAGGCTCAAATCCCTCCATTAAAAGCAGTCAGAGTCTAATGCAGTGAAACTGTCCAGTTCTTTTTCTTCATTTTTACCTGTACTGATGACATACACTCTGTGAAAACAACATTTTTGCAGACTGAGCATTTGCACTCTTGCTGCTCTTTATTCTCCTCCCAAACGGATCATGATTGTCTCTAAATTCACAGTGAAACTATGCTGTTTTGTTTCCCATCTGAAAAAATAAAAAAAGATTGTTCATGATTTTCATCATCAAATGCCAAATCCTTTGTACTGTAATGAAAAGAAATGTGACTATCAAGAACCAGCACACACATACGTACCGATACATGCACACACACACACACACACACACACACACATGCTACTACCCTTTTGCACTTTACACCAAGATAATTTTGAAGAAATGTGGTTGCTTAGAGCCAACACACACATGCCAAGATATATATGCACACACAAACACACACTACTACCCTTTGCACTTTACACTGAGATAATTGTGAAAACTGGATACTGGACACACACAAGGAAAAAAAATCTGCGTAAGCCAACAAAAAAATTAAACTGAGATTCTGAGTAAATACGAAGTACAGTAGCACAGAGAAAATTGCCAAACACATCCCCCCTAAAAATCTATGGCAGTCATGTGAACAGGGAGTTCCGTAATATTCTCAAAAATTTGATATGTTTGTCTGGAATGCATAGAATACAGGTATAAAACAAAATCTCCAAATCAACCAATGGAATGCCTGCAAAGTAACAGGCTAAGTAAACACAGATGATACATGCAATTACTAACAATTTACAAATGATACATACAGTCCTTCAAAACTGGCAACAGGACTCAAGTCATGTACAACCTGCAGATAAAACAATTCATATACTGTGAAATTCATTCCGCGGAGTATATATTGCATACACAAATACGAAAAAAAAAAAAAATCTAAAAAATCAGATCCATACATCATTAACAACTTTGTGCAAACAACTTCCTTCAGCAGTACATCGGCCAATAAAGAATCTTGAAAGAAGATACATTAAACATATAGCTGTCATCAGCCTCATCTCTGCTCTTGCTGTTTTTACACAGCATTCGCTTCATTTTAGCCGTACAATTACGCCTTCATCATGGCAGGATATGGTTCAATATAGGCTTCAAGTGATGTGGTCTTGAAGATAACTCCCTCACCTAATTAGCTCAAATGTTCCTGAGCCGAGGTTTGAATCTCGCAAGGGACTGGAGGGGAGGGGTTCTTTTGGTTTTGCTTCTTTACTTTTTTTTTCTTCTTTTTTTTTCTGTCCCTCTCCACAACAGCTTCAATGGTGGTCTGAATGCCAGTCTTTCAGATGATATGATTTACTGAGATCCCATGAGCAGTATACATTTGCTCATAAAAATACTATTATTGGCTTAGGCTAAATTCTGCACAACAAAACAACAGAAACATGCGAGCATGCACGCACGCACGCACGCACGCACGCACACACACACACACACACACACACACACACACACACACACACACACACACACACACACACACACACACACACACGCACGCATGCGCCCGCACACGAAATAAAGGATTCCTCAGAAAAGCAACTGATTTTCAAGCCCAGAAACTTCTTACTGAGAAAAAGCTATCATATACAAAGCAATAAAGCGATTCAATTCAGGCTTTGTCATTCTAGGCTAATTACAAGTTCAGCGCAGACTTCATCCTGAAACCACAGAGCAGTACACAAAATACAATCGTCCTTCCACCGTCAATGATCAAGTTGGCTATACTACGACCAACATGTGCTGTCAACTGTTCTCTGCAACTCCATGTCATCTACAGCGTTCCAACAGAATATCAAGTACGACCCAAATAAGAATAATAATAAGAATGATATGTTTGCGTATCCAACTTGGTGCAGAGCAACAACTGAACAAAAGCAAAAAGTCACTGGCACTGATCTTGCTCACAAGCTCTGTCTTTTAGGACAATTAAAAAAAAAATTCTTTTATAAAGTCAAATAAAGGTCAACAAATGACACTGTGAAACATGGGAAAACTGGCACTTTCAATTGAATGCACACAAAAAACATGAATTCAAATGTACCCTGAAATAAAACACAGTTATAGAAAGAGAAAAAAGCACGCTAATAACATGCAAATTACAAAGAAAATGTTGCCTTTCAAATCCTACAACCATCATATTTCACAATTCATATTTTTGGCCAGAAACAGAAATTCTGTGGGGTAACTTCAAAAATGCGGATAAGACTGCTGGTGACCTTGAAATAGCCGCCTCTTTTAACGTGCCCTGCAGTTCAGACATTCTCAGAACATCTGAACAATGAACTTTATTAAAACAGTATTTTTGGAGGGTTTTTTTTGCCACCCTAATAACAGGGTAACTAAAATCGAATTGGAAATAATATCTCAATGATTCTAGAATCAACAAAGTTCACACATCAATTTCGTAATGCTTCCTCATCAATGATCAAAGAACAGGCAGCTGATCATTCAGAACATCTACATCAAACAGCAAGTATCTCTTGGTCAAAGTCATCACCATATTCATTCTGGAGTCAGGACAGAAGTGTGGAAGAGAGTGACAAAATCTGCAATATCCAGAATGACAACGTGGTATTTGAAAGTCTTTCAACCACACATGAAAAAACTGTTATTTTCCCTTGTTTCTTCTAGGTGTAATTGTAATGATAGACACAAAGAAAGGAAAAAGAGTCATGTAAATGTTTCCCCAGGTCTTGCAATTAACAAAATGTATCCTTGAGACTTAATACACCGGAAAGTCACGGATATACAAAGTTTCATCTCTAGGATAATGACAATCCCGTCTTTAGTGTTTTATGGTCTGTATAAAGCCCAACCAGTGAAGCCCTGGACAAGGGAACAATACAAGGAGTCAGAACCACAGGAAAAGCAATGGACGATCGCCAAGTGTGTGAACAGACAGCGAGCAAAATCCTGATACTGCACCACAGGAGCAGCAGCCTGACTTGCACAACTGTAGCCGTATGGGCAACGCTCACTGCGTCTAACACACTACACCTTCCTGCAAGAGTTTCCAGGTCACTGACTGCACTCCAGCTACGACAAGTACCGTATAAATTAACTGCAGTATGACCACACGCTTTGTACCCAGTCATCCACGCTCTTACCTTACCTCTTTTAGAGACACAAGAACAGCATCCCGCCATGTCACATTACATGCTATGATGTTTGACCTTAGGATTATGAACGAACATTGAGATCAAAACTGTCCATTTGAAACTGTTAACATTTTACATCCTGCAAATCAAAACTGATATTAACATGTGCATTATCAGATGCCCAAATGAACAGATTAAATTCAACCACCCTTCTTGACCCGGAGTCAACATCATTCAGTAAGATCAAAGCTTGAAGAACTTTTTAGCCGCGCCTAAACATAAACGCTGAACCCTTTTTCTTTTACTGCGTCCCTGGATTAAAGAACCAAAAACAAAATGAACAGTCACTGAAAAAAAAAAAAACTATTCAAATGACATATCCACTGTTGTAAGTGTTATCAAGACTGGTCCAGCATTTTGTGAAAAATCATCACTGTCCATGGACATACTGACCACACACACATGCACGCATGCACATACACCATACACACACACACACCACACACACACATACCATACACACATGCACACACACGAGCACACACACACACACCATACACACACAAACACACACCAAACACACACACACACACACACACACACACACACACACACACACACACACACACAAACATACACACACAAACACACACACACACAGAGTCAGACAAAACAGGATGCCCCCCCCCACCCCCCACCCCCACACTCATCACCACAACCGCACATGAAACAGGGGTCCCCACAATTCTTATTGTAAGTGTAGACATACTCTGCAAATGAATACAAGAACATCAACTAATCAATGTCAAACCGTTGAGGAAGTCATGACAACTGCAGGTACCCCCTCCTACTTACAAACCCAGCAGGACTTATTTCCCAGGATTCAGTTACAACAGACACAGTGTAAATCTCCGATCAGACAGGACCTGGTTGTGCTGCATTATGGTGAAGATACCAAAATCACATACACGCTAGACAGACATCTAGCTTTACTTAGCTCACAAGCCAAAAACATCCCATCCAGCCAATTTTTTCACAATGATGTTCATTTGATTTTTGACTAAGGCAAAAGTCTCTTCAGCACATCATCTTCAATAGGCTGCATAGTGTAAATACACCCAATCCTTCACCCCTCACCATAAAGCATTATAAGGGTCACACAAAAAAGAGAAAAAAAAATCAAATCCCAAGTCTTTACCAGATTTTACTATCAACAACATACCTACAAGATTTGTATAGATTTAACACCTCTTACAACCATGATCAATGCATTATGGAACATACACTCCACTTGCCCAGGTCGCAAAACCTCTGGCACTGACATTCTTTAAATTTGACGGTGGCATCTCTTCTGTCCCTTGTTTATTTTTTGTTTTGTTTTCTTTCTGATGTTATTCTTGATCAAAATTATTTTGAGAGACAAAGAGACAGGGAAGACAGAGAGGATGACAGAGAAAGGAAAAGAAATTATGCATAGATCATACATTCTTAAGGAAACACTTATTTGGTTTCAAAGTTTTCAAATGGAATTAACAAAAATTCAAGTTAATAGGCAAGATGTGGGGCTACCAACCCTTAGCAGCAAATCAACTGAATCCACATGAGAGAAATGTATGAAAGCCCACTTAGTACATGAAACAAAGAACGCCATGTTATCACAACAATCAAATCCTAGTTAGATTATCAGTTTACCATGCTTCCCTCATTGATCACTCTTGCCAAGCATTAAGTACAATATCATAAACAATCGATCAACTGCACATTGCTGACTGGGATATCACAGCTCACTGGAAAGCATGATATCTCATACCTCAACCAGATGCACTAAAAAATGTGCCCACTTCTTCAATTGTCTTTCAGTTTCCAAGTCTGGAGTCTCTTAAAGAATGCAGCAATATCACAAAGAGTTTGAAAAAGGCTTTAAAGTTTTCAAAGTTTACATCAATACTAAGAAACATTGAATCAAATCCTTCCAATCAGTCAAAGTAAAACACTGTTTAATAATAATAATGCACATATCAAAACAGCTACACCTTACTGATCCTCATACTCTGTTGGTCTTCGTTGGACTATTTTGGAATGTTCATTCTTCAAATGTCAAAACTTGCACATAATAAATAACTGCCATCCAATCACCAGCTGTTCATTCCACGACAAATTTCAAAGTGATTACAAGGATCACTTATTATGGAAATTTCTTCAGTTTATAAGACCCTGATACACTGAAAGAGTGTAACTACAAATGGTCAACCTTGCTGACTTAGACATCTGAAAGTATGATACATAGTTTGAAAAATCTCATGTGATCACTTTTCTCTTATGGTCACAGCACAACAACAAAAAAAGTTTGCCTTTTGAAAAAATTACAATGCACAACCTGGACGTCATATACATATATTTTGATATGTTTGATACTTTAAAACCGTATGACAAGTTGAAGACACTCTACATCATTGAATAATAACGCAATCTGATTTAATTATCATAACTGTGGTGATTATTCTTTTCTAAAAATGCACAAAAACCCCAATAGTTTCACAACCGATAATACACAGACTGTTGATATGTCATTCCATTTTGTGTTGATATTTTGGCATGATTCAGATATTTGCATAATAACACAATTCACCAATTACCAGGTAACCTTTCCTATGAAACTGACAGCATGTTCATAGATAAGACTATATGCAAAAGCCCTTCATAAACTGAAACTGCACACTCATGAAAAAAATAACTACTCCACTGGAAAAAAAATCCAGTGACATAACAGAAAAAGAATCAGTGAAACGGCCAAATATACTGACCAATCAAATATCCTCGATGCAACTCCATATCCTCCACTTCCCTTGATCATAAATGGTTTTTCCCTCAAGGAAGTATATTAACACCATCCATTTAAATTAAGTCGTGGATTCGTTTTTCAACTCTGCCTCAGACATCTCTAGCTTGGCCATGCCATTGTTGGCCACGTCGACAGAAACCTCACCGGGATCTGCAGGAGCGGAGTACGCAGTGTTGGGAAAATCGGCCTGAGATTCCGGTTTTGTTGCTGTGGCCTCGGCGGGAACACGGTCTTCTTGTAGGCGGGTGTAGTTAAAGTCTCCCTCTTTCTCCGCTCCAGCTTGTGGCTGCATGATGGTGTCGTATGGGTTGTTGGCGGGCAAACCCCCAATCTGTGTGAAAGAAAAAAAATGGCACATAGGCTACAAGATTTCATTTTCCATTCACTCACTTCTGTATAGCCGAGTCCATCATGGAATGAATTGATTATGAATACAACATGGTGTAGTTTACACACACACATGCACACACACACACACACACACACACACACACACACACACACACACACACGCACACACACACACTGACTTTAAAAACCAAACTGTTAGATCCAAGGAATGTGGTATGAATCGAACACAAACTGAATCTTTTATCCCCCCCCCCCCCCTTCAACCCCCTCTTCTCCCTGTCCTCTAACACAGACCCACAGTAGAAGAGCAGGATCAGGTGTCTTGGAAGCAACAATAACTGCCGATCTTTCCTGCATAGAGCACTGGATACATACGTTCACACACTTTTCAGTTTGTGGTGTTCTGTAGTCCAGCCATTCAGGCAGATCCCTTCCACTGGATAAAGAAAAAGAAAAGTTCTGTCCTAAAAACAGAACACTACAGGGCATTTGCAAAAAGCTGGAATACAACTGATGATGTTTCTAAAGTTCTGGCCATTGGTAAAATAGGAACGAGTCAATTATGTAGGTGATTACACCATGCAGCATTTTAGTTTACGGAAATACAGGGACAATTACTGACATTATTTACACAATCCATATCAGGATAGTTTAACAAAGTTACTACCCTCACCCCTCATAAAGCAGATAAAACTAGGCAGTGCCGAGGAAGCCAGGCATTTCCCTGAATTAATCACACCCCCCCCCCCCCCCCCCCCCAAACTTTATTATACTGAGTATAAACTTCTGTAAAAAACATAATAGTCCTATATAGAAAATAAACCAGAGATGAATATGGCAATATGTTAGAAAGTCTGAAAATTACGCCAGTGTCTAAGGGTGATCTATTCATGAGTTTCACAAAAATGATATTTACTGACTACAGTCTGAAAATTCTCTAGTCTGAAAAATGCAAAAGATCTTATGAGCAAACGGTATCTGCCAAATGGACAGCCAGTGTCCACTCTGGACTCTGTAGTCACCAGACAACAACAACAACAACAACAACAACAACAAGCAGGTATATTACAAATGAGAGGAAAGCCTGTAAAAATCTCCCAGAAGGAAGACAGATGAAACGGCTCCATGGGCAGAGTAATGGACACGCTAGTATGAAAGATGAACATACACACAGAACAAAAAAGAATCAAAAAGAAAAAGAGAAAACAGGATTTCCAGGAGGCATGGGTGCAATTTAGCACACGGCTAAGCTTCTGGCGATCAGTGAAACAGGAGTGAGTTCATTCTTTGGGTCACCAAGTAACCAAACATACAAGATGACAGCAAAAAAGGAATCGTTCTTGTGTTCTCTGCACTTTTGCACATATTTTGTCTAGGCATGCCCAAGTATGGAGAGTCCAAGGGGTGAATTGTGATCTTATCTACTTCTAACCTAAAAAAAAAAGTACAGAATTCTGCACATTGCATTGATTAAAACATTTATTAATAATCATAATAATACTGATAATAGTAAATTATATATATATATATATATATATATATACATACATACATACATATATATATACATATGAAAAAAGAGAAAGAAGTGAAAAACAAAAATGAAGTTTAAATATCTTAGTTTCTTTTTCAATTTTTTTAGAATCCACTTAATTTTTCATTGTCACACCTACATCACTAATCTTTAACACTAAATGAGATCAGACAAATATGGGAGTTTTTTCTTATACTCCCTGTTTGGCTAGTATACTTACCATGTCAGACCATAGCATTCAACGGCAGTTAGTCAGCTCTGCCAGGCCGAAGATTTTGGGCTAATGCAGTAATAAGACAGTGATAAGACAGTCAAGTGAAGCCTACCCCACTTCCGCCATGCGCAGAAGGCCGAGGTGAGCTTGTTTACCTCATTCTTCTGAGGCCACACTAAGGTAACCCCGGGAACCTTGGCGCTAGAGGGGAAGGAGGGCGGGCATCTGAGTCTGACATGGTAAGTATACTAGCCAAACAGGGAGTATAAGAAAAACTCCCCATTTTGGCGTCATATACTTTACCATGTCAGACCATAGCAGAATTTAAAGGAATTGGAGGAGGGCGAGTGCCCTAATGGTTCTTGGGGGTAGATGGTGGAACGGAAATAGCTGCATTAGCCGCCACAAAGGAGATCCCTTTTGAACCATCAGCTCGGGTCATTCGGATATCCCTCAAGTAGAAGTTTATGAAGGGGTTTTCCGAACGCCAGAAGGCTGCCTCCAATAGGTGGCGCATGAGATCAGACAAATCCATGACTTTTGACACAAATGAGATGAGATGTGTGGCACTAATCTTCATAACAAATATAGATGTGTTATCTATAGGGACTACAAATGAACAGGAATGTAGAGGACACAAAGGGCCCCAGATTATAAAGACAGGCCTCATGGCCTCTCCAATGCCCCTTCCCACTCAGCACTAGACTTCCTGACCTAGTCTGTGTCAAATCTAGGTCAGGAAGGAAGCATCTACAGCTTCTGCATTGGCTATGTTTCTTTACATGCATCATCAGTTGCATTGGCTATGTTTCTTTACATGCATCATCAGTTGCATTGGCTATGTTTCTTTACATGCATCATCAGTTGCATTGGCTATGTTTCTTTACATGCATCATCAGTTGCATTGGCTATGTTTCTTTACATGCATCATCAGTTGCATTGGCTATGTTTCTTTACATGCATCACAGTTGCATTGGCTATGTTCTTACATGCATCATCAGTTATTAGATAAAAAAAAAAAAAATCCTGTTTGGTGGATGAAATGATCAGAATTCTTACTCTCAATGATGTGCAAATACCTGCCATCTCAAACACTCTCTGATGGACACAATGCTGGCTGCCACACAAGCAGACTCACTCCAACTGTTCCAGTGCCTCTGTATGACAGAGACTTTGTACAATTCATACTGACAGTGCCCCTGGTTTACCAACGGAAGCATACACACACACACACACATATATGAGGTGATAACTTGTATGTCACCAGCAAGAAACTCTGTACAAATGTTCACTTCATAGGTAAACCAAAACAGAAAGACAGATGACAATGGATAATGACAATACACTCTTCAACCACAAAAAAAGCCTCAATTTCACACTGACCAGTTTGCCGCGATGCGAATATGACACAACAAATACACACAGACACTCACATGGACCTGCTGATTGCCATAATATGACACAACAAATACACAGACACTCACATGGACCTGCTGATTGCCGTAATATGACACAACAAATACACACAGACACTCACATGAACCAGCTGATTGCCATAACATGACACAACAAACACACACAGATACTCACATGGACCTGCTGATTGCCATACGAGGGGTTTTCAAATGACACTGACTCTGTCAGCTTCTTCTTCGTCACACGGCTCCTGCACAGACCGGCAAATTATTAGACATGGCAGCACCATCTGCGCACACAAATCTGTGCAATCATAGAAACATGCAACGAATGCCTTGCTGCAGTTTACAAAATATGTCAACGCAACAGACTTTGCAGTATGCCATGAACTTCAGCATCATGAATACGCACCCTGTCACAAACACAGACACACACACACATACGCATGTGCACACACACAAACACATATATACCCACACACATACACAAATGCATGTGCCTGCATACAAACACTGACCTGTAAAGCAGGGCAGCAAGCAGCAAGCCGATGACGATGACCACCACTATGGCTATCACAATGCCTGCAATCTGGCCACCTGACAACTTGCCACCTGTCAGTACAAATCATCACATACAGCACTCTGGATACAGCACATAAAATTGCATCACACACTCATACACACACAAAGAAATTATGCATGGCACATGCTAATGGTGCACCTACACATGCCATATCCCCCCCCCCCCCATCTTCTCTCTTTCTCCTCCCCTCTCCCCACAAGAGTATGCATGAGGCATACACATGATATACACAATCATCCTGTACCCCTACCTTCATCTCACCCATGTCACCCCATCATACACAGAGAATACAAACACCACACACACACACACACACCTGTAAACACACACACACGCACACACACACACACACACACACACACACACACACACACACACACACACCAGCACACACACACACCAGCATGCACACATGAGGCATACACATGATATACACAAACATCCTGTACCCCTACCTTCATCTCACCCATGTCACCCCATCATACACAGAGAATGCAAACACCACACACACACACACATGCACACACACATGTAAACACACACACACACACACACACACACACACACACACACACACACACACACACACCTGTACACACACACACACACATACACACACAGAGTGCATATGCACACAAGCATACGCACACTCTCTCTCTCTCTCTCTCTCTCTCACTCACACACAGACACACATATTCTAAGTTTCAATCAGCCTGGTAATCAGTCAGGGCACAGAAACCAAACTAAATAACAACACACTAGTAACCTAACACGAAATTCACACAACAAACTGAAGCAAAGGGCGACATGTGAGCCGCTCTTCACTATCAACACAGTGTGGGCACTCACTACATGTGGGCACTCACTACATGTGGGCACTCACTACATGTAGGCACTAAAACAACCGCCAAAGAAGTATCGGTAAACGCTGTACTCACTTTGCTTTTCCGGCTCAGGTTCACCTGTTAAGAAAAAAAAAATGCTGACATGAGTTTCAAAATAATAACCCAAAGTTACTTTGAAAAATAAATCCCCGGCCGGATATGCAACTGCCGTAAGTCTGAAAATAAAATTTAACAGGAGACGGGGAAAAATAATGATTATCCCCACAAGATATACTGCGAGCTGAGATATGGTACAAGCATTTGGTTACAGCATGTTTATTTTTAAGATAATATGATTGGGACTTGGCTATGTTATACCCCTTGGCATGGTCTTATAGCATACCAAAAATTTTTAAAATGCAAAAAATTCGAGTTACGGCAGTTGTATTCCCAGGCAGCGAAACGTAAGAAACAGGACAAGAAATGACAACACAGTCTGAATAACACGTCAGATCACAGACACCATCACTGAAACTGCCTGCAAAAAAAAAAAAAGACAAAGAATTTGTTCACAGCGACCACAATTTTACAAAAACAAAAACCAGTGGTTTGAATCCAGAAGTGCTCATGCAATGTAACAGCTATAACAAGCCAGCAATCTGCTGCGTAATGTCCTGGTCTGCACTGAAGCACAATGCTGCTATGACAACACGACTTACTTTCATTCTTTTAAACAAGTGGATAAAATCAGCTAAATGTGAACTTTCTCTACCTACAGATGAATATTTCAAAACACAATACGCACATTTTTCTAACTAGAGTACTGCACCCCAGCTCACAATGATAACGACGTTCACACTGGACAGAGTGCCCATTAATCCGATCCATTGCTAGGGCAACATTTGATTACAAATCACAGTTTCAAGACGCAACAGAGAATATACAAGTTATGCACTGCAGAGATGCCCGCTGAGAGTCTCCAAAAAGGGAGGATCCAACTTGCCAGGTGAGTCGTCACTAGTCACTTTCCCCATGACATCATCCTCAGGTAAATAAGGCATGATGATTAAGATTACAGGAGCCCGTAAGTGACAAGGAACGAAAAGGACAGTGGTGAGAATAAGGCTGTCAAGTCAAAATGGGGGTTAGAATCACCAAAGACCAAGACTACTGCTCTAAAGGGGTTAAGCTGAGCCTCAGGAAAGAGACAGCACAACTAAGCATCTGAAACCTGAAGGTAAAAACAGAGTAACACAAATATAAAATAAAAAGAAAACAACAACAACAACAAACTGACTGTCCTAGAACAAGATGCGATGGAAACCCTCCATTAGGACCTTTTGGCTTCATGAGCCTGGCATCCGTTGAGGCAATACTGTACAATGGATTTGTCTCCCTTCTATCTCTCAAAATTTGGAAGAGTATCAGTATTGGTTAGGGCACTGTTCACACACAGTAGGAATAAGGAATTTGTGTGGACACGTAAGTATGAGAAAGAGACGGCAGAATAGATGGTGAGACAACTCTCCTGTATAGTTTCACTTCAGAGTCACCAGATCATAACAGAAAAGATGATGTAGTTGTAAACTGACACAAGAGAAAAAAATGTAGACTTCTGGAACAAAGCAAACAAATGGGTCACAAAGGCAGATAAAGCATAATGGTGAAGGGAAATAAAAACTGCAGAGCCAGAGAAATCACAGTAAAGGGGGAAATCATTAGCCCAGAATTCACTAAAGACGACACAACTCCCTTGGCACAACAGTGGATCATGACAGGAATCATTCATGGCATATTTTTCTGTTTTGCTACAGCACTGCAACTGCTGAGGCATCAACCCCCCACATCTCATTCTGATCAACATCACTCCCAGGTGTCATTCTGATCAACATCACTCCCAGGTGTCATTCTGATCAACGTCACTCCCAGGTGTCATTCTGATCAACATCACTCCCAGGTGTCATTCTGATCAACGTCACTCCAGGTGTCATTCTGATCAACATCACTCCCAGGTGTCATTCTGATCAACATCACTCCCAGGTGTCATTCTGATCAACGTCACTCCCAGGTGTCATTCTGATCAACGTCACTCCAGGTGTCATTCTGATCAACATCACTCCCAGGTGTCATTCTGATCAACGTCATTTCCAGGTGTCATTCTGATCAACGTCACTCCCAGGTGTCATTCTGATCAACGTCACTCCCAGGTGTCATTCTGATCAACGTCACTCCCAGGTATCATTCTGATCAACATCACTCCAGGTATCATTCTGATCAACGTCACTCCAGGTGTCATTCTGATTAACATCACTCCCAGGTGTCATTCTGATCAACGTCACTCCCAGGTGTCATTCTGATCAACGTCACTCCCAGGTGTCATTCTGATCAATGTCACTCCCAGGTGTCATTCTGATCAACGTCACTCCAGGTGTCATTCTGATCAACATCACTCCCAGGTGTCATTCTGATCAACACCACTCCCAGGTGTCATTCTGATCAACGTCACTCCCAGGTGTCATTCTGATCAACGTCACTCCCAGGTGTCATTCTGATCAACATCACTCCCAGGTGTCATTCTGATCAACGTCACTCCCAGGTGTCATTCTGATCAACGTCACTCCCAGGTGTCATTCTGATCAACATCACTCCCAGGTGTCATTCTGATCAACGTCACTCCCAGGTGTCATTCTGATCAACATCACTCCCAGGTGTCATTCTGATCAACATCACTCCCAGATGTCATTCCCAGGTGTCATTCTGATCAACATCACTCCCAGGTGTCATTCTGATCAACATCACTCCCAGGTGTCATTCTGATCAACATCACTCCCAGGTGTCATTCTGATCAACATCACTCCCAGGTGTCATACTGTCATTCTGATCAACACGACTCCCAGATGTCATTCCCAGGTGTCATTCTGATCAACATCACTCCCAGGTGTCATTCTGATCAACATCACTCCCAGGTGTCATTCTGATCAACATCACTCCCAGGTGTCATTCTGATCAACATCACTCCCAGGTGTCATACTGATCAACATCACTCCCAGGTGTCATTCTGATCAACATCACTCCCAGGTGTCATTCTGATCAACATCACTCCCAGGTGTCATTCTGATCAACATCACTCCCAGGTGTCATTCTGATCAACGTCACTCCCAGGTGTCATTCTGATCAACATCACTCCCAGGTGTCATTCCCAGGTGTCATTCTGATCAACATCACTCCCAGGTGTCATTCTGATCAACATCACTCCCAGGTCCTATTCTGATCAACGTCACTCCCAGGAGTCATTCTGATCAACATCACTCCCAGGTGTCATTCTGATCAACATCACTCCAAGGTGTCATTCTGATCAACGTCACTCCCAGGTGTCATTCTGATCAACATCACTCCCAGGTGTCATTCTGATCAACATCACTCCCAGGTGTCATTCTGATCAACATCACTCCCAGGTGTCATTCTGATCAACGTCATTTCCAGGTGTCATTCTGATCAACGTCACTCCCAGGTGTCATTCTGATCAACGTCACTCCCAGGTGTCATTCTGATCAACGTCACTCCCAGGTATCATTCTGATCAACATCACTCCAGGTATCATTCTGATCAACGTCACTCCAGGTGTCATTCTGATTAACATCACTCCCAGGTGTCATTCTGATCAACATCACTCCCAGGTGTCATTCTGATCAACGTCACTCCCAGGTGTCATTCTGATCAACGTCACTCCAGGTGTCATTCTGATCAACATCACTCCCAGGTGTCATTCTGATCAACGTCATTTCCAGGTGTCATTCTGATCAACGTCACTCCCAGGTGTCATTCTGATCAACATCACTCCCAGGTGTCATTCTGATCAACGTCACTCCCAGGTATCATTCTGATCAACATCACTCCAGGTATCATTCTGATCAACGTCACTCCAGGTGTCATTCTGATTAACATCACTCCCAGTGTCATTCTGATCAACGTCACTCCCAGGTGTCATTCTGATCAACGTCACTCCCAGGTGTCATTCTGATCAATGTCACTCCCAGGTGTCATTCTGATCAACGTCACTCCAGGTGTCATTCTGATCAACATCACTCCCAGGTGTCATTCTGATCAACACCACTCCCAGGTGTCATTCTGATCAACGTCACTCCCAGGTGTCATTCTGATCAACGTCACTCCCAGGTGTCATTCTGATCAACATCACTCCCAGGTGTCATTCTGATCAACGTCACTCCCAGGTGTCATTCTGATCAACGTCACTCCCAGGTGTCATTCTGATCAACATCACTCCCAGGTGTCATTCTGATCAACGTCACTCCCAGGTGTCATTCTGATCAACATCACTCCCAGGTGTCATTCTGATCAACATCACTCCCAGATGTCATTCCCAGTGTCATTCTGATCAACATCACTCCCAGGTGTCATTCTGATCAACATCACTCCCAGGTGTCATTCTCATCAACATCACTCCAGGTGTCATTCTGATCAACATCACTCCCAGGTGTCATACTGTCATTCTGATCAACACGACTCCCAGATGTCATTCCCAGGTGTCATTCTGATCAACATCACTCCCAGGTGTCATTCTGATCAACATCACTCCCAGGTGTCATTCTGATCAACATCACTCCCAGGTGTCATTCTGATCAACATCACTCCCAGGTGTCATACTGATCAACATCACTCCCAGGTGTCATTCTGATCAACATCACTCCCAGGTGTCATTCTGATCAACATCACTCCCAGGTGTCATTCTGATCAACATCACTCCCAGGTGTCATTCTGATCAACGTCACTCCCAGGTGTCATTCTGATCAACATCACTCCCAGGTGTCATTCCCAGGTGTCATTCTGATCAACATCACTCCCAGGTGTCATTCTGATCAACATCACTCCCAGGTCCTATTCTGATCAACGTCACTCCCAGGAGTCATTCTGATCAACATCACTCCCAGGTGTCATTCTGATCAACATCACTCCCAGGTGTCATTCTGATCAACGTCACTCCCAGGTGTCATTCTGATCAACGTCACTCCCAGGTGTCATTCTGATCAACATCACTCCCAGGTGTCATTCTGATCAACATCACTCCCAGGTCCTATTCTGATCAACATCACTCCCAGGTGTCATTCTGATCAACATCACTCCCAGGTGTCATTCTGATCAACGTCACTCCCAGGTGTCATTCTGATCAACGTCACTCCCAGGTGTCATTCTGATCAACATCACTCCCAGGTGTCATTCTGATCAACATCACTCCCAGGTGTCATTCTGATCAACATCACTCCCAGGTGTCATTCTGATCAACATCACTCCCAGGTGTCATTCTGATCAACGTCACTCCCAGGTGTCGTTCTGATCAACATCACTCCCAGGTCCCATTCTGATTTGTGTCATTCCCATCCGTTTCATTCACATCACTTCTGCACGTCTCATTCTGATTCATACCCCTCCCATATTTCATTTTGATTCACATTTTGATTTACGTCATTCCCACCTGTCTCATTCAAATTCACGTCATTCTTACATCTCATGTTGGTTAAAATCACTCCCAAATGTCTCATTCCGATTCACAGGACTCCCACCTGTCACATTCCAACTCACATCACTCCCACCTGTCTCATTCTGACTCACGTGACTCCAACATGTCTGATTCACATGACCCCCCCCCCCCACTCCCCCCCTCCCCACAGTCTCACTCTGATTCACATCACTTCCAAACCTCTAATTCTGATTCACACCATTCCCACATCTGAATCACAAAACTGCCACATGTTTCATTCTTACATGCTGCTCCCACCAGCCTCTCTCTGATTTACATTACTCCTATATGTCTCGTTCTGTTTCACATGACTCCCACGTCTCATTCTAATTCACATCACTCCCACATGTCCCCTTCCAATTCACGTGACTCCAGCATGTCTCATTCTGTCCCAAATGTCTCGTTCTGTTTCACATGACTTCCACGTCTCATTCTAATTCACATCACTCCCGCATGTCCCCTTCCAATTCACGTGACTCCAGCATGTCTCATTCTGTCCCAAATGTCTCGTTCTGTTTCACATGACTCCCACGTCTCATTCTAATTCACATCACTCCCACATGTCCCCTTCCAATTCACGTGACTCCAGCGTGTCTCATTCTGTCCCAAATGTCTCGTTCTGTTTCACATGACTCCCACGTCTCATTCTAATTCACATCACTCCCACATGTCCCCTTCCAATTCACGTGACTCCAGCATGCCTCATTCTGTCCCAAATGTCTCATTCTGATTCAGATCGCTCCCAAATGTCTCACTCTGATTCGCATTACTCCCACAGCTCATTCAGCTTCACATCCTAGCTGCTAACCATCTAGAGTCCCAAATTCAGACAATGAGGAATGTATGAGAAGTCTTGTTGTTTTACCTTTTCCTGAGAGTACTTGACATCCTCTACCCCACCCAACTAATAAACTGTGGTCATGTCAAAAACCAATCCTAAAGAAGTTTACAGAACTCAGCTAATCATATAGCCTAGCACAAATATTAACACACAATAAATGATATAGACAAAGATGAAAAACAAAGATGATGTTATAACATTCTAGTCTCCAAGTCAGTTTCTGCTTTAAATCCACCTAATCCTCCACACAAAAAAGATAAATGTTGTTGTAAAGGGCCACAGGGCAAAGCAGAAATCTTTGCTATTTGGAAATCATTATTTTCCTCCCCATGCACCATAAATAGTAACGTCTTCCGATTGGTGCATGAAATGACTGAAACTCTCACTTAGGGCATGTACTGACAGACTCCAAGCTCCACTCTGATAAAAACTCATCAATTTTTCAAATTCTTCCTTATAAAAAAAAATTTGAGGGACTTCCTGATGACTGATAAAATACAGTGATTCCCAGGAAAAAAAAAAAAAATTGGATGTGTTGACAGCTATATATCATGTTCAGTCATCATGGCTGATTCTGTCGCAGTCTCTGTGGAACTTAAATATATGAAATCTTGCTCTCATAACCAAACCTCAAGCTTCACTGAGCAACAATTCAAGGATGTACACATATACAGGCATGTACTAACACACAAGTCAAAATACTAACGCGCGCATACATGCATGCAAAGACAGCGTACCTTCTTGCCCTGTGCGGAAAATGAGATACGCTGATCTAGGGCCTTCACCGTTCAAGCTTCGACTCGCTACTTGCACCTCATACTCTGTGTTCTTCTTCAGATCCCTCAGCACGATTTCGCTCTTTTCTCTCAGTCTCTAAAAACACACACACATGTAGGCAACCACACACACACACACACACACACACACACACACACACACACACACACACACACACACACACACACACACAACACACACACACACACACAAACACACACACACACACATTTTAAGTTCAAATATTTCTAAACTATTATTGGAGCATGAGCAAAAAACAACAAAAACCATACAACACACCCGAACTCAAAAAAATATACAAAGAAAATTTTGCAAATTATAAATAACAAACAACTGAAATCATAACAAAACCTAATAAACTACGCTAATTTAAACTGAACCTTTCCCCCTTCAATAAGTATCCCAGAGATACAAAAAAAGAATTTTTTTTAAAACACGGAAATACTTTTCAGGTACATATCTTTTACAAAATGTTCATCTCATATGCATACAGGCACACATTGAACAACACCTGCTTATACTAAAAAATGAACAAATTTTTCACTTTTACTGCAATCAGCCTGTGACCAGGACATACATGTTTACTGATCTAACATTGACAGGAAATACACACAAATTGCGTTACCTTTACCTCTCTTTTTCAGTCAAGAACTAGAAATGAAATATCAAATGTAATTCCCTTTTTTTTTCCATCTGCAACAGCCGGGGCAAAATAAAACACACAAACAACTAAATCAGAATGACAGACCATCACACAGCAGGAACCTTCTCTTACCATCATCTCCTTCATTGCATTGCGGGGCTTGTAGTACACAGCATAGCCGTCTGGAGAGACTGGACTGAACTTGGGTGGATTCCAGTCGATAACAACAGTTGTGCCTGTCATGGATACGACCTTTAACCCTGTTGGTGGCATTGGCAGCCCAACTGTGCAGGAAAAGACAAAAGGTTACACATCAGTTCAGTCACATGCACACGGACCTGATAAAGCGCGCACTCAATTCATTATGTCTACCTCAGGGAGCCGTATCAGGGCAGTCATCTCATCGATACACATACACACACCTGAGCTCAAGTCATACACTTCACAAAAATGCGTAACAAGGAACTATGAGATCAATCCACACACCTCCCCTCCTCCTCTCTCTCACACAAACACACAATCTCCTCTCTCTCTCTCTCTCTCTCTCTCTCGCTCTCTCTCTCACACACACACACACACACCATTCTTCCTCTACAGTGACTATCATCATGCTGATTACGGCAACTGTAAAGGAGTCTGCAAAGACAAAAAGAAGTTTCTGGGTCCTGGAGGCCCTTGGCTGAGAGACGTTGTTAACCCCTTCACTGCCACAGTATAATAGCACATTTGAATGGCTGTGTGCCAAGGTAAAATTTTGCTTTTTTGGGTAGGTTCAGTAAAATGGTTACTGCTCACTTATTTCTTGACAAATCTTTCAGATTTTTGGCATGTTTTTTGTTATGCATTGCTCTGTAATGTCCTGTCAAAATGACTTGATTATGTTGATAATTAGTGTAGCAAAAAGTGACATAATTATAAAAATTTTACCAAAAATAACAGTTTTCGAGTATACACACAAACACATTGTGCCAAATGAAATGAGTCAAAACACTGAAAAAGTGGTGTGACTAATTATTCAACATCAGAACTAACACATGACAGTCATATAAATCCCAGGGAATGTTGTTCTTGATGATAATCTGCTCATAATTGGGGGTACTATCTTTTAGGTAAAAAGAGGTATAATCATACTTTTCACGGTAAGTTCACTAACATGTACATTACTCAGCCATTTATTGAGTTATTTGTTAGATGTTTTGTGAATTACTTCTTTATACCCTTGTCTACAATTTCACATCATTCTAACTTGATTTTTGGTGATGATAATGGTTCACACTAGTAACATGTGATAAAAGTTTTTGTTTTGTTTTCAATTTGATAGTTTTAGAAGAATTCTGCACATAAAAGCCACTAAACACAGCAGCAATACCTTTTGGTGCTTGCTCAACAACATTACAAATACCTGGGATTCATATTGTTGTCAGTAAATGTCCCTCTGTGTAACAATCTGTATGTTACTTGGGGTACCCCAATTCTACTAGAACGGGGCATAATTTTACTATTTGGGGTAGGTTCAGTACCTCAATAACTGCTTATTCATTTGTTGATATATGACTTAGAGTTTCTGGCTTCTCTTTCCCTATATCCCAAGCTATGATGCTATATAACAATAATCTAATTTTGTTGGCCATTAGGGGATGGACAGGGATATATATATATATTGGTGGTTTTACAAAAAGAACAGTTTTCAAGTATACAAAAACAAACTGCATCATATAAAATCAGTGAAAACACTGAAAAAGTGGTGTGACTAATTATTCAACATCAGAACTAACACATGACAGTCATATAAATCCCAAGGAATGTTGTTCTTGATGATAATCTGCTCATAATTGGGGGTTACTATCTTTTAGGTAAAAAGGGGCATAATCATGCTTTTCACGGTATGATCACTAACATGTACATTACTCATCCATTTATTGAGTTATATGTTAGATGTTTTGTGAATTATTTCCTTATACCCTTGTTTACAATTTCACATCATTCTAATTTAATTTTTTGGTGATGATAATGGTTCACACTCGTAACATATGATAAAACAGTTTTTGTTTTGTTTTCAATTTGAGAGTTTCAGAAGAATTCAGCTCATAAAAGCACACTAAACACAGCAGCAATACCTTTTGGTGTTTGCTCAACAACATTACAAACACCTGGGATTCATATTGTTGTCAATAAATGTCCCCCTGTGTAACAATCTGTATGTTACTTGGGGTACCCCAATTCTACTAGAAAGGGGCATAATTTTACTATTTGGGGTAGGTTCAATACCTCAATCACTGTGTATCTATTTGTTGACATATGACTTAGATTTTATGGCTTCTCTTTCCTTTTACCCCAAGCTATGATGCTATATAATATAATCTAGTTTTGTTGGCCATTAGGGGATGGAGAGGGATGTATCACTGGTGGTTTTACAAAAAAAAAGAACAGTTTCTGCACACATATATATCTTACATTACATAACACCTGTAAAACAGTGACAAAAACTTCTTCTAGTGTTTACTCAGCATCACTGTAAGTATACAGTGTGGTCCTAATTGTTATAGTATAATACTTATCAGTAAATCTTCAAAATGACAACCATGGAAAAAAAAAGTCTGAAGGAAAAAATAAACAATTGTCTGTTGAAAAGAAAAAAAGGAAAAACACACACACATTGCATGCATTTGTTATTACACAAAACACTGTAGGAACTGTGTTAGTTTTTACACAAATACTTACATTACTGCCAGGCTGTTCTATGTAGGAATCCATCACTTGCCGTACGAAGTCTTGGACATAATCCTCAGGTTGTCTGCATTCCCTGCTTCATAATTTTAGGGGATGGTGCTCTTTTTTTATGTCTGTCCACATCATGGTTCAAAGAAACACACACTCAGATTCACCACTTGGTCTTCTTTCACTGATGGCACTCAGTCTGGTCACAGCACTGACAAAATCATGAACACACGCACACTTGAGAAAACACTAACTGCCCGGAACTTTTCATGCAGATGATCCAGAATAGGTTGGATCTTGTCGAGCCAGTTGTACCCTGGATCACCTTTGACTGGCAAGGCTGCATTGGTGTTGAAATGCAGAAACTGACGAAGAATCTGAAATACAGAATAAAAGTTTCAAGATAGTAAGTAGACCCACAATTGGCGCGCGCGCACACACACACACACACACACACACACGCACACACACCACACACACCAGTAAGCAGACCCACAATTGGGCACACATACATACACACACACACACACACACACACACACACACACACACAGTAAGCAGACCCACAATTGGGCACACACACACACACACACACACACACTTTACCACCACCCCCCCCCCCCCCCACACACAACACACACGCATACACACAAACAGCCTACACACACACACACACACACACACACACACACACACACACACACACATATGTACACATATGCACAAACACACACCAACAGTATCACACACACATGAATGTAAAAACACCACAATGGCACGAAAAAAAAAAAAGCTGTTGTGGATGAGTGCTTCTGTGCTTTACAAAATGAACAAAATTATCTGGAAAACTTGCTTACAGAAATAAACAATGCTTAGGCACACATGTGCGTGCGCGCGCACACACACACACACACACACACACACACACACACACACACATACACACATGCACAAACACACACACACACACACACACACACACACACACACACACACACACACACACACAGTCCCACCTATCCATACAGTCATTATTTGCCAGAAGTATGTGATTTCAGTAGGAAATATGGCAAAGAGGAGAAATACAGAAAATAAATAGTGGAGGAATGAAGAATCAAGTAGTAAAAAAAAAAAAAAAAGAAAAAAATAGAGCTACTTGCCTGAATCCGGTTTCTGGTCATGAAGGAATTGAAGACTGGAGCTCTGTGCAGCCTAAAATGGGCACAGCTGACTTCCACACCAGTATTCCCAGTGAAAACACCACCAAGGCTGGGACTGACCACGCCCCATGCCACGCCCCCGGCCGCTTCCACGGGACCCTCGCCGTCGTCCTGTGCCCCTACCATGTCCACGACCCTCTACAGTCATGACAGGAGGGCGTGCAGTGCTCGTTGATGGCATGGGTTCGGCTATTTCCGCTTCGTCACCCTCACTCGCAGCGTTGTATTCACTGCTGTCAGTGCAACTAACAATGAAGCCACGTCATCACCAGCACGTATCTCCGATAAAAGTGAATGGTGCTGATTCCCATCCGTCTCCTCATCGCTAGTATCAGGATCCGATCCTCAAAGGTCTTTTCCACGACTTTCTGCATCATTTGATCATCATCTAAAACATCAAGCGCAGTGTAACGCTTGAAAACGGGAGCGTCGACGAAGTGCTAGGGTGAGCTGCCATCTTGAATATGCTTATCAGCTGTAACCTCTCAACTCGCAATTTGCATAACATGTGGTCAGCTGGCTGCTCGTGTGAAGGGAAAGGGGCCGTTCCTCGACACCAGTAGAAGAGGTGAGAACATTTTAGAGGGTCGTCTCCCAAGTAGATTTTTCTGCTTTCTGTTACGAAGTTACAGCGAGACACTCTCGTCCGGGGGCGTAGCACTTTTCGGTTTTCTGGACGAGCGTTACTCGTTCCAGGCAGGGAACAGGTTAATATGGATGTGAAAAAGTTCCTGCTGCAACTCATTCCAGTCCTTTACTGCTCCTGGCAGAACCAAAACTGCTGGTATCGGGTCTACAGCGCTACCAGAGGTACTGCTGGTTGTGTCCTTAGCATAGTGGTCGTGGTTGCTGCTTGAACTTTTTCTACTGATCACACACACACACACATGCACCACATACACACACAACACACACATACACATACACACACACACACACACACACACACACTCTTTCATAAACAACATAAAGCCACGCACAGACAAAGCAGCTCACCATAGGAAGAAACGACGACGACGTTTGAACTCCGACTTATCCCAAATTTATAACGTTCGGCCTTCATCCAGATGTGGTAGACATGATCAGGGTCCACATTTTGCAGCACATGCTTGAAGCCCACAAACTGCGTCTGAAAAACAACACAACAGGCCGTGAAAACTCCAATCAAAGGCTTTCTAATTAAAGAAAATCTTTAATGAGGTGAGCAACAGTAAACAGTGATAACAAACAAGCATGGTAACTCTGGCTCTCTGGGTAAGACAATTATATGCCCTTCAAACGAATGCTACTTAAAACAAACAAGAAGGGTAACTCTTGCACCCCCGATAAAACAATAAACAATATTATCATTATTCTTAAGAGTACTTATATAGCGTCTATCCCCGGCCAGAGACCTAGCTCTAAGCACTTTACAATCCACATTCTCGTTTACACAACGGGCTGCCTACCTCAGTAAAGCCGACTGAAGAGCTGCCTGCTGGCACTTCATCAGTCGTTCCTCGTGTCATTCAGTCAGTATCATTCATTCAATTTAACAACTCTTTCATTCTTTTAATTTTTCATACAGAGTGCATGCTACGTGTAACATGTCATCTATACCAACAGCCAAACTGGCCTTCTCTTCCGAAAGTTGACGATGGGATTTTACGTGTGTGCAAGATGTTACGCGTGCATTCACACACGAAACCTTGATTTATAGTCTCATTCAAAGGACTTTTGGGAAATGGAGCTGAACCAATGTTGACTCCGAGGGAAAAATCCCCCTGTACCGAAACGGCCCGGCGGAGTTGCGGGTGAAATGGCCCGGCGGAGATTTGAACCCGCAACCCCAGGATCATCAAGATTATGAGTGCGGCACTCTACCAACCGAGCTATTTCAGCCCCCAACAGGTATGTCCAACTGATGGAGACATATCAAAATCTGTACAGCTTTTTGCAAGAAATAATGATTAATCCCTTAACAGCTATTGACATGTATACTCCTTGCCCCTGCGGGGACTGAAGCATCCTTGTGATGGAAGACAAATCAGAGACTAGGTTCCACTCTGTCTATGGGAGGAGGCGTGTTCATTCAGGGAAAGAAATGACATCTTTAAAAAATAAAGTTATTCTCTGTCCAATCTGTGTACATCAACCTGCATTCTGAGAGATGTAGTAGCCAAGGGGTTCATTAATGGATGGACAAAAGGATAGACAACCCAACAGGTGACATGGACACCATCCACCTCAACCTCTCAAGGTCTGACCAGCGCATTGGGCTAGTGCATA
The DNA here is from genome assembly GCA_033310375.1 of Conus canariensis. Classification (NCBI taxonomy): domain Eukaryota; kingdom Metazoa; phylum Mollusca; class Gastropoda; order Neogastropoda; family Conidae; genus Conus; species Conus canariensis. Next base: position 100,287,006 of record CM065715.1, read on the forward strand.
GGTCAGACATCTGCCAAGTCATAGCCACGAGACCCTCTTTTTAAATTCTCTCATCTTATTTATTAATTCATTTATCCATCAACTTCAAATCGTGTGCAGTGTGGTCTCAAAATGTTGTGGATGTGGTGTAGCATATATGGACTAGTCCACACGCAGTGACGCCTCCTTGATGAAACTGAAACTGAAACCACCTCAACCACCCTTTGCCCTGAGAATTCTGAACCATGTGTGCGTGCACTCACTCACGCACGCACGCACGCACGCACGCACGCACGCACGCACGCACACACACACACACACACACACACACACACACACACACACACGAGTGTAGCAAGCAAACTACATGAAATACCCCCAAAGACTGACTTACGACAGTTTCAGTCTGGAAGGCTGGGTTTCCAGAGAAGTTGTAGTAGATGTCATAGCTGGTAACGCGGTGGGCATTTCTACTGGGAGGGTCCCAGGCCACTTTGATCTTGCTCTCCACGAAAGAGGCCACAACGTGGCGCGGAGCTGTGGGAATCCTCTCTGTCAGCAGATCAACATTCTAGCTGTTGTTCCTTGCCCAGTTTCAGCTATCATTTCCCCCTCCCCTCCTCTCCCCCCATTCTCCTCCGAAGGAACGTAGAGGAACAAAGAGGAGGAATTTGTGTCACACACACACACCTGTACCCCCTAAACTTGCTGTCCACCTATTTCTCATATTATTGGGGTTTTTTTTTCCAGAAAACTGGTGTTTTGTTTTTGACAGTCCCAGCACTGAAAACTGAAGCCTTCTCCTCCAGAGGAGATGCATTTTTCTTATACTTACCTGACCAAACTGATGTTTAAGTGCCACTGCTCACTAAGATGCTATGTACAAAAAAATCGAGGGAGCTAGATCACCCTCCACCAAAGCTCCCTAAGTTGTCCGATTCATCCCTCCTGAGATGCAACTGCCTCTAATTCTAACACGTCAACGCCCATAGTCCAGTTGCAGTTTCTTATAATCTCTCCCATCCACCCTCCTCACTTCCGTCAACGTTGTCCTCTCCCAATTTTCTGTTGTTGTCAAAATTTGATAACCACTGGACGTATGTTCATACAAGATAACATAGAAAGTCTTTTACAGTCTAATGTCCACACCACAGATGAACGAACTACACATGTGCACACAAACTAGTCAAGCATAGAGATCTGCCCTTTCCCTCTCTCTCTCTCTCTTTACCATATCCTCTGTCCATGCAGTCCACAATGTCTGGGGTCTCTTCCACACACTGTAGCAGGTGGGGGGAGTTGTAGAGGTTGGTCACCGGAGGTACCTCCCCTTTGCAGAATGGCAGACACACCTCGGAAATGCCCCTGTCCTCGCAGCACAAGGTGTGATCAGCGCCATCTGCCAGACAGGATACAAGTTGCTCTTTGTGTTTTTGAGTTGTATTGCTTTTGTGTTACTTAACACAAATGTTGTATTCAACAGAATCCTGTTAAAATGTGTACATGTGTGCTTTTTTTCACAAAACAAAAACCAACTACTACCCTTCTTTTTTCCCCCATATAAAATATCCGCAACCATTATACACCCCACCATCATTTTTTTTACGGCATGAAAAAAAAAAAAATCTTATGACATTTTTCACACAAAAATTCACCAAACAAAAAAATCCAAATTACATCAATTTTTTGAAAAAACAAAGTGTTACTGGCTGTTGTTTGCACTGTGTGTGTATATGTGTGTGCATGCGTGCGCACGTGCGTGTGTGCGTAAGTGTGTGTGTGTGTGAATGTATGTGTGTTTTGCATGAAACTGTGGCGGGGATTTGCATTACAGTGCAGTGTACCATTTTGCATTGAGCTGTCCTGTGCTGCTTCATATTACATTACCTTGTATTATTTTACACAGCAGTACACTGCTTCTTTTAAGATTTATTCAATGACACTACGTGCACAGCATTGCAATGTACTTTGTTGTGCTACAGTATATGACAAGAGACTATATGACACTTAAACCTGAATTCATCGCAGTTCCCTGTAACACATTGTATTATACAGAACAGTAGTGCTACGTGGGTGTAAGGAAATGTTGTGTAGTGAAGCACAGAGCATGATCACGTATTGTACTGTAACAGAGAGTAAGGTAGCACCAAAAAAAAGTGAAAGGTAGCATACATGGTAGTGTAACGCAGAGTAATGTGATGCATGGTAAATTAATGTACTGCAATGTAGTGTAGTGCAATGCAATGTATGGTAGTGTCATGTAATGCAGTGTAGGCTAATGTAGCGCAATACAGTGTACTGAAATGTAATATGGTGCAATGCAGTGTACAGTAGTGTAATGTAGTGCAATGTAATGTATACTAATGTAAAGTGATGCAATGTAGACTAACGTAGTGCTATGTAGTGCACTGTAGTGCAATACAGTGTACTGGCACATAATGTAGTGCAATGCAATGTATGGCAGTGTAATGTAATGCAGTGTAGACAAATGTTATGTAACGCAGTGTATTGTAGTGTAATATAATGTCACAGGGTTCGTGCAGAATTAACTTCACAAAATTCCCAACCTTTTCCCATTTCCCAACTGATCAAATCTTACTGGTACATGTAATATTCATAAAAAAAAGACAATACACAGATATAGTTGTTCTCTGGGCCATAAAACTTTAACAGTAAATTCTCTTCACTGGAAAGAATCTTTGACATACCAGAATTCCCACAGCAAATTGAAGATGGCATCATCACTCAAGTAGTCAATTACAGTTTCAAAGTCCTACATATTTACAGCATCATAACAGCCCTTAGCATTTTGCTGTACATTCATAGACTTGCACTTTTAATTAACAAAATCTTTTTTAAGCTGTCTTTTACTGCTGCATGGCCTGGCACTTTTCAGCTAATTCCCTTTCAATGCTGACCATTTCAGTCTTCTTCTCTGATGCTCTTCTCCTAAGACCATTTGACTGAGCCAAAAGAGACAGAGTCCCCAGTTCTTCAGCCTTTTCAGCATTCTCGGCCGATGCAGCCTCCAGCCCAGCAATGTCTTGTTCCAGTCTCAATTTTTTTGCCTTGAGCTGCTCCACTTCCTCAGCCTCTGCTTTTCTCTTTTTTTTTCTTTTGCCTCAGTTGCCTGCTTCTCTCTTTCTTCCTGTAGGTATTGTTCCTACTGGCATCTGGCTGAAGATGCAAAACCAGCCTCTCTTTGGTTATCTGAAGTTTCTCAGGACCACCTGCTCTTCTGACAGCGTCAACAACCAGATGCCTGGCAACCAGGGACTTCTTCTTCATATTCACTTCCATGGTCTCCTTGTGGACACTAAAGCCCCTCTCCACAGTTGCCTGACCATGACTGTGGCTGAGCACCTGCTGGGCAACTTCCCAGTGCTCTTTCCAGCCTGACAGGTGCTCGTAGAGGAGTTAATCAACTCTGTCTTCACTGGGACTGAAGTTGCAAAACTTCTCACTGCGTTCTGAGAGGATACTCTCGCTGAACCTGTGGAACCGAGACTTTATCAAATCGCAGTTGCCCTCCTTCACCCTACCCGCATCACGCAGGATCTTTAGCGTCAAGTGTAACTACTGAACACTGGGTGAGAAGTTAATTTCAATCTGGGTTCCATCCATGTTAGGCTGTGGACAAGCTGATACTTGATGGGGTCTTTCTCTACAATTTTTTTCACCAGTGCCACAAGGAAATCAGAATACTCTTTGCGGAAAGCATGGCGATCCTTATCTGATGCCACATTCTTCACTCGAAGACTCTGAGTTGCTGCGAAGCCAACATCCATCTTGTGGGTTTCCAGATGTGTCGTCTTGTCTGCATAATCAATGCTACAGGGAGATAGCACTGATTTGCAACTAGTGAGGACTTTAGGCTTGATAAATCCGGCCATCAAATCTTTCAGCAGGCAAGCGAGGTCTGAAGCAAAGAAGGGCATCTTGGGACGATCTGCCTGGTACAACTAAAGGAAAGGCTGCGCTTCCCGAGTTATGCAGATGAAAAACTGAAGCTTGGTTTTCAGCAAAGGATCACCCAGTGCAGCTGTGGTTCGTTGTTTTTTTGTCTTTGTTTTTGTTTCATATTTTTTCATAATGTTTTGTTCACCTGCCGGTAGAGTGTTATCTCCCAATTTAAGATCCCCAGAGTAAAAGTGTTGTTTTTCCCAACCCAGTGTCACTTTTTCTGGACTTTCCCAATCTGGAAAAGTGTCTTCAGTTTTTCCTTACCATTCCCAACCTGTATGAACTCTGTGTAATATGGGGAGTTTGTATTATACTCCCTGTTTGGATAGTATACTTACCATGTCAGACCATAGCATTCAACAGCAGTTAGTTAGCTCTGCCAGGCCGAATTTTTTGTGGCTAATGCAGTAATAAGACCATCACGTGATGCCCACCCTACTTCCACCAGGGAAGAAGCCGGTGTAAACTTCCTGTTCCTCATTCAGTGAGGCCTGTGCGCAAGGTAACCCCGAGAACCATGGCGCTAGCGGGGAAGGTAGGGCGGGCATTACAGTCTGACATGGTAAGTATACTAGCCAAACAGGAAGTGTAATACAAACTCCCCATTTTGGCGTCATATACTTTACCATGTCAGACCATAGCAGAATTTTAAAAGAATTGGAGGAGGGCTTCGTGCCCTAGTGGTTCTTGGGGTTAGCAGAGAAACAGATATGGCTGCGTTAGCCGCAAAAGGAGTCCCTAGAACCGTCAGCCCTGGTCATGCGGACATCCCTGAAGGTTTATGAAGGGGTTTTCTGCACGCCAGTAGGCTGCCTCCAGGAGGTGGCGCAAGAGGACAGTGTGCTGGATCGCTGTGGAAGTGGCCAGCGCCCTGACCTCATGGGCCCGGGGAGATAAGACGGGCAGATCCTTATACGCCTGGGCGTAGGACGATCTGACCGTCTTGGAAAGCCATCAAGAGATAGGACTGGGAAGAGCGCCTGGGGCACGAGCGTTCCCAGTAGCCCCAAGTGCAGCCAGCCGAGAGCCTTAACGAAAAGGGGTGAGATAGGAAGGTGCCTATCTGGATATTGGAAGGGCCAAATGGGGAACAGAGTTGTATAAGCACCAGGAGGCCATATCTCCCATTGGAAAAGGCTCAGTGCTGGTTATGAGCGAGCCCGACCAGGGAAGGGAGAGAGCATCGACTGCATATGCCTGGGGATAGGGGCCGGGAGAGGCATACACTGGCAGACGATTGTTGAATCGGGTGGCAAAGAGGTCGACCATGGGCCTGAACCAATGTTCCCACACCGTGGTCAGGGTTAGCCTGCTGAGGGTCCACTCTGTGTGTAGAAGGGACCTGGACCGGCTGAGGGAATCTGCCTGGATACTGCGGGTCCCCGCTATGTGTTCGCGCGGAGGGCGATTCCCCGTGCATGACACCAGCGAAGGAGGGCCTCTGTCCGAAGAGAGAGGCCGATGGAGCGAGCCCCCCCCCCCCCCCCCCCCCCCCGCCTTTGTTGACATAGCAAGCCACTGACGTGTTGTCCGTGAGGAGGAGAACACGCTGGTGCGAGACCTGGTGTTGGAAGCGGAGGAGGGCGAGCCTGACCGCTTCCAACTCTAGGACGTAGATGTGGAGACGGCAGTCTGTGCGTCCCACACTCCCGTAGTAGGCGTTTGGGGACCCGGCCCAGGGGGATGAGGGACAAGAGGGACTCCATCATCCCTAGGAGGGAGGTCAGGGTTCTGGCTGAGGTGCAGGATGCCCCGCAGAGGCGGGAGATGAGGTCCACTATGCGGGCGGACCTCTCCGGGTTCGGGGAGACCTGCATGGAAATCGTGTCGAAACTCATGCCCAGAAAGGAGAACCGCTGACTGGGGTTGAGATCGCACTTGCTGGGGTTGGTGACAAACCCTAGTGTGGAACCAAGGCTCGGGAGGTGGGTGGTGTGGGCTTGGCACAGGGCGCGGGAGGGAGCCAGGATGAGCCAGTCATTCAGGTACACCAGGAGGCGAATGTCCTCCTGTCTGGCCAGGGAGGCCATCTTTGGGATGGCCCCTTTCTGGAGGAGTTCTTGGACTTCCAGGCGAGGCGCCTCCACTTGGTCCGGGGAGGGTTCGCTGGGGGGTGGAGGGGGAGAACGTGTTGGGGGGGGGGGGGGGGGGCGTTCGTGGGCCCAAGGTAGGCGAAACCTTTCCCGTAAAACCGCCACTATCCAGGGGCTGAGGCCCATAGGTCTCTACTGGTGGGCATGCCGAGACAGGCTGCCCGCCAGAGGGGCCAAGGGTCCGGCCGGGGGGGAGGAGAGAGGGCGGGAGGTGGGTTTAGCTGAGAAGGTTCTCCCTGATCCAGTTCCCCTGTGGGTGACTCCCCCAGTCACCTCCGGGGCCGTGTCTGCTGGCCAAACCGAAAATTCTGCTGGGGCGGTTTCGGTTTCGGCCTGGATGGAATATTAGGGCGCTTGGCGGGCCGTGCGGTGCGGTGCGGAGACTGTCTGGGATAGGGCTTGGGCCTAGAAAAGGCGGGGAAGGAACGCACTGGGGGCTTAGCAGGGCGTGGTGGTGGCCTGGCCGCAAAAGACGCTGCCTGCTTGCGTTCTTCGACCGAGTGCGATATGACCTCAGTCGAATAGTCGCCGAGGAGCGACTGGTCCTGCCCCGGGATGCACCGCAAAGCCGCCTTAAGCGCTGGGAAGAGATTGGCTGTGACAGCACGGCATCTCTACCGACCAATAAGCAGTTAAAGTGGCTCCTGGCTGCGCTGTCCGCCGCAGCCGAAGGGTGATGCGAGATCCTGTTCACCAGGTATTGCATCAAAGGGTCGCCAAACAGGCGAGAATCCATCTCCTGGTGTGTCTCAGAGACTGAGTCAGAGGACACTGGGACGGCGCCGTCCTCCTCCGGCCAGAGTTCGTCCGCACGCTGCAGGAGCATGTTGAGAAAGACATGTCCAGCAGTGGTGTGCAGAATCCCATTCTGGCTACCCAGTCCCACTCCGTCAGGTTCTTCATAGAGATCGTGGCGGAGGTAGGTGGGGCCATATTGGGAATAAGCCGACAGTCTGCCGGGGAGATAGCCATTTCCCTGGTTGCCAGATTATCGGAGAACAGGAAGGCGACTGGGGTTTTCTTGCGGTCCCCAAGGAGGGTGCCAACAGGACCGCATTAGGGGCCGAGAGGGACCCTTGCCCTGGCGGAGGGACGACCTGTGCACCCCTGGCACGAGCTGCCGGACCTTCCCAGATAGAGGTGATTGACTGAGGTGCGACGATCTTGGGTTTTGATCGCTGGGCTGGGGGAGGCCCGGCGAATTCAGAGAAAGAAAGGACGTTGTTGGCAGGGGGGGGGGGGGGGGGGGGGGGGGGGGGGGGGACTCCCTCATGACAAGGTCTGGGCGCTACCGTTCCAGGGTGAACACATCGCACGATGAGGAGAAGGGTTCTTCTTCGTCATCCTCAGACTCTGGGAGGTTGCGTTCCTGGAGAGGTTGCGAAGAGCCTTCGTCAGGAGGCAACTCCAGGGGTGCGTGAGGGTCCCGCCCTAGCTGGGTAATGGGGGAATGCGAGGGCGGGTCCCTCGTGGCTCTATGATCAGCGGCCAGACTGAGGGGGGGGGGGGGGTGGGGGGCTGTCCTGCCGATCGGACAGCGCCCGAGAGGGAAGACTGAGGTCGAGCCAGCTCGAAGAGGCTGGGTGCCACATCCGACCGTGGAGCTGGTTACGTTGGGTGTCGGTGCAAATCCACCTGTCCCTCTCGAGGGCATTGAGCCACCGGTTCCCGGGGAGGCAGGTGGGCTGTGGTGGCCCTGGGGCAGAATTTCCCTGGGGACCCGGGTAACCTGAAACACCAGGGGGGGGCACCAAGAGGAGTGGCCTGTGGTACCCGCCCCGGAGTGTGCACTGCCTGATACACCTCCCTGGTGGGAACCTTGGAGGTCCCTTGTGCAACTGAGGAAGACACAGCAGCCGAGCCGGGCGCCGTGGCCACCCATTGCGTGGAATTGGACAGGTTACCCATAGTCCCGCTGGTCAATCCTCCCCCCGGAGGAACGGGACCGCGGACGTTGCCCAAGTGGGGGGCGGAGTAAGTCTGCTCCCCAACGTCCTGTACCCCTAGGGGAGCGTACGACGGTCGATCGAGGCTGGTCGACCACCCGTGTTTATGGACAGGACCGGGACAGAGCCACGACCTGACCATAAGCCCAGAGTTATGGACACCTCCGGGGTCGTCCCACGGCGCGACCATAAGTACGCTTCCGGAGTTTGGACGCTCCTCGTGCATGGGTGTTGGCTGCACCTGTGCACGGTGGGGGAGAGTGTCATGAGTCTGTGTGTCAATATCGGGGGGAAGACTAATGACACGCGGCTCATCAAGGCGAGTGACGGGTGGTGATTCCAGCCCCGACCCGTCACCTATGCTGGTCTGCGCCTCGGCAAAGTTCCCCGGGGGCCGAGGGTCACGTGATGCAGCATGATAGTGAGAAGTCTCACTGTGCGTCTGAGGGAAGAAGGCAAGTTGGCCGATAAACGGGGGAAGAGGGAGAATTTCGATCAGAAGTATAAAACGGCTTTGCCCTTGTAGGGGAGCCTTGCCCTTAGATTTTCTGCGCAGATTAACCCGTAGAGTGCCTTTAAGCCGTCAGCTGACGCCGCAGTAAAAACGCTTTCCCAGTGCCTATGGGCCGTCCACTGACGTCATGCATTTTTCTTGAATTTTCATTCATTACTATTTCTATCAACGGACTCAAATAGAGTGTGCGTAGTAAGCCTTATATGTCTGTAGTATTAAAATGATATGCAAATGACCACACGTGAGGGGAAAGACCATTTATTCTCATCACTGACTGGATGGCCAGCCAGCACTTCATCTCGCTTGCAAAGATGGCGGCGCAACCTTCGACAAGCGCAGCAACCAAATCAACGTATTTACACAGCTGAGCAGGCTCTGCTAATCATTTTTGACAAAGACAATAATCTTTTATTCAACGACCCACTCGAGCACGAAGGTGAGATGATGATAGTGATGGAATTGCCGACCATATTCGTCAGTTATTGAGTCGGGCTGTGCGACCTCAGTGTGTGTTCAGCTGACTGGTTTGCCAGCGTCGAACGAGCTAGCCTAGTGTGTAATCTGCACTGTGTGCCTGTGGCCAGTGACGTGATAGTCAGCGTGAGAGGGGAGCACGGCCTGCTCGCGGCGTGACACGGGGCAGAGGGAAAGGTAGGGGAAGAAGAGGAGTGAAAGAGAGGGTTGAAGTCCAGCAAGGGGGCGTGGTGGGGAGAGGGGGGCGTGGTCATGGACTGACCTGTCTACATAGAGTGTGAGTGTCTTGATAGACTTCTAAACTGTTTTACTTTCATTTACAGGTGTAGTGTGACAATACAAACTTTATTTTCAACTTTTTTGCTTTGTGTTCTTTTTAGGATGTGAAGCTGTAGTGGTAAATACATATGTTTTTGATCGTGCAAAAAAATCTATCCAAATCTAAATGCCTAAATATTTTTTTATTATCAAAATTAAAACAAAAGAAGCCCATATTCAAAATCTTCATTCAATTTCCTTCAAAAATTATATATATTTCATTTTTATATCTTTTGTAGTTTCTGAGCTAGAATTTTTTGTTAATTATACCCCCAAATCATTAGATTTCCCTGGCACTGGGAAAGCCTTTGTTTGTAATATTTTCAGGCAGTGAACGGGTTAAACAAACTGCAGTCGTTCCATCCCTTCCCCTCCTGCGACCAATAGGCGGTCAGGAGTTATTGTCCTTGTCTTCAACTAAATTCCTCTGCGGACAAACGTGAGAGCTAACTAACTGCCGTTGAATGCTATGGTCTGACATGGTAGAGTATATGACGCGAAAACAGTGTTTACTAACGTAACACAGAGCAATACAGTGTGATGTGGTGTGTAAGTAGTGTAATGTGGTGCAATGTACGGCATGCCAGTATAGAGTCATACAAAGCAGCATACGGCAGTGTAATGCAATGTGTGGTAGTGCAAAGTAACGTATGGTGATGCAGTGCAGTGTAATGTACTGCAGTCAGTTTCTGGTAGTGTAATATAGTGTAATATTGTGCAAAGTAGCTCAACAGAAAGGAATGGAATGGAATGCAAGAGAGGGGGATATGAGGGGAGAGAGAATCTAGTAGTATTATATAGTGCAGTGTAATGTGATCATTTATGTAGTGTAGTGTAGTGTGGTAATACACAATGCAATGTAGTAACATAGTATAGTGCAGTCTAGTAATATATAGTGCAGTGTAATATGGTAATGTATAGTGCAGTATAGTATAGTAATATATAGTACAGTGCAGTATAGTAATGAATAGTGCAATGCAGTATACTAATGTATAGTGCAGTGCAGTGCAGAATAGTAATATATACCACTCAACACTTGCTAGGGATCAGCAATTAAAAACAGTGTATGAAAAAAATTATTTTGAACTGACTTCAATAAACACGTGATCCAGCAACACAAAACAATGTGAAAGACAATCACACTGTTGCCTGCACCTTCACGCTGGAACATGCAGCATGGTGAGCACGTGAATGGCGTGACCCCTCATTCTGGGGGTAAACAGGGAGAGAGGTCAGCGTCACATTGCTGTTTTGGGACCGGCAAAGAGTGGTTCAGTGTGATTCGGGCAGTGTTTATCGCACCACAATGGAACAGCAAGCACAAAGATGACGCCTTTCCGCAGAAGATATGGCGAGAGGAATTGGGATGCTGCTAGGAGGGTCATCGCAACGAGAGGTTGCTGGAGCCTTGGGCGTATCCCAGAGCGTTGTTTCCGTATGTGGAATCGATATCAAACAACAGGGACAGTCACTCCACACATTCTGGAGGTCACCCACGTGTCACAACCCAGCGAGAGGACCGATATCTCCTTGTCCAGGCACGAAGAATCCTTTCCACAATGCCACACAGCTGCAACATGACCTCCAGAACGCATCAGGGAACCGGGTGTCAACCCAGACAGTCAGGAGAAGGCTTCACGAAGGTGGTCTTCATTCAAGGGCCCCAGCAATTCGGGTTCCATTGACCAGACAACATAAACAAGCAAGGTTGCTGTGGGCACTGGAGCACCAAGGCTGGACTGCTGCAAACTGGACTCCAGTTTTGTTCAGTGATGAGTCCGGGTTTTGTCTGGACATGACTGACCGGAGAAGGAGGGTGTGGCGAAGGCAGAATGAACGATTCCACCCCAACTTCATTGCCCAGCATGACCGCTATGGTGGGGGCTCAGTAATGGTGTGGGGAGGCATTTCAATGCCAGGCAAAACCCATCAGCTGGTGATGGAGAATGGCACCATGAATGCAGTCCGATACTGTGACGAGGTTCTTCACCCCATTGTCCGACCCTACGCTGGTGCCATTGGTTCCGACTTCATCCTTGTGGATGACAATGCCCGTCCTCACCGTGCCCGCATTGTCAACCAGTACCTTCAGAATGAGGCAATTGCACGCTTGGAGTGGCCTGCACGCTCACCAGACCTCAATCCAATTGAGCATGTCTGGGATATCACTGGGCGAGCTGTTCAAGCACGTGAGCAGCTGCCTCAGAACATCCATGACCTTGGAGTTGCCCTCCAGGAAGAATGGGCCAGAATCCCCCAGCAGCAGATCAGGAATCTCATCTGCAGCATGAGGAGGCGTTGTAGAGCTGTGATCGCAGCCCGTGGTGGTCACACACATTACTGAGAGTCCATTCATTCTCAATTCCACACAGACAGCAGTGGATTGTTCAGGTTGACTTTTCCCTTCCATGCCCTGTTTCAGGTGGCTTTTAGGGGTTGTGTCATTTGTCCATTCTGTTTCTTGGTTTATCTGATGGAATTTCCCTCATTTTTGTTTGGTTTGGATGAAATAATGACTAATTAACAGTATTTGACCGTTTGAGTTTTGATTGACAAATATTCTGGACCATTACAGTGTGTTGAATATCTGATCCCTAGCAAGTGTTGAGTGGTATATATAGTATAGTGCAGTATAGTAATGAATAGTGCAGTGCAGTATAGTAATGTACAGTGCAGTGCAGTATAGTAACATGTAGTGCAATGTAGTATGTAATACATAATGCAGTGTTGTAAGGGTAATGTATAATGTAGAACAGTCATACACAATACAGAGTTTTGTGGTCACTGAGCAAAGTCGTTATGATAACATACAATGCAGTATAGTGTAGTCATAGACAGTGCAGTGCAGTAGGGTAATATATATTGCAGTATGGTATGTTCATATATGATGCAGAACAGCATGGTAATGTACGGTGCAGTGTAGTTTGGTCATATAAAATGCAGTGTAGCAAGCTAATATAAAGTACAGTGGAAAAATTGGTGACAACTATTCCAGATGATCTGTACTTGACTGACCCCCAACGTCAACTTCTTGCAAAGGGACTAAAGTTTGTTCCCCTTCAACCAAAGGCCCACCAGACAGACATGCTATATGACTGTGAACGATTCTTCCGCCGACTTCGACTGGCGGTTTTTTTTGAGAGCTGCTCACTACCCACAGCATCTAGTGCCACTAACGATCTAGCACAACTGTTCCCCTATGAAAGGAGTGATTGGACCCCCAAGGATGGACGGTATCCTGCTCTTGACTACTATATTGACAAGTGTAAACACGACATTGATAAATTAAACTTGCCCCCTGTGAGAAAATCCAACCTCACCCAAGCCGAGTTTCAGGCCCTGAAAGAACTGAAACAGAGACCCGACATCATCATCAAAAGAGCAGACAAGGGAGGGGCAGTAGTGGTTTGGCGAAAAGACTTATATGAAGAAGAAGCCAAACGCCAGCTCTCTGACTCCTCAACTTATGCTCCCATCAAAACCCCAACAACCAAACAAGACAACGCACTGGTCCGGAAGACCATCAAAGAAGCAGTTTCCAAAGGTCATCTCCCTCAAGAAGCAACAAGGACTATAGTCAAAGAACCTCGCACTGCAAAATTCTACCTACTACCGAAGATCCACAAGAGTGGCAACCCTGGTAGACCTATCGTCTCAGCCTGCTCCTGCCCAACTGCTCAACTGTCACAGTTTCTTGATCGGCTGTTCCAACCCCTCGTCCACAACCTGCCAACCTATGTGAAAGACACCAACCATGCCCTGCAGATTTTCTATGATTACACCTTCCCGCCTGACAGTGAACATCAGTTCCTCTTCACACTGGATGTGACATCATTATATACTAATATCCCGCACAAAGATGGACTTCTCACTGTTAAACACTACCTGAAACAAAGCGACTTTGACTTTGACCCAACCACCATCCTGCGCCTGACTGAACTTGTTTTAACTCTGAATTCTTTCGAATTTGGAAACGAGGCCTACCAACAAATCAAAGGAGTTGCTATGGGCACGCGCATGGGCCCATCATATGCCTGCCTCTTTATGGGGCACATTGAGACGCAAATCTTTGCTCAATACCCTGGACGTCTACCTGAAGTCTTCAAAAGATTCATAGACGACTGTTTCGGAATCAGCACTCTACCCAGACAGGAACTCCAATGCTTCATTGACTACGCTAATGCCTTTCACCCTTCAGTCAAATTCACATACGAAATCTCGGACTCTTCCCTCTCATTTTTGGACATCAAAATCAGTATCCAAAGCACTTTACAGTCTCTCCACACAACAGTGCACTATAAACCAACTGATGCCCACTCTTACCTCCTGTTCTCATCAAGCCATCCTCCTGCCATGAAAGAAAGCATCCCATATTCTCAATTTCTTCGACTTCACAGACTATGTAGCACCGATGATAATTACACCAAGGAAGCAGCGGCCATGACTACCTTCTTCACTACTAGAGGCTACCCACAAGCTACAGTTCAGATGGCCCTTGAACGAGCACAGTCCATCCCCAGACACCAGCTCCTACAAGACAAGGAAAAGATGACTACAGACAATGACCGATGCATTGCCACTCTGACCTACCACCCACACAATCTATCTGTGAAAAACGTTCTGCTCCGCAACTTCACTATTCTGAAGGAGGATCCAGCTCTCCAAAACATTTTCAGTCTACCACCTATGGTGGCATTCAAAAGGGACAAAAATCTTGGTGACCACCTGATGCACTCTACCTTCCACCCTTCATCCCTCCCAACCCAACCAGGCAATTTCCAGTGCAAGAAACCCAAATGCAAAACCTGTGACTTTCTTAATCCGACAATTACTGTGAAAGGCCCATCCGGACGCAGCTTCCACATGAGGTCCCACTTCACCTGCCAGACTCAGAATATAGTCTATGTTCTTAGTTGTACCCTGTGTCCCAAGATGTATGTGGGTGAAACATACAGATCTCTAAACGAACGTTTTAAAGAACATAGAGATAGCATCCTCACAGGAAAAGACACTCCTGTGGCAAACCACTTCAATTCGGACCATCACCATCTTTCCCACATCAGAGTGGCAGCCCTTTGGAGAAATGGTCGTCAAGAAGGGAACTACAGAAAATACATGGAAAGCCAGTTAATACAGCGCCTTGGCACCTTGAGCCCACATGGGCTCAACGTCAGGGAATGATACCTCACCCCAAACCATCAGCCCTCCTCTTCCCCCCCCCCCCCCCCCCCTTCCTTTCTTTCTCCCCCTCCTCTTCCCCCCCCCTTCCCCCTCCTTTCCCCCCCCCCCCCCCTTCCTTTGTCTCTCCTTTGCTGCCCATTTCTATTGTGAATCATGATCACCCCTACATTCAATATTGCCCAACACTCCCACCTCTGCCCTTTCCACCCCTTCAAACCATGAACTGCGCTCAGTGACTCAAGTCAACCACCATCAACATCTTCCCTCTGCTGCCATTCCCTGTTGAAGTGTCTACGACACGAAACGTCAGCCATCCCCTCTCCAGGTACTCTTTTTGCCACCTTTTCCCTTTATTTATTTGAGATGAGTACAGCAGTCACTACTTTATTTTTTAAAGTACAGTGTATTGCAACTTAGTGCAATGTAGTATGGTAACACATAGTGCAATATAGCGTGGGCACGTTAAGTGCAGCCTAGTGTGTTCATATACTGAACAATGTGGTACGGTAATATGTACTGCAGCTTTTTGTAGTTTATGTACAGTGCGGTGTAGAGTGGTCATACAAAGAACAGTGTAGTGAGGTAATGTATCCGTAGCATTTTCATATGAAGAGCAGTTTAGTAAGTTAATATATAGTGCAGTGTAGTGTGGTGTAGTCATATATATAACATGTTTAGTAATATATATGCAGTGCTATGCTGTGAAAAGAATCAGATATAGATTTACTTGTCATAAAAGCCATCAATGATTACAAACACACTAATGAATAACACACTAAAGGGCACATGTGCCCCATGAGAACTGAAACAAGTGCACGTCTGCAAGTATGTGTCCACAGGAGTACTCAAGCAGTCTCTCACCTGCAGCGCATTCAATCATTTCACTGAAAAACAGGAGACAGACGCCATATTTTTCTGGTTCGGCAATGGCCTCTGCCGGACTGACTTCCATGGAACACAGCGGCATACAGGTGTCGATGACCCCTCTGGCTCGGCAACAGCCTGTGGGACACAAACAGCACTGGTCACCTCATGAGGGCTCACCATCGTGTAATGCTGAGAGATCCATTCACTTGTTTCTTTGTCTTGAGTGATAAGACTGTCTTTTTGTTTTTCCTCCCCGATTGACTTTGAGAGATAAGATGGGACCTCCTGGGGAATTCTCGGCCGCTATTCACATGCACACATACATACACACACACACACACACACACACACACACACACACACACATACAAACACACACACACAGAGGGGTAAAGCAATCAGAAGTTACCATGACTACTTACTGGAAACATTCTTTGCCTGTAAAGGTGTCGGAGTCACGGGGGGTGGGATCTTTGCTGGATCTGAAATCACATCACCAAGATCTCTACTCACATCACCCAAAACTCGAATCACATCACCAAGATCTCTATTCACATCACCAAAATCTCTATTCACATCACCAAAATATCTATTCACATCACCAAGATCTCTAATCACATCACCAAGATCTCTACTCACATCACCAAGATCTCTAATCACATCACCAAGATCTCTAATCACATCACCAAGATCTCTACTCACATCACCAAAAACTATCACATCACCAAGATCTCTAATCACATCACCAAGATCTCTACTCACATCACCAAAAACTCTATCACATCAACAAGATCTCTAATCACATCACCAAGATCTCTACTCACATCACCAAAAACTCTATCACATCACCAAGATCTCTAATCACATCACCAAGATCTCTACTCACATCACCAAAAACTCTATCACATCAACAAGATCTCTAATCACATCACCAAGATCTCTACTCACATCACCAAAAACTCTATCACATCACCAAGATCTCTAATCACATCACCAAGATCTCTACTCACATCACCACTCTATCACATCACCAAGATCTCTAATCACATCACCAAGATCTCTAATCTCATCACCAAGATCTCTATCACATCACCAAGATCACATCACCAAGATCTCTGATCATATCACCAAGTCTCTAATCACATCACCAAGATTTCTGATCACATCACCAAGATCTCTAATCCCATCACCAAGATCTCTAATCACATCACCAAGATCTCTAATCTCATCACCCAAAACTCTATCACCTCACCAAGATCTCTAATCCCATCACCGAAGAGTCAGCGTGATAAACCATCAACCATCACATCAGACCAAACATCTGCTGACATAAGAAAGGAAACCATTGTTGGTAGGGCAGGCATGCCTACCCCAAAATTTGCTTTCAGGGACAATACAGACAGAATCAAAAATCTGTAAAATCAGGGACAGAATTCTTTTTTGAAGACACAACCTCGCTTCACGATCGTTTTCTTCTTCTTTTCACTCCTTTCTGACCCATCCGAAGAGTCAGAATCTGACTCTGTGTTGACATCATGTCTCCTCTTTGACGCCATGTTCTGACTTGAAAGTGAAAGCGAGGTGTTTTTTTTTTCGCGCGCATGCGTATTGTCTACTCACTCTAGCAGACGATATTCTTGGCTCAGTTCTGTGCAGCACGACAAGAACGGCTTTTTAACTCCCGATTTTTTTTTCCGGACGCCCGATTTTTTTTTCCAGGACGCGTGTTGCAAATCCGGGATTTCCGGGACAGTGGCTTCTAAAATCAACTTTCGGGACAAATGCCAGATGATCAGGGACAGTAGGCATGCCTGGTACGGTCACGTCATAAGATCCTAAGCCCTTGCTAAAACAATCCTCCAGGAAACCTGTGGAAGAGAGACGGAGGGGAAGATGGAGGAAACAGGCCGACAACATTGCAGAAGTGGACAGGGAAGCCATATGCAGACGTTCAAACCTTGGCACAAGGTAAGGTAAGGTAATGTCGCTTATAGCCCAGCCCACCTTGGCACAAAACTGACAAAGGTGGAGGAAACCTGTGAGGATTTTGTGTAGTATCTATCCACCTTCCAGATTCCCACAGCAGCAAACTGCGCCACACAATATAGCTTACGAAGGGAATTTCAATACATGCCTCTGCTCAAATATGGATTTATCATCTAGTCTTTACACAGATACACTCTTGAATAAGCTTACCCATTTATTTTAGTCTTAATACAGATACACTCTACAATAAGCTTACCCATTCATTTTCGTCTTAATACAGATACACTCTGCAATAAGCTTACCCATTAACTTTGTGTGGGCAATAGCGTAGCCATACTGATTGGAAACGTTGCACTGGTACATCCCATAGTCGGAAGGCTCCAGGCTGGCAATTTTCACCTTGAATGCTGTGATGCCGGTGTGATAGCGACTTGTGACAGAGGCCGAGTGTCGTGATGAGCCATAAGGAAGAGGCTTGCCATCTTTCGTCCACACACCATAGCGATCATTAGTATTGGGGTGACCCCTGAACCAGCAAGCAAGCACTGCCTCTTGTCCTTCATTGGGCCTGACCGTGTCCGTCCGGAAATAAGCAAATTTAGGTTGGACTGAAAGAGAGATTACATTCAATGTTTCCTTATCAATTACAAACATATCACGACTGAAAGAGAGATTACATTCAAATTTCATTATCAATTACAAACATATCACGGCGTACAACAAGCAAATTACGCTTCCAATGAATCCATTATCTTTGTTAACGTTTGTTTCACATTTTCACTGCTGTTGGCCATGAACTTTGATTTTGTAGTGAGCTGCCATAGGTCTGACATACGTTGAGACCTACAGTAATTGTTGATGGTGGTGATCATTGACTCAGAAGGGGTCATTCTTTATTCTCTTTTGTTTAAGATACAAAGAAAATGCATGGTCACAGAACTTTCAAACGGCTTATTTTCATTGGTATGTGTTGATAGTGGATGAGCGCACCATTGTGTGTGTGTGTGTGTGTGTGTGTGTGTGTGTGTGTGTGTGTGTGTGTGTGTGTGTGTGTGTGTGTGTGTTCCAAGCTAATTTCTTGATGTGCCCTATAGCTTTTCTTTTCCAATTTCTGTTGGAATTATTACTAAGTGTATCACCTGTCAGCATGAACACGAATATTTATCTGTAAGGCAAGCACTTTCATCTTTTGCTCATTCATGAATGCGCGCACTCACACACACACACACACACACACACACACACACGGGATAAAAACCACCACTGTACTTACATCTAATATTGACGTAAGTCTCAGCAGAGATGGAAATGTCTCCTGCTCTTACTGTGCAGTTGTAAGTACCCTCTGACCTGCTGTTGACCTTGGTCAGTCTGAGAACACGACCACTGGTAGGCAATATCCGGTTGCGAAAACGCCAAGTAAATTTCGGAGCCCCTTGCAAGTTGTAGGCATCACAGGTGAGGTACACAGTGGAGCCTTGTTCAAAGACGTACAGTTTTGGTGACTGGGCGATAGAGATCTCGGGATCTGGTCATGAAGATAAAATAAAAATTTCTGTAGTGAAGTAATTCTAA
Organism: Conus canariensis; assembly: GCA_033310375.1. Classification (NCBI taxonomy): domain Eukaryota; kingdom Metazoa; phylum Mollusca; class Gastropoda; order Neogastropoda; family Conidae; genus Conus; species Conus canariensis. The sequence goes on from CM065715.1 coordinate 100,305,902, forward strand.
ACTACATATTACTTGTCCAAACAAATCTCTTTATTGCACATGGTGTGTTCACACTCCTGACTTTAGGAACACACACACACACACACACACACACACACACACACACTCAGAGAGAAAGAGAAGGGAGTTAAATCCTTTACTATCCCAAATGCCCTCAATTTTCAATCTGTTTTCTGTTGTTTAATATCTGTTACATCTGAACTGATCTGTTTGACTTCCCCCTCCTCTCCTTTCAAACAGCATGCTGGGACGTGGGAAAAAGAGGAGAGAGAGAGAGAGAGAGAGAGAGAGAGAGAGAGAGAGAGAGAGAGTAGAGCGTGGGCCCTGAAGTGATGTGTGTGGTCACACGTCCATGCTGGGACGTGGGAGACAGGTAAGAGTTCTAACTAATTCACAAAGAGTTCTCAAAAACAGGGTGTACAATTACAGTCCTCAAAACCAGCAATTCACAAATCTCTGTGTGTGTGTGTGTGTGTGTGTGTGTGTGTGTGTGTGTGTGTGAGAGTACGCGCGTGTGTGTATACATACACGCACACATGCGTGCGTGTGCAAGCACATTCTCCTCGCCCCACACACCTGTCAAATTCCCTCTCCTACCACCTTTCTAACCCCTTCCTTTCCTCCTCCCTCCCTGCCCTCTACACACACACACACACACACACACCATGTTCACATATCTACACACCAACACACACATGCATGCACACACACACATATGCATGCACACACACACACACACACACACACACACACACCACATGTTCACATATCTGCACACCAACACACACATGCATGCCCACACACACACATGCATGCACACACACACACACACACACATGCACTTACACACAACACACACACACACACATACACACACACACACATACACACACCATTTTCACATATCTACACACCCAACACACACATGCACACACACACACACACACACACACACACACACACACACACACACACACATTCATATTTACATCCTATACATTCCTATGAATGTACAGGCATGAGAAAAAAAACCCTCTGCTACTCAAAGAGACACTCAAAGGGGCAGAAGACTTACACTCGTAGCCAAAGAAGATGGTCACCCATGGGGCAGGAGGTCCACTGCCTTTGGAATTACGAGCAGTCACGGTGAAGGTGTATCGCCTGTTGGGTGTCAGAGTCTTCAAACTGAACGGTGAGGATGCATTCTGCATGAGATAATAATCACATGATTAAACGAAATCATGCCAATGCCTTGTGTCTAACACCTTCAAATTCATCATTTAGTCATTGCTAACAAGAAAGCAGAGAGAATGTTAGAGAACTGAATTTTCTCTCTCTCTCTCTCTCACACACACACACACACACACACACACACACACGAGCATACACACACACATACACACACACACATGTGAGCACACACACACAACCTTTCAGCATCATTCTCTCAAAAAGATCCAACGATGTTGATCAAGAAGTATTTTTCAATGATGTGGTACACAAAGCTTAATTTAAGCCAGCACCAATTCACACAGAGTAACTCACGAATATTGTAGTATAATTAGAGGGATCCTTATTGGCGGCTGGCCAATAATGAACTCGTAGCTGCACGGGTCATTGTCACAGTTACTGGCAGTGCTCCATTCTAATATCACCTGGGATCCCTGCATGTTCCGTGCTTTGAAGTGGTAGGGTACTGATGGCAACAAACCTGCATGGACGACAAATAAATGACACGTTGGTAAAAAGGAATTTTACTTCTACAAATAGTTTTATGAAATGCCTGTCAAAATAATAAGTGCCCTATTCCTACTTGGGCTTGACTCAATGCCTTCCAGTCATGAATCTCAATTTTTAAAAAACATTGCAAGGGAGCTAACTCTGCCTCTAGAGTATAAAGAGACAAAAAAGTAATCGCCCATGATGCTATTCATGAATTCTAAAGACAGTTCCGTTCCTTTCCAGTCATGATCACACTCTTTCCGTCGCTCCATTTTTCTTTAACCCTATTTTTCTTCCCACAGGAAATGCATCGATAAAAACACTTGATGATTTCACTCTCAGACCCTCCTTTGCCTTCTCAAACCACGGTCTCCGGTGAGGAAAACACCATGAAAATGCAGAGACAGACCGCTTCACTCCAGTCTTCAATTCAACTGGTTTCTGTTCACATGTGTCATCTGCCATGTAGGCAGAAACTGTTTTCTGTAGGGGTCGGCAACAAGTGGTGCTATGAGCATAACATTTTCCAGCATGTCATGCATGATTCAGCATGTCATGCATGATTTCAGCATGTCATGCATGATTTCAGCATGTCATGCATGATTTCAGCATGTCATGCATGATTTCAGCATGAAGCAGCATGTGCATGATTTCCTGCACATGATTAGCAGCATGTCTATTTTCATGATGACACACGCGTCTTTGGAAGGACACATCGCCACCCCAGTCCCGAGGCACAACAGGTACGCCAGCATCTTGCCCCTTTTATCTTCCGCTTGTGCCCCACAACGCGTACAAACGATATTTTCAAGACCTGTTTGTAACATCCTAGATCAAATTTACAAAAGATTCATGCTTTATTATTGTAAGATCAGTCTATCATTGAGTAGGATTATGTTCTCTCTCTATCAACCTTTAGATACAAGGGCTTCATAATTTTACAAATTCTTGTCTTCTTGCAGTTTAGATATGAATATTCATAGTATCAGCGTTTTTCATTTATAAGCAACTAGGCCTAAGGTTCTAGGTACATACATTCACTCATACACAAGCATTAAAGTTACAAAGAGCCGTCATGGTATTTTATCAACAAACGGTCAGCATTAAAAATAAGTGTACATATATACTTTCATACTTCCAGACATACGCATATATAAACATACAAGCACACACAGGCAGACAAAGATTCTATATAACATGCATACATAACCTAATGATCCGTTTTTTGGGGCCACACACCAGTATTGGACAGGAAACAGGAAGTGATGATGGTCAGAGTGGCATCAGCCAGGCAGCCAGCCAGCTGAACGGAGAAGTTCGTGGCAGCATGACTGCCGCACAAGGGAAGGCACTCCTGGGGCAACCCGTTTTCTTGGCAGCACAGGGTATGGTCTCGACCATCTGTGCAAATCATCTAAATGTCTTTCAATACAAGCAAACTACCTTGACAACTGGAAGCACTATCCACACCCAGGTAAAACACACTAATCATCCACTTCTGTGCCACACTGCCCTCACTATTCACATCCATACACAACAGGGATTTTCTGTCTAAACTAAGCTTTTAGAAACACCCGGCCAAACAAATGCCTTAATCCTAACTGGTGTGAGATACCCCCTCAATAATGCAGACCCACTCAAACAACAGCAAAAATATAAGGAAGCTAAATTCTGTTCCTCAATATGCCTCGATATTCCCTACCTCTGGCTGCTTTCTCTTGATTACATATGTCACTCCGGTCAGCAAGTTCTATGTTCCTTTCTCGCTCCTTTCCACCTAAAAGCAGGAATGTGCAAATGAATCTTGGTATTTGGACAGATATTTTTAACGCTTGTTTTAGACAGAAAATTCCTTTTCCTTACACCTATCCAAACAAATGCAAGACTATCGAAAAGTGCAGGGTAAAAGAGCAAGCTTTAAACACTAAATCCTTGAGCTCTCTCTGTCTTATAGCCCAAGGCATATGCTTGCTTGATCTGTTTTAGGATCCAGACATTACAGACTGGAGCTTAGTATCTGCATTCGTTTGGCTGCGTAACTATGTAAAGCTCTGGGGACCCAGCTGTCTGTTCTAGATGTATATTAAGAGTCCTGCTCCCTGGTCATTCGTCTGGGATTGACAGAAGGCTTTTAAGGTGCCAGCAGAGAAAAGATCAGCATCAATGACTGCTGCTCTGGGCTTGTGATTCTTGACAAGAAAAGATCTGCTGGGAGAGAAAGGTGACTGAACCAGCCACGTTGAAATGTGTAAGACAAGGATCTCAAGAAAGGGCATGACTTTCACCGACACGCTGAGGCAAGAAAACATATTTTCCAACCCAGTCATTCCTCAAACACCAATCTTTGATATGACTAGCATCAGCTCATTTCTGCTACAGTATTTATTACTCCAAAAACTAACATCCACGGCATACACCAAAGGGTCTTCAAACTCGCACCATGCCCACAAAATCAGATTAAAGTACAGCACTGAAGCGGCAGGACTAAATTTGTTACCCGCACAAAAGACCCATGATTATGCGCCAAAAAAAAATCACAAAACAGATTTTCTCATGTTTCATCTATGTGTAAAAGAAAAAAAAATTCTTTGTTGAGGTCTAAGTTTAAAAGAAGATGAAAAATTGATTAGGTTGTGTGTGTGTGTGTGTGTGTGTGTGTGTGTGTGTGTGTGTGTACACGTGCACGTGTGTGGGTGTGCATGTGTACATACAAGTGTGTGTGTACATGCACGCATGCGTGTGTACGTGTGTGTGTGATTTTTTTGTTTTTGTTTTTAAGCAAACATGAAACCAAAGAAAAAGACGATTTGTATGCGTGTGAAGGTCACTCAGATTCCAGGCACTCACCCGCAGCACAGATGAGGATGTTGTGATTTTCAGTGCTGCAGTCAGTCGCGTTGGTGGCCGGGCGGTTCATGCACACAGCCTGGCAGGGCTTGCTGATGCTGCTGGACTGGCAGCAGTCTGCACACACAATGCTGCGGGTGGTTAAACATGCACAACGTGGGCTGGGTGGTGGTGGTGGGGAGTGTACATGTGTGTGTGTGTGTGTGGGTGTATGATTATGTAATATGGATGGAGATGACACATCAGGAATACATATATTCACACATATGCACATAAAAACAGGTATGTCAGAGAGGGCTTGGGAGGGAGGTGGAAAGGGGGGTTATTACTTTCCAAACCAAATCATTCGATCTGTCTGTAAATTATCCTTCGGCCAGGTCCGGTTAAACCTGAAGCGACGTTCTTTATCAGTTTCTTCAATTGTTAACATCATTTGCATCCTGTGAAATCTTTAAGACAATTCACGTTCCTCGCAAACGACAACAAACCATAGAGCAGCCCCTTCAGTGGAAGCTGGCCATCCAAAAAGCAGCTCACAAAAACCAGCCAAAAGAATGCACAGCGCATGAACAACTATCCCTTCACGTTCTTACATGGTCATTTTCAAAGACTATGAAAAGCAAATGCATGATTTACGTTCACATGAAAAACATGAATTCACACGTTTCCTCCTGGTTTTTCACATTGCCGTAAATAATGAACATACGCCCATACATGTGACCACACACATCACTTCAGGGCCCACCTTTCAGCAGACAAGGAGTGAAAATCAAGGCATTTCAAAGTACCAACATCAAATGGATTCTTTGTGTCTTCAGAGTTTGACAATATAAATGTGGAATGATAAGTATCCCACTGCGACCCAGTATAAGATCATCCTACAGGTTCTGCAGAGGAAACCTGAGGCAGACCGAAGAATTTACTGATGGACAACATTAAGGACTGGACCAGTCGCACAACCACTTACACTGTTACGCATGACTGAGAACAGGAATACCCCAATAGCTATGGTCACTGGGGAATGATTTTGATAATATATGCATATACACACACACATACACATACACATCCACGCACACACACACACACACTCGCTCACTCTATGTCTAAAATTACTTTTAGTGAAAAGATGTTAAATTTAAGAATGTACATATCTCTACTTGTAAACAAGAAAACATGAACATGCATAAGAAAAAAGACAGAACCTTCTCCCCTGTTTGCACGCACACACACACACACACACACACACACCACACACACACACACACACACACATGCACACACACACAAACACACACACACATACAGACACACGCACACTCACACACACTCACACACACACATATGCACAACACACACAAACACACATACACACACACGCACACTCACACACACCACACACACACACACACACACACACACTATTTTTCTTAATACCACTGTCAGTGAACAGACCTCAAACTCAAAAACAAACACACTTTTATTCATAAACGGGAAAAACAAATACATGCACGAGAGAAAATGAATCTTCCCCCCCAAACTAGCTAGCAGTCCTCCTCTTTGTCCTCTATCAATCAATCTATAGGCATGCTACTCTCAAAATAAGGGAAAACAAAAGCAAAACAATTCTGTATGAACCTACGTGTTCTGTTGGTCCACAGAACACGGCTGGTGTTGGTTGGAGGGTGTGGGAGGAAGGGACGCTCTGAATCTGAAAAAATACACATTTATAGCGTGATCAACCGATTCTGTTGTGAGACAGAAATAGCAACAACCATTTTCATACATATTCTTGACAAAGTAAACAAGAGCCTTCTTAACAAATGAATCAAGAGCCCAGAAGTGGATGAATTAAATAAAATGAATCAAGAGCCCAGAAGTGGATGAATTAAATAAAATGAATCAAGAGCCCAGAAGTGGATGAATTAAATAAGAGCCCAGAAGTGGATGAATTAAATCAGAGTCCAGAAGTGGATGAACTTCTCTTCACGTCAACAGAAATAACAATCTGTACTCGCAGTACACGACCACTATGTTTTCAGGACGCATAATGTGGCCATTACATTTAGCGAAGCAGTTGATTAAAAGAAATAGGAATTTTACTATCAGATGTAGTTTTATGGAACGCTTACCTGTCCAAACAAATGCTTTCTTCTGGGCATGACTCAATGCATTACAATCAGAAACATCAACTTAATCTTTTTTTTTCTTTAAAAGGAGACCAAGGGAGCTGACCCAGACTCCTGCATATACACAGGCCTCACTTGTTGCCGGCCTTACAGAAATGGAAACCGGTTTCTGTCAACATGGCAAATGACAAATTCGAAAACAAAAGAAAACCAGTGGTGTTCAAGACTGAAGTGAAGCATCCAATCCTAGCATTTTCATGTTGTTCTCAGTCATGACCAGAGTTTGCAAATCCAAAAGAAGGACTGAGAGTGAAATCTTTAAATAAAAGCGTTTTTGAAGTTTCCATTTCCTGTAGAAAGAAAAACACAGTCCAAAAAGATCGACAGCAAGATTATGATCACAGCCTAACAGAAAAGAAAGACAATGTATTTAGAATTTACAAATGGAAATGATATGGAATCATGAGCCACTGTTGCTGGGTCTCTGTATGCCTCGGAGGCTCCCTAGCTCTCAATAATTTTTCTTAAATGAAGTTCCTGGTTATAGGGCATTCAGTCATGCCAAGGTAAGAATAATGTAATCATCTGAACAGATAACTGCTAGGAAAATAAAATATAATGCTGAACAATTAAGTAGCGGGGGAAAACAAGTGCATGCTAACAATTCTACCATTTCCATCTTTTAGTAATGACTTGGTAAATATTAGAACTTAAAAAAAAAAGAAAAAAAAGTTGAAGATGAAGAAAATGGCGACAGAAAATATATTATAAATATGAAAACCCTTCACCAGCTGCATGAGGGAACCATCGTAATCCCTCTTGTAGGCAGATCTATTTATATTGCCTGCTCCTAGGCCCTTCGTCCGCTGGATCGGGGAGACACGGCTGGTTGTGTCTGTGCTCTTGGCGTCAAATAGAGACCCACCACAGCCCATAATTCTGTGGTGTTCTCACCACCAAGGGTTGAAAACAAAATATATCAGAATTTCTGGCATGAAAAAAAAACCCATTTCTTCTCACCAAGAGCCGGGGTGAAGGGGGTGAGTGGAGGTGTCGGAGGACTGGACGTGTCATTAAGGAGAGACGACACACTAACACTGTACGACGTCCCTGGCACCAGGTTCTGCAGGATGTACATGAGACCTGTTGTGGTCCTCTGAAAGTCACATATGTACAGACAAAACGTTAACCATCAAAAAGTGCTATGTCAGTTAACTGAGGATGTGTGCCAATGTAAACAAAGGGAATCAAGTGACACACATGACTTCACAGCTCTCTGTGAGAAAGTGGCTGCTCTTGCAACTGCACAGGCAAGCTTATCATGAACTTTGCATTAACAATACTGAGAAACTAGTGCAGATCTCAATTTAAAAAATGTTTTTTCCTGAGGTCTCATCCTGCACTGTAGTATTTCCATGAGGCTCTGTTGGCTGGCTGCTTTACACAGCCACATCCAGAGTTGTCCCATCCCCAGGCAGCATCAGCAGTCCACAGGGAACAACCTGTTATTAAGCTGTCATGAAGCAGCCCACCCTGAGAGACACTGCACTGCTGCAGAATTACTTTGGTGGTGTTAGAACACCACATGGTGAACCCTCAACTGACAACAGTAATTGCTTTGTCACGAGGCCAGCACAGCAAGGTGTCCCTTCCAGAGATGTCACCATGTCAATCCAACCAAAGTCCCCATGATTTTGTCCATGCAGGCAACTTTCACAAGATCTCACCTAGGGCATGGGAAGGATACTGAACATGAGGTCACCTTGACAGCAGAGCATGAAGAGTTGCATTTCAGATTTTTTTTTTTCAATCATGTCAACTGTGATCAACTTCAATGTTGTTGTTGTCCACAAAGGATGAAAAGACAACCAGCTGTTCTAGGTTTCGCCTGTAAGGAAGAGGAATTAGCAATTTCTGTGCCTGCTTTACCTCCGTGTTTTTTGTTTTTTTTTGTTCGGATGCCAAGTCCAAAAGTGGCTGGCATTAACTTGTATATATAGTGTACAGAGATTCATCAGCTCGATACAACATGCCCTTTTCTTACTGCAATCTTACACTACATCTCAGCATTTAAAACTGAAGGAACAACTGATACCAAGATACTACTGTTACTTCTATTACTATGACTACTTTCAGTTCACTGTGCCATCTGCAAAGCTCCTGGCACCATTACATTATGAAAACTACATTTCAATGCTTTAACGACACAAAAAGTACAAAATACATGCCATGAAGAAAAAGTACAAACTTTTCTCAATAGAACCACACACAGGAATCACTGAGACAAAAAAAAAGCACTAAAAACATGACTTAAGCAGTCCTTGCATGAACTACAGAATGCACACACACACACACACACACACACACACACACACACACACACACACACACACATACACACAAGCAGCAGCAGCAAAGGTGCAGGCAGTAATAAAAAGACAGCAGGACCATTTACAGAAAAAGAACGTTTATCCTGCTAAATTTGCAAAACAAGCACCTGACCAGCACTACAGGAACAGAGGCCTCTGCATGGTGTGTACAGCATGAGTAGGTCTGACAGGTACAAAAAGCCATGATCATGAATGCAACAGTGGTAGAGCAGCAAGTTTATACTCAATTCAAAAGCATCATGGCAGCCAATGCAGGTTTTCTGATACGAGGTTTCACATGGTTATACTTCCATTTTCAAAGGCCTAAACATGCCACATGATTCCAAGCCCTCTGAATTCAATCAAGCAACATGTAAAGGAGACCAACACAGAAATAATCACAGTAATCCATACAGGACACAACAACAGCATATCGAGCTTTTGGTTGCATTGTGGTGGCAAGGGCATTCACATGACTGATTCCATGAAGCTCTAGATGGTCCTGCCCAGCAGTCTGATACAGTTCTCCATCCACAGAGAACGATCAACATACATACCTGAGGTTCTGATCAAAGGAGCAACCTAGCAAGCACAAGTGCAGAGAAATCAGAAATGGCCTCAAGGTTGTTAGGACCTGCAGCTGGAATGACCTCAGTCTTGTCCTCAATCATTCTGACTTTGTTCAGTCATCCATTTCTCAACAGATTATACTGCTAGCTGAATGGCAACATTACACTCAGGAGAGGGAACCAAAGGGAGAGAACCCATTGCTGCAGTGGTGTATCATCAGCAAATATGATATATGACAGCAAAATGTTTTGATCACCTGACTCAGGCAGAATATAAATGGGAACAGTACAGGCCCCTGCACTGAACCTTGGTGTACTCCATTCCTCAAAGACACAGGGTTAAAGTTGTGATTAGCCATAGAGGAAGACTGTAATGTAATGTTGCTTATAGCCCAGCCGACCGCAAAGGGCCATATCAGGGCTGTCGAGGAAGACTGTAACCATTTACTTTAGAATCTACAAAACTACGAGCCAAAGATTCTTCTAGATAAACATACTTTATAGACCATTTTAATACAGTGATACAATAATTCACTTACACATGCCAAATGGACACTGGTTGATTTGTATTTTTGTTTTTCCACAAGTAAAAATAAAACAGCTACATTTCATTTCTAAAATGATAGCAAGTTCTTCAAGTCCACTGACTGTACAACAAATGTGTGTACCTTATCAACACAGTATCTTACATCAATAAAGGCAACAACAAAAACACACCTTGTCCATTTTATTATTGCTGAGGTTTGTGAAGTCCACCTGATACTTCTGAGGCTTGGGTCCAGTCTCCGGATTCTTCCACTTAATGGTGATTGTGTGGCTAGTCAAATTCGTCACTTCCAATTCCTCTGGTGTCCGCACCAAATTCACTGAGAGCAGAAATCAACAGCAATATCAATGGATCCCTGATGACTTTCATCAACAGCGTGCAGGTGAAAAGTCCTCTGTTTGTTAGATAAACAGTGGTTAGAACAGATCAAAACTTGTTTCATGGACATCCATATGCATCGACACCTTTCAATGGTAATAGTCTCCACCTGTTTACTGCACAGCAAAGCAAACTGATTCCTGTTTATACTAATCAACACTAACATTGGAAAGATCCTGACAACATCATTTTCATCAGAATCTGGCCATACATTTCTTGACTTTGTTAATCAAAGACAGTAGGAATGACTGTATTCATGCATTCATGGACATGACTATAAACAAATCCAATATTGTATTAAAGAACAACACAACTGATAAATAAATCACAAATCTACTGACATAAAAACCAAAACAAAAACTCAATAGTCATATCTATAAACAAAATAATCCCAAACTATATTCATGTTCACAAAATGAACAAAATTCCCTATCTGTATAATGTCAATGTGAAATAATGCATGATTTATAAATACAAAATATAAATGACACTAACACTGAAAAACTGTTGTCACTTTGAGAAAAAAACAATCAAATCCAAAAATCATAACTGGATATTCACAAACCAATAAAGAACATACAACTTTGATTTCTTATTTTCAAATATTCTCAAGCTCTACGCTGATGTTGTAACTTATCACTTAAAATGGAAAAGCAAAATAACTCTTGAGTTTCAAATGCTTGACTGAAAGGTATTTATTTGCATGTTATTCTGAATTTCTATCTAAATATTGTGTAGCCCTAGACACGGTGCACATTCTATTTTCATTTGCTCATTTTTCTTTTTGCACATAGATACATTACAATTAGCCACATCTAGAAAAAAAAACTGAAATAAGGTATATCAATCAATGTCAATCTTTCTTTTCCACAACAACACACATTCATGTACACACAAGCACCAGGAAATGAATAAATGACTTTTCACACACACACACACACACACACACACACACACACACACACACACTCTCACTACACATAGAATCTCCGTCATTATTTATCCATCTGGTTCTCTTCCATGTCTCTCTCTTGCTCCCTTTACATCCCTCCACCCCGATCACACACACACACACACACACACACACACACACACACACACACACACACACACATGAACACACACACACACACACACATAAACACACACACACATGCACACTGACTGATATATATAGATGGATGGATAGATAGATAGATAGACAGATACATAGACAGATAGATTGATAGGTAGGTAGACGGATAGATAGGTAGATAGATAGATAGATAGATAGGTATATGTACTGACAGATAGATATATAGACAGAATTCTCTCTCTCTCTCTGTCATTCACTCTCAGACAAGCACATACTCCTCCCCCTCCCCTCCTAGCCCCTCACCCCCCCCCCCCCCCCACACCCCACACACATGCACCCACAACAATATGAAACCAAATGTAACAAACCTAAACCCTCCTCATAGCAATGCACAATGTTAGCGGTGTCATCAATGCACGACAGGAACTTTGGGTCCAAGCCACCAGGTGTGTTGTGAGAGCACAGGTCGTAACACTGTTCCTGAACATTGCGTTCTCGGCAGCAGGACGTATGGTTCCGGCCATCTGAAAGTACGCAGGATCAAACTGAATGGTGGTAAATGAATCAGGTTACCTTCATTAAATCCAGAGGAATCTATGAAAGGTAGTCTCCAGAAATCCTTTAAATGTGAGTCCTTCATCAGAGTCCTTACTGAGAGGCAAGTCTAATACAAACAATTGCAAAAGGCAAAGGTCTAAGAAACAGCCGTCTGTACAGGTAGGGGACAGGTATGACAATACTCCTGTTCTGTATGTTTTCAGAACTGTAATGTACAAAACATTACTTGATATGCCCTACGACAATACTTCTTTTTTTTTTTTTTTTTTTTTTTTGCTGTCCCAACCTCTGCGCCACCTCAGAGGCAGTGCACCCACGCCGCTAATTCTGACACCCCGTCCACAGCCACAGCCCGGTCGGCCCCGCCGCAGCCCCGGCATCGGCAATCCACAGGGAGCAGTCAATGTCAAGTCATCAAGAGGCAACCCACCGGAGGAGACACTGCACTGCTGCCGAGTCACTTCGGTGGTGTTCAGTGGCGCCTGTTCTGATCTAACATACGCAGGACACCACCTACTAAGCCCCCTACTGACGACAATAATTGCTTAGTCGCGGAGCCGGCGTGAGTGAGCTCTCCCTCCAGAGGGCGCCACCACGTCCGTCCAACGACAGCCCCCATGGACTCGCCGATACCGGTGACCCCGACGGAACCAAACCAAGGCCACAGACGTGGAGAGGACATCGAAATTGAGGTCACCATGAGAGCAGGGCATGAAGGGCCACAGAATTTGAGACATTTTTTTTTAATGCTGATCGATGACAATGAGGATGATTAAGATGATGCTACGGATTTCCATTTCGGTCTGAGACTACATGACAGGGCTATACTCTACGCTTCCTTTCATAATATATCCCGGCATCAACCGGGCCCGAGAGATACAGGCACCTGCAGTGTTGGTCAGGAAATTTGAGCAACACTCTCAGAAACGCATCCATTAAGTGGATGAAACTCGACTGTGTGGTCCCAGTCTTCCCAACTGAGTCCGCAGCAACTCAACTCTGGGTAGGAGCCGGTCGGGGCAGAAAAACCCACATGACTTCTGATGGACGACAATACTTCTACTCTGTTCCTTTTCAGAGCTGTATTGAACAAGACATTACCTAATATGCCTTCTTAATTGGTTTTCTATTCAACACATTCATTTAAAAATTGTTGATAAAGAAGAGCCTTGTATATGCATGCATGTATGTGTATGTATGTGTGTGTGTGTGGATGAGCTAGAGTTCAGAAGGAAGAGTGAAAGAGGGGTGATGGAACTAGGTTTAAGGTGGCAAGATATACCCACATGAGTGCAAATTCTGCAGTGTGTAATTTTGTGCAAACATGAAGGGCTTGTATTATGTTAAGCCCAAGTGCACATTTCACACACACACTCACACACACTCACACTCACACACACACACACACACACACTTAGTAAATCCTAGGCTAAAACGCTGGTTACAGCTCCACAAGCCTGAATGGCTAATAGGATGATGCAAGAAAGCAAAAATGGAAATGATCATAAAACCTGGTTCCAAATGCCTTCCCTTTCCTGATAGGGAGTGGAGTAAACATCAAAATCCATCTCTCTTGAAACACTTGACTTTAAAAGGCACTCTGGGAGCACGTATGATAGGAAATCTTCCTCCAGTGAAAGCTTGCATACCATGACAGAAGAACACGAAGCACACACACACAAAACAGCATTGCAAGAATACACCTATGTTTTTCTAACAGGCACTGGCATGGGAATTTCCATAGAGAAAGTAACCAGTATCTCAAAACTATAAAGTGTAGGAACTGCACAAATCTTTAAAAAAAATTAAAAAAAAATAAAAAAAACAGGTGCTGCTCATAAGCACACCTGCACATTATACTACTGAACAATTTCTAATCACACTGACACAAAAAAAAACAAACCTGCAAGGCTCTTGCCTCAGCTCCAAGTTGTCACATAAAAAAGGCGCAAAACAAGTTAAATAAATGGTTAGCTGCACACCTTATCTTTTAATTTCCTCTACTGTGGCAACCCAAGGGATCATCAGCAAGACGACAATAACTTTCCGGCTACTCTTGTTTTAGCCACGCAAACAACAACATGGTGACCCAACTGGTTTTACACCAACTATTTCGGAAAACGGGTTACCTGTGAATCCTGAATTTAATCTGTGATTCCCCAACATGACTCAAAACCCATTAAACATCCTCAACCAGTTTCTGTGCCAAAGGGAAGCCAGTATGGGCTATCATTGAAAAGACACATACCAGAACACTGTACCATTCTTCCCATGAAACTGATGGGGCCGTTTTACTGAATGATCAAACATGTAAGAGCATTTCAGCCAAATGATGGTAACCAAAGAGACAGAGAGCACTGCAAGTTTTCTGAATTATGCCCAGAGAGAGAGAGAGAGAGAGAGAGAGAGAGAGAGAGAGAGAGACAATGACAATGATTTATTGACAACAGTTAAACAACCCTTATGCCAAGGGAGTGTATGCGCAATTTCCACTTACTGTTGCCAAACTCTGCCAACAATAGAAATGCGAGTCAAAAACAAGAGTACGCACAGAAAACAGTTGAACAGTACTAATAACTAGAAAATGAAGAGAAAGACAGAAGAGAGAGAGAGAG
>CM065715.1:100325710-100333210 GCA_033310375.1 Conus canariensis
GGCTGAACGTGTGTCTGCTGGAAAGTTTCTAAAGCACTGCATGTGAATAGAAAAAGCGAGGACAAATTTGAGCTGTATTATAAAGATGCTCTTTACCATGGCGCCTACTATGATTTAAAATGCGCGCACACACACACACACACACACACACACACACACACACACACACACACACACACACACATGTATACAAATACACACACATATACACTCACTCACATACACACACACACTCACTCACTCACTCACCCACCCACCACCCCACCCACCCACCACCCACACACACTCACACACACACACACACACACACACACACACACACACACACACACCACGCCACTCTTCACCAGTCACTCACACACACCACACACACGCACACACACACACACACACACAGCACACACACACACACACATACGCATGCCACTCTTAACAAGTCACTCCATATACACACACACACACACACACACACACACACACACACACACACACACACACGCGCACACACACACGCATGCATGCACACACACACACACACACACACACACACACACACACACACACACACGCACACACACACACATACACACACACACATGCCACTCTTCACTAGTCACTCACTACTGTGTTCCAGACGGCGTTTTCATTCCCACGACGCAGCTGTACATAATAGGCATACACAGAACTGGCATTGGAGGGGGCCCACGTCACAACAGCACGGTGCGCCCCCACCTCCGTCAGTGTCACTGACTGGGGGGCCCTGGGTTGATAACCTGTCAGTGAAGAAGCAAAAAGACAACGTTCAGGGGTAACTGAGTTTCTAATATATTCAAATCACATTTTTCAAAGACAAGTTACACCAGACATGTGAGAGAAAAGAAAACACACATACTGGTTGTTTGGTTGTCTGACCGACTGGATGGATAAACAGATGCAGACACAGCAGGTCCAGTTGTCACATTGTCTCACCTGCTACTTTTCCTATACTTCTAGCTTTCTTGCTGGTCTGTCTGTCTGTCTGTCTGTCCGTTAGTTGTTTGCTAGTTTTTTATTAATTGCTTGAAGCTATCAAGGGGTCAGCGTTGGTATGAGGAAAACTAACAGCAACAAGAACAAGAGATGAACAAGGAGAGTATGAAGAAGATGAATCACCCATTTCACCGATCAAGCCCATTTTTCCTCAACAATCTTGCCTTTTTTTTTAAAGTTCTTCATACTTATCTGTCCAAACAAATACCTTTTTCTCCAACTATGTGGAACATCAGGACCCCCCCCCCCCCCCCCCCCCCACACACACACACAACAAATATGTCATTTGGAGAGCAGGAAGCACATTCTACTCGACCTATAGGAATACATGAGTGGTCTCCCTTGAGTGACACGACCTCACTCACTTCACTCCAATACAAATCATTTTTTTTTCCCCTTTTCCTCCTCATGGACACATCTCTATCCCAGTTCAAGCGCTTGAACATAGATCAGCAGAAACGCCCCCCCCCCCCCACCCCCCCTGCCCCTGCCCCCCAGATGGCCTTTGTTTTTCTCGACCAGACTACACCTTCATGGTTGGGAAATTTGAGAGAATTTCTGTGCCTTGCTTCTTCTCTTCAGTCTCCTTCGTTGCAAGGCTCTTTGATGCAACTCAACAAGACCGGCGTTTCCTCTCCTCCAGTCATCAGAGTTTGTCCTTCCTGTTAACGAGTGGTATCTTCACTGGACCATGGGACCTCTGTCTCCTGCACTGGCTGCTCTCCATTCGCTCCACACAACTCATGCAAGTGTTGACCATCTTCAACACGGCGCTTGGTGTTTTCTCTTCAGTGCGACGGTCAGCCAGTTTTGGCAGCGGCGGCAACCGACCCAACTTGCCCCTCCGCTTCAGTCACTTTCCAGGGTGTGGCGGAGACAGACCAGCATCTGCCCCCCCCCCCCCCCCCCCAGCACGCTCTTCTACCCCTACCCCCTGCCAAGCAGTTTTGGGAGAGAGGCTGTCTTCTTTCTCTCCATGCTGGCCTCAGAGACCTACGCAAGTGGCACCAGCCTGACCAGTGTCCCTCCAAGGGGGGTTACTGATGCAAGTGGGCGATCCCCGAGTAATATGAACAAGGAGGACAGGTAGCACTCAGACCAATTTTGAGGTATGCGTGGTATGGATGCATGTGAACGATAGTCGGACGAATGAGAGGATTTTGATCATTCTGAGGAAGATACTGACGGTTATTTTGATGATGAAGACAGCTTTTCTTCTTCCAAGTTCACTCTTGCGCAAGCTCCTCCCGATAATGCCTGGTCAGTTATCGCTAGTACTCTTTCTGAGTACTGTTTTGATTCTCCTGCCCCCTCCTCTCAGAAGACTAGGTTTCGTTCCTTCTTTTTAGAGGAAACCGGTACTGAACATTCCAATTCCGTTCTTTAGTTGTCTAAAAAGGTGAGGCAGTATCGTGAGTTCATGAATGCGGCTCTTCTAGACTCTCATTCACTCGTTCCGGCGTTCCGTAGGTCAAAGCAATTTATCCTGAACATATTCCAGACAAAAAGAAAACATTACCTTCTTTCCAGTCATAGAGTGCTTGTCCGGATGCGCTCTGTCTACTGTATCCAACTCCATCCCGCTTGAAAGTTCCGAAGGCATCTTTTTTTAACCTCGCTCACTCTACTGACGCGCATGTCACGGCCTCGTCGTTCCTGGAGCGGTCCTCATTCTCCCTTCTCTTGATTCTGAAGGTACCATTTCACAGGAAGATTTACAGCAGATTCTGTTTTTAGCTGAGGGCTTGGCTTCCATTTCATCTGCAGCTCTTTTTTCCTCCCTCTCTATTTCTACCTACCTGACCATAACTCACAGAGACAGTTTTCTGGAGGAATTACATCAGAAGAACAACATCAAAGCCGCGTTATCTCAGGTCCCGATTCAGTCCCCTTCCCTTTGGAGATTCTTTGGTTCAAATTTCTGAGCTGTTTAGAGATACACCTTTCAGATTACCTTGCTCAATTCCCTCTCTTCTTCCGCTTCTAGTTTTCATTGCTCCTCCTCTTGTGGGCGTGTCAGCCACTCCCAGCAAAAGCATTTCCTTTCATCCCCTCTGACCAAAGCCCTGCGGAAAAGCACATTTGTGTAGCTGAGGGCAAGGCCACTGATATTGATTATCCTCTTCCCTCTCTCCTGCCAGCTGGGCGACCTCTGAAGGTATTTTACCAACAGTGGGAACAACTCATCTCAGACGAGTGGGTTTTGACACTTTTTCATCCCTCCTTGATTGTCCACCCCCATTTGCACAAAAGTTCCTTCCAACCTATCCAAGGCCAAAGTTTTGTTAGAAGTACAGACTCTTATTCGGAAGGGAGCTATAGTGGAGGTTCCTCTGCCATGTCCTCCAGGATTTTTCTCAATTCTCTTCCTAATCCTAAAGAAGAATGGGAAGTAGCACCCAGTCAGACTTGAGCAAGCTCAATGTGTTCACTTCTCCCACAAAGTTCACCATGGAAACCGTTCGAAAGTTATGGCCAGAGATTCTTCCTAGAGATTGGGCTGTCAGTCTGGACCTTTCGGACGCATACTTCCACAATTCCTATTCCCGTTTCGTCTCAGAAATTACTTCAGTTCACCATCCAGGACAAGGACTTGTACATTTGCATTTAGACATTGCTTGGTTGTGACTTACTTGGGATAGAAGCAAAATTTTCCTCCTGATTTTTTTTAAGCCCAGATATGTACAAGCCCACTTACTCGACTTTTTGGCACAAAATTGATTTGGCCCTGGTTACTGCATTGACTTGAAGTCAATGTGAACGCACACTGATCAACTAATTTTGTGCTTTGTTTTGTGTCTCAGTGTGAGCAATTACCAATCTACTAGACACTGGCTGGGAACATGTCTGCGCCTGGTTCATTTCAGGGGTCTTCTCCTTTTCCTGATCCTGTCGCATTTCTGCTTTAATTTTTCATTGCATATGGGAGAGCAGGGACAATCCTTAAACCTCCAGGAATCTTTATTTAAAACCGTTTTGGTTCTGACGCTGAGCTCTGGAATGAGTTTGACGGCCGCCTTGGGCTTGAGTTTGACCGTCTGGTTCCCAGGTGAGATTCCACCATCCTTTTCGATGTTCTGGCATTTGTTTGGACAGGCAAGTACGAAGAAAAGGATTTTTCCTACTAAAAGTAGTTTTATGATATACTTACCAGTCCAAACAGCTAGAACTCCCTCCCTCCTCCCCACAGTTTGGAAAAAGGGAGAAAACTGACTTGTTCTGGAGTGAAGTGAATTAAGTACATGTCACTCAAGGGAGACCACTCATGTATTCTGTTGGTTGAGTAGAGTGAGCTCCCCACTCTTCACTTGATTTTGGGGGGGGGATCCCTGAAGTTCCATGTAGCAGGAGAAAAGGCATTTGTTTGGACAGGAAAGTATATCATAAAACTACTTTTAGTTGGAAAAATCTTATTCATATATACTGCTGTTGCAAGTGGAATATACATTTCACACAAGTGCTTTTGTTTCTTATTGATTTGATCCAATTGAGAACACAACTGTTATTTACTGGTTTGTACTTCCTCAACACAGACAAACTGTTATTTACTGGTTTGTTCTTCCTCAACACAGACAAAGTGAAAATGTTTTTGTCTATCAAAAGAGACAGAAATCCGCGGAAAGCTGACAGCTAGCATTCTCATGTTTCTTCAAGTTCGACATTTGCTTATTTTACTCATGGATTCATCATCTTCCTTTCTCCTCCCTACAAGCATGGGTCAAATGGCTGGATGATGCCTACTTAGTCCATCCTGGACACAGGCCTCAATGACAGACAGTCTGGGAATGCAGGCAGCCAGAGAGTTGTTGAAGGGAGGGGGACGTCCGCTGCACATCCCCACACACAACGGAGGAACGTTGTTGGCAACACAGCATCCCGAGTTGTCTCGCTCCCCTGCACACAATGAAAATTGATCACCGTTATTTCGCCTTTTTTTCCTTCACATGATTCCGCTGTATGTGTCAGTGTTTGGTGTGGTGTGGTGTGGTATGTGTGTGTGTGTGTGTGTGTGTGTGTGTGTGTGTGTGTGTGTGTGTGTAGTGGGAGAGAGATAGTGTGTGTGTGTGTGTGTGTGTGTGCGCGAGTGGAAGAGAGAGAGAGTGTGTGAGTGAATGCGTGTGTGTGTGTGTGTGTGTGTGTGTGTATGTGTGTGTGTATGTGTGCGTGTATCCGTGTATTTGTGTGAGACTGTATGACTGTGTGCGCGCATGTGTGTGTGTGTGTGTGTGTGTGTGTGTGTGTGTGTGTGTGTGTGTGTGTGATGAATCTCATGTACCATTTCACACACAAAAAATTTACAAAAAGAATTCCTCTCGTTTGAACCACACCAAATTTTATTAAAAAAATTCCAGTTGAAAATGTAATTTGACAGGTATGTGTCTATCTGGGCATGGTTGATGTATATGAGTGACCAGTGCCATCACACACCTGCTGCTTAAATATACCAGTATCAATGCAAACACATTGCTTATCCAAGTCACTGCGATCTTGATCTCAATGATTTAAACATACCCCTACAGCCTCAACTGATGTCCAAGTGATCGTTAGACGGCTAAACCATACACAATCACACTTAAAGGACTGCCGCCTACAGCTGCCACTTATTGCTTTTGCCAGTGGTACTACATACATACCGGAAGTAATATTGAAACTTTTTGTTTTGGCTTGTTTTATGGCTCACTGAAAATATGTGTCAGCAGGAACTAAAAGCTACCACCTCAAAACATCACAATTTCACTCAACGTCCATCCCAAACAACCTTTTTGAGAATGAAACGTACACTGGTGCTGGTGGATCAGTGGGTAAGAGAAAATGGCAGACACCCACATACATCGTTCAAAAGGCTAAAAAAAAAAATTCTTTTAAATAAAATCTTAATTAAACGGAAATGGTTGTTAACTAGAAAGTTCTTTAGTAAACAAAGTGGGTCAGGTCAGATCATGTCATCAAAGGCATGGGGACTTAACTGGAATGGTCTTTATTGAGAGGTTGCACCACGACCGAGATGTAGCAACAAAACACACACACACACACACACACACACACACACACACACACACGTTAAAAAAAACCCAGGTGCTTGTGGATAGAGAAAGGAACATTTCAAACTCAAGTTTATTGTCAACAGTTTGTGTCCTGTGTACACCACCCTCACCGCCACGCTCACCATTCAGGCAGGTAAATGTGTCCTGTGTACACCACCCTCACTGCCACGCTCACCATTCAGGCAGGTAAATGTGTCCTGTGTACACCACCCTCACCGCCACGCTCACCATTCAGGCAGGTAAATGTGTCCTGTGTACACCACCCTCACCGCCACGCTCACCATTCAGGCAGGTAAATGTGTCCTGTGTACACCACCCTCACTGCCACGCTCACCATTCAGGCAGGTAAATGTGTCCTGTGTACACCACCCTCACTGCCATGCTCACCATTCAGGCAGGTAAATGTGTCCTGTGTACACCACCCTCACTGCCACGCTCACCATTCAGGCAGGTAAATGTGTCCTGTGTACACCACCCTCACTGCCACACTCACCATTCAGGCAGGTAAAGATGTCCTTCAGGTACAGGTAGCACTCCACCACATTGGTAACGTTAAGTGGGACCACAGGCGAGGTGCACAGCATCGTCCTGGCACTTGGGAGGCACATCACAGCTTTTTGACAGCATGCTGAAATAATGATACAGTACAGACACAACACTCACACATACATGCACATGCGCGCGTACACACACACACTCACAACAGACACACACACACATACATGCACATGCCGTACAACATTGCACATGTGCATGTATGCACATGCCCGCACACACACACACACACACATGTATGCGCACGTGCATGTATGCACATACATGCACATGCGCGCATACACGCACACACACACACACGCAAGCATACACACACACATATGCACACGTACATGCACACACACACACACACACACACACACACACACACACACACACACACACACACTTTAATATGAAGGTCACAATGAATGTTAAATGCGGCAATGTCAGAAAGCATGAAATAAAAGAATTTCAGCACTACTATGGCACATCAACATGATGCAGGTAAAGCAACGCAGTTGTTAGAAAGGCAAAATGCAAATACACTAAGGCACAACATAACACTTTCTCAATTAACAATATTGGGAAGTGAATTTGACAAACAGGCCTTCTTCAGATGCTGAAAACATCAGATGTTAAAGAAAATACTCCCCAGACTGCTGTCAGTCATTCTCTGATGCAGTTGATGTAGATGACTTTTGCATGGTTAATATGATGCAGTTGATGTAGATGACTTCTGCATGGTTAATATGATGCAGTGGATGTAGATGACTTACGCATGGTTAATAGTAACACAATACCATCCTTTGATGGAACTGACTATTACCCACTACAGAATTCCTCCATATCCTTCACAGTGCCCCTCAATTACCCTCCAAAATATCCCTCT
>CM065715.1:100338210-100368210 GCA_033310375.1 Conus canariensis
CACAACCAAGTAAGCAATCCCCTCTGAAGATGAGACAGCCGCTACAACGACAATACCCATGACTGTCAACTGTCAACACCAGTGGCTGCCACACTTAGTTGTTGATAAGAAACCAAAACTGGGGTCACCATGAGAGCAGTCGATGATAGTAATGCGATAATTATGCTATGGAATTCCACTTTGTTTCCAAGATACGTTTAAATGACATGGTGTTCTGTATGTTCCATTAAAAAAAAAAAAAAATGGCGTTCACTAGGCCCCAGTTTCAGTTTCATCAAGGAGGCGTCACATTTCGTGCAGACTACTCCATATGCGCTACACCACATCCGCTAAGTTTTGAGACCACATTACGATGACCCAACAAACACTATGCCCCAAAAATGCACTGGCAATTATCCCCCCTCCCATTCTAAGCTCCTGCTCCCCTCTGCCACTCCCACCTCCATCTCTCCATTCCCACTCATGACGGCTTGAGAGATCCTGCTGGTCTTCAAGAAAGACTGGTGCGCATGTTAAATCCTCAGAGAAAAGAGAACTGTCATCATCAAAGTCCTAACTGATCATAACGTTTTTCATTCTAAAATTCTGTGGCTGCTCATACTCTGTTCTCATGGTGACTCAAGTTTCGATGTCCTCTTCATACCATGCCCAGGGGAGTCTGTATAAAAGCTGTCAGTATTGTCAAGTTCACGGGGACTGTCTGTGCATGGACATGGTGGCGCCCTCCAGAGGAGGATCCTGACACACGCTGGTTCCACCATTATAAAAATCGCTGTCATCACAGGCTTAAGTATGTGTGGTACCCCGCGCATGTTGGAACAGAAATGACTCAGCAGCAGCGAAGTGTCTCCTCTGGTGGGTGGTCTCATGACAACATGAGACTGGTTGACGATGGCGCCGAGGCTGTGAAAGGTAACCATAGACTGGTTGACGATGACGCTGAGGCTGTGAAAGGATAACCATAGACTGGTTGACGATGGCGCTGAGGCTGTGAAAGGATAACCATAGACTGGTTGACGATGGCGCTGAGGCTGTGAAAGGTTAACCATAGACTGGTTGACGATGGCGCTGAGGCTGTGAAAGGTTAACCATAGACTGGTTGACGATGGCGCAGAGGCTGTGAAAGGTTAACCATAGACTGGTTGACAATGGCGCAGAGGCTGTGAAAGGTTAGCCATAGACTGGTTGACAATGGCGCAGAGGCTGTGAAAGGTTAACCATAGACTGGTTGACAATGGCGCAGAGGCTGTGAAAGGTTAACCATAGACTGGTTGACAATGGCGCAGAGGCTGTGAAAGGTTAACCATAGACTGGTTGACAATGGCGCAGAGGCTGTGAAAGGTTAACCATAGATGGTTGACAATGGCGCAGAGGCTGTGAAGGTTAACCATAGACTGGTTGACAATGGCGCAGAGGCTGTGAAAGGTTAACCATAGACTGGTTGACAATGGCGCAGAGGCTGTGAAAGGTTAACCATAGTTGTAGCTGTGAATGGGGATGCCAGAATGAGCAGCACAAGACCAAGCAAACTTGGGGACAAAAAACACAAGACTGCAAACGAACAAATAAACCAATACATGCATATATATATATATATAGAGAGAGAGAGAGAGACAGAGAGACACAGAGAGAGAGAGGGAGATATATAGATAGATATAGATATAATCAGCTATGCACTCTCCACACATAACACATTCAAACCACTTTCCTCACAAGGGTAAAAGTACACAATCAAATGACATCTGCTGTATATTACACAAAGCACTCCTACCTCCACCGTATTCATAGCAGGAGATGATGCTATCGGTGCTGTTCAAGCAGACCAGGTCGTCAGTTGTCAAGTGGTTCAACTGCCCCTGATCGTTGCTGCAGAACTTCAGGCAACTAGCTGGTACCTGGGATCGGGCACAGCAGTCTCCGTGATTTCGCCCATCTGAAACCAATAAGATGGTTACCTCTCTCAAAGTGATGTGTACAAAGCAGCAAATTTGAGACCGTTGATTAAACACATACAAATTTCAACTGCCTGTGAAGTTTTCACTAGCCTGATATCTAAAAGATTTCACCATGTCTTGTTTTTGTACTCCCAGTTCTTATAGAACAGAGTACTTTACAATGGGAACGAAGAAATGCTGTCTGTGTGTGTGTGTGTCTGTCTGTGGTCAAAATGTGTTCCACTCGCTCCAGACAAAACTACTGGGCTGATCTTTCTGAAAATTTGTAGGTATGTTCATTACGGGTCATGGATGATGCCCGATGTTTTATTTTACTGTTATATTCGTTACTAACGGCTATAACGATCCATAACGGTCTTTCTTCTTGATGGAATATCTCAGAAAGTACTTGGCCGATCTTTCTGAAAATTTGTAGGTATGTTCATTATGGGTCACCGATGATGGCCGATGTTTACCAGTTTATATGCTTTGCATCTTGTTGTTTGTTTGTTTAAACAGACAGCAAGCACTGAAATTGCGAATGAGCCAAGTTCAACAGAAAAGCTGGAAAAAAGCCCTGACCAAGCTGTTCATTTTCACACTAGGTCCTGCCACAGTAAGAATGATGACATCATCATTTCATTTTCCAGTACAGGTTATCTGATGACAACCCCTGTAAGGTCCTTTTCTTGCCATTTAACCCTTTCCCATTCACCCACGTTGGCTTACACTACTGACATTTTTCTTGATTGTAGTGATATTTTCTAGGGTTGTACTTTAATCAATGGAAAAATGACAAATATGGCGGCTACATAACAACTGCGCTCAGATGAAACAGAACCGACCTGATAATACTGATTCGAGGCTACAGTGCATCTACCAATCACCATGTTTGTGAAGCAAGCAGGATTATACCACCTGTATGAGCTTTGTGTGAGAGAGGTGAGGATGAAGAAGTTGACGGATATTTCAGATTAAAATTCTTCTTCTTCTTCTTCTTCCTCGTTCGCCATCCCGTTAGATGAGCAGCCCGGTGTCCTCAATGAAGGCTGCCGTCTGTCGCAGCTCCTCCAGGGTGCCATACAGCTTGGCTTCCACTGCTGTCGGTGTTGGCCAGTACTTTCTCCTGGATGCTGCATACGTCGTACAGACTTGAAGGATGTGGTCAGTTGTCATTGGTCCCTCACTACAAGGGCACTCTCCACTCTGTCCAATGCCAAATTTTGTGTGCATGTGGTGGAGCAGGCGATTGTGTCCAGTCCTCAGGCGGAAGATCTTGACCTGTTCCCGTCGTCCCAGCAAATGGTATGTCTTCTGGGTTGTATTTGGGATGCAAATGAAAGCATTCAGTTTTCAAAAATTCTAAAAGAAATGATGAGTGGAGACAGCAATTTTTCCAGTCACATGATGGGCTGTTCAGTTTTGGAATCCATTTGCATACCAGCATTTGCACTGGCCTTGCGTGAACGTATGTCTGAGATACTTGCCATTGTGGTTTAAATTAGTGACATATGCATCGAAAGAGACACATTGCCTCTTCTGTTTACGTATGTGATCATCTTAAATCCTAACATTTAAATTGTCCAAATTTTGTATCCAAAGACCAAGTCTTAACATGACACCAGTCAGTGAGCACGTTTCTTTTTTTTCTTTTTAATGTTTTTATTTCATCCATCCTATGGGCATTTGGACGACTCATCTACTAAGGATACACAAGATTCAAAGTGCATGCAAGTTTGTTCCATTTGATGGATTTTTTTTAATGCGTTTATTCACAAAAGGGACCTAACTTTACAATCTTCTACAAGAGCTGAAAGAGGCTACAGACGTGGACTCTAGTGAGAATATTTTCTCTAATCTGGATTGTTCAAGAACGAATATAACCCACAGTTTCACAAGAACTATGCTTAATCTACTAAGCCTTCTTACTGTAAATGTCTGTCATCAACCAGTTAATTTCATACAACACTCATTTTAGTGTTACGAGGAGCATATATGTCAGACTAAGTCTGGTCAAGTCATACCCACTGCTATTCATGTCAGTGCACATCCTTGGGATGTCTGCAGATTTAGAGTGGAACAAAACTGAAATGAAAAATGGTATTCATATAAAAAATACACTGAGATTTACAGAAAGATGTAACACTGCTATCCATTTATAATTAATTGTTCTACACATTGTAAAAAAGCACCAGTCTGATTTATTGTTTGCTCAGTCAAAATCTGATGAATATCTGTCATTTCAGCTTTAATCAACAATTATGGAGTATGAAATGCTTTTATGGCTCTTTCTACTTTTTTGTTGTTGTTTTTTTTTTTTACTATGAAACATATCCTGAGACAAAGAACCCCAAACTTACCTGAGCCACAGTATATAAGATCCAGCAGATCAGATTCACAAGCAAGAATCAAGTCAGAAAGGCCAGAAGCCGAGGACGGGTGGCACACGGGCAAACAGTCCTCATTGACGCCCTTCTCCTTACAACAACCTGAACACACACCGTCACAAATGTAAGCGACATTCACATTTGACTTTTGGTGAGGCGGCAACACAGGTTAATCTAACTGAAGAGACTTCGTGTGAGAGTGTGCTGCCAAAAGCTTCCTAGCTGCCGCTGTGGAGCTACTCTCACACTATCCATTCCTGCTCCCCCATCCCGCAAGTTCAGTACCGGACCCAGGGCCAGTAGTCCACGCAGAGCTATTAATATCAGTTCACCTTGAGGTCACCCACTGTTCGCTACAGCATTGCTGAATCATATACGGAGTGAAAAGTGGAGCCTGTCATTTACTAAGTGTCCTGCGGAGTTTAAAAAGAAGAGGGTTTAGTTACAGCCACAGATACAGACAAACAGATTACAGGACAAAACACAATACATTTCGACCTTTTGGGTCTTCTTCAGACAAGAACAAACAACACTTAGAACAGCGAAAACGATGAACGAGAAACCACTTATCTTCTCCTACTGAAGACAAACATTGCCTGTTTGCAACCTATGACAGCTAAGTTTTCTGGAGGAACTGCACTCACATGACCACAAAGGCACTGGTAAAGATGGGCACCAATCCGGCTCAATGAGACAGGATTCAAACTCTCTACATTTAAAGGGGTCCTCACCCATAAATAGCATGTTTGGGTTGTTCAAAAGTATGATCGAGCATGTTTCGATGTACGTGTTACTTTTCTTCTGGAACTCACTTCTATCCGTGTTTCGGGTCGTGCAAGTAGCCAAACCATGACTCGCCACGGAGATTGCCGAGCACAGTACGGAAAGAGACGAGAGTCAGGGATTCCGCAAGTGACGTATAAATGCCAAGACTACCATGAATGAAAGACATGTCCCTAAAAGCTTTCGCTATGAGGACATAAAACTCAACTATTTTCCGGCGATAATGGCAGATGCTCCCAGCTACGAGTCAAGTTCCAACGAAGAGGACATCGAACGTGAAATTTTCACTGAAGTGTATGGAGTTCAGCTGTACCAGTTTGAACCTACAGCTCCTTGTAGAGTACCACCTCCCTCGCCATCAGATGCTTGTGTTTCTTTCCAGGCAGTTCGACATTATTTTTACAGGTTGACCATATTATGTACATGTACACACATACGCACGACACAGATAGTACATGATATACACATGCACATACATACATCTGTTCACACACACACACACACACATTACCGTAGTGTGTAAATAACTTTCAAATGATTATGTGATAAACCACATTTTCCTTCAGCTGTTTAGATCTATCAGATAATGCCTTTTCCTTTGAACAGGAGTTTGTCAGCTACTGCATCATCACAGTAATTCTCTTCCCTGCTGTAGAAATCTTTTCAATTGCTGTTCACTTTCAGTCCTCCTCCTCCCCCCCCCCCCCCCCCCCCCCCCCCAAACACACACCCTTTTTTTTACATTCCTCATTTTCAATCTCACTCTCTCCACTTACATTCTGAAGTTCCATGATGACAATTAGAATCTGAGGGGTCTTTTACAATATACTGCAGTCAAAGATTCTGGCTGTTATTTTAAAAACTGATGCGTGACGTGCCGTACATCAGATCTAAGCTGCAGATCTAAGCTCATTATTCTCTTACTCACCAGGGCAGTTTATAGCATACCTGCATATATCTTTAAATGCACACTAAGTCACCATCCTGTGTCCAAATACTGATAAATAACTCACTTACTAAAGCATATGCCGTAAAGTTCGGACTATAAGCCGCGACTTTTTCCCCAGCTTTAAACCCTGCGGCTTAAACAAGATGCGGCTTATTTGCGGATTTTTCCGATTTCAGAAGCATCACACCCTCGTCTATTCTTAGCTTCTCTGTAACTCACCATATCTGTTTACTGTTCATGAATTTTTATGATGCTTTTAACTACGATTTTCTCTGTAATCGTGTAATGGAATCAGTAACCCGTTCAGAAATACAGGAATCGACATAAGTAAAGCCCATTACTGATATCTTTTTTCATCAGTTTGTCTTCTACAAAAATACGATCGCTTCGAACGGCGCAATGTGTGGGCCGTTTCTGACCTGTTTAATCTTGACTAACACTAGCTGAATTACGAACAAAATAACTAAGCATTGGCACGGTATTAAGCGAAATAAACCAATTGAATCGTTTCATTAATGTTCTGGTTTGTTATTATATGCGTTATCTTACCAAGTGCGTCTTACAATTCAAAAACGATTAGCGCATTCGACTCGGTCATTGTCAGACCTTGGCTTTGATCCGCCATTGTTGAAATCGTGGACAGGGAGTGAAGGTTTGCATCTGATACCTTCGCTTTGACTGGCTTGCGCTTTCGAGTACTCAACCAATCGCTTAGCTTGATACACCAATGAATGCAGGAGAGAACTGCCTTTCTAGCGCATCGTTAATGTGTTGTTTTTTTCGGTATTTTTTTTAAAGCAATGATGTTGGAAAGACAACACTTGTAAGAAGCCTCATAAAAACTTCGATTCTAATTGATTTAAAACACATCGTACTAAAAAAAAAAAAAAAAGACTGAAGTAAAGCTGGAAACATGCTCTTGTATTCTGACCTATTTAAACGCCAATGAATGCAATGAACACATTGTATGTGTTGATTTTCGACACTATGTTAACTCAACGCTCGGCCAGCTGCCACCTGCGGCACATCGGACTGTGCGGCTTATAAACCAGTGCGGCTTATTTGTGAAAAAAGTTCAGATTTAAAAAAAATTTAGTGGGTGTGGCTTATATACAGGTGCGCTCAATAGACCGAACTTTACGGTGGTTGTTGGGCAGAAATTTGAAGTTGCAGGGGTGCCTGATGTTCAGCAATGTCCTGAAAAATAAAAACCCAAACTATTATTCACTGGAGTCCAACAAGTTGTTATTTGTGGACATGGACACTTTCTTGTTAATAAGAATTGTAACTTCAGTTTTGTTGGAAACAGTAACAGCGGGGGAAAAAAAAAAATCACAAACATGCAACAGTTTCAGTGGCAGCAGGCAGTGTGACTGACTGACTGCCACTATGACAGTAACAATGTATGTTTCAGTTTGATGCCAACACTCAACAAAAACCAACAACTATCTTTACAACCAACTATACACTGAGAATGAAATGAAACACAAAAAGATCAACCACCCATTCCACAAACCTTACCTTCTTTACGTCTCTGAGTTTGGCTCTCTTGCTCCTGACAGAATCTGTGTCACTGTTGCGTTTGAGGCTTGCACTTGCAGCTGACTAATGAACAGAGAGCGCTTTAATACATTTTTCTGTTATAATAGTTGGCACAGCATCCTCTTTCAGCTGTCTTCGGACCCTAATTCCAGCTTCCACCTTTACCTTCCAGGTGTGTTGGTCTTGGAAACCGTGCTCTTTGAAGTGACGACCGCAAATGCCATAACTGTCCCGAAGAACAAAATCTTTCCTCGTTGTGTTGACAAAATTTATCCATAATCGCCTAAACTGGCTGGAGGCACCTGAAAAAGCATAAACGCTTACTCTTTGCTTATTTCCTGACAAAATTCCGCAACCAGACACAGCACACATGCGCCCCTTCTCATTTCAGCCAAACACGAAGAGCGACTTGGCTTTTCTACGTCATCAATCGGGAAACCCCCCTTTTATCGAAATCGAGGCTCTCATTCCTATTTCAGCCTCTCGCTTTCCCAGTCGGCAGGAAATGCTGCTCTCACTGGAAGATGAGAGCACAGGCGGCTGATTCGGGGCTGGGTTTCGCAATATGACAACATACCAAAACCATGTATTTGGTCAAAATAGATTTGTAAAAATGGGTGAGAACCCCTTTAAGATGCAAGTTCAAACCTCTGTCAAACAGTGATCAGACACATCTGACCAAAGAATCCAAACTCTTTTTTTTCTTTTTCTTTTTTGTTTTGCTGTCCCATCTTCTGTGCCACCTCAGTGGCAGTGCACCCATGCTGCTCATTCCGACACCCCGTCCACAGCCACAGCCCGGTTGGCCCTGCCACAGCCCCAGCACCGACAATCCACAGGGAGAAGTCAATGTCAAGTGGTCAAGAGGCAACCCATCAGAGGAGACACTGCACTGCTGCCGAGTCACTCCAGTGGTGTTCAGTGGCGCCTGTTCTGATCTAACATACGCGGGACACCACCTACTAAGCCCACTACTGACAACAATAATTGCTTAGTTGCGGAGCTGGTGTGAGTGAGCTCTCCCTCCGGAGAGTGCCACCACGTCCGTCCAATGACAGGCCCCATGGACTCGCCAATACCGGTGACCCCAACGGAATCAAACCAAGGCCACAGATGCTGACAGGACATCCAAACTGAGGTCACCATGAGAGCAGGACATGAAAGGCCACAGATTTTGAGACTTTTTTTTTTACTGTATGCTGATCAATGAGAATGAGGATGATGAAGATGATGCTATGGATTTCCATTCCGGTCTGAGACTGCATGACAGGGCTGTACTCTACGCTTCCTTTCATAATATATCCCGGCGTCAACCAGGCCCGAGAGATACAGACACCTGCAGTGTTGGTCAAGAAATTTGAGCAACACTCTTAGAGACACATCCACTAAGTGGATGAAGCTCGACTGTGTGGTCCCAGTCTTCTCAACTGAGCCTGTAGCAAACTCAACTCTGGGTAGGAGCCGGTCGGGGTAGAAAAACCCACATGACTCTGATGGGATTTGAACCCACGACCTCCCAGCCGGGAGTCCGCGACGCTAGCCACTTCACCACAGCGGCTGGTAAAGAAGAATCCAAACTTTATAACAACAGTCTGCTTACACAAGTGCATGTATTCTAAATTCTCATACCAACAGATAAACTCAGTACGAAACCATCCACAATCCTTTCTTTTTTGATTGTGAAAATTGAAAATTTTGCCTTTGTCTCTGTGTGTGCTGTTTGCCTAAAAACAATGTTTTTCCACAAAATACTGACTGGTATCAATGCAACTTTGATCATAGCAAAACATGTTCTTTACAACCCAGCTAGCCACAATCAAGCTGAAAACAGACATCTGTACA
Source organism: Conus canariensis (assembly GCA_033310375.1). Taxonomy (NCBI): domain Eukaryota; kingdom Metazoa; phylum Mollusca; class Gastropoda; order Neogastropoda; family Conidae; genus Conus; species Conus canariensis. The sequence goes on from CM065715.1 coordinate 100,347,648, forward strand.
AATCAGAAAGTCGAAATCAAATTCAAAATCAAGTCATATCCTGCAACTAGAGAACAAGTCTAAAACATAATCACCAACCATGTTCAAGACCATTCGGACCAATGGATACAAAAATTCTAAATATTGATTAACACTCTTTGTTACTTTTGACTGGTCATTCTGAATAGTGATTTTAACAATCTTTATTACTTTTGATAGTGATTAACAATCTTTTTCACTTTTGACTGGTCATTTTGAATAGTGATTAACAATCTTTATCACTTTTCATAGTGATTAATAATCTTTATCACTTTTGATAGTTATTAACAATCTTTATTACTTTTGACTGGTCAATCTGAACAGTGACTGGTCAATCTGAACAGTGATTAACAATCTTTATTACTTTTGATAGTGATTAACAATCTTTATCACTTCTGACTGGTCAATCTGAACACGATTAACAATCTTAATCACTTTTGATAGTGATTAACAATCTTTGTTACTTTTGATAGTGATTAACAATCTTTATCACTTTTGACTGTCATTCTGAATAGTGATTAACAATCTTTATTACTTTTGATAGTGATTAACAATCTTATTACTTTGATAGTGATTAACAATCTTCATAGCTTTTGATAGGGATACATTTATTTGATATGATAACAATCTCATAGCTTTTGATAGTGATTAACAATCTTCATACTTTTGATAGTGATTAACAATCTTTATTACTTTTGATAGTGATTAACAATCTTCATAGCTTTTGATAGTGATTAACAATCTTTATTACTTTTGATAGTGATTAACAATCGTTATCACTTTTGACTGGTCATTCTGAAAAGTGATTAACAATTTTATCACTTTTGATAGTGATTAACAATCTTTATTACTTTTGATAATGATTAACAATCTTTATTACTTTTGACTGGTCATTCTGAATAGTGATTAACAATCTTTATTACTTTTGAATGGTCATTGGTAACAAGACCGAGGGAACCGTTTCCCTTTCAGTATGGAAGACTGGGAGGTGTCTTTCAAAAAATCTAACTGGCTCAGATGAAATTTTAAAAACAAAAGTATCCTGTCATACACATGCAAGCATGCATTCGCACACACATTTGCACATTTTCTCTTTCTCTCTCCTTTTTTTATACATGCATATAAGCACACGCACACACACATGCACGTGACAGTCACTTGAGAACTCCACCCGATCGGTCCCAAACACCCACCCTTTTGTACAAACACACACGCCATCCCCCCCCCCCCCCCCCTTTCTCTTTCCCGTCCGCCTCACAAACAGCAGTATAGATTTCAAATCTATGCCATCTCTCCCCACTCAAAATCCTCCCCCTTCCCCCTCCCCCTGATGTGGCAGCAATAACACAGTCAAAAGTGTAGCCCGTCTCCCCCCTCCCCCCCTTCGAACAGCGAAAAAAAAAATTACTGCAGTTTCCCAGTCTGTCGCTCGCTTCACTCGGGAATGCACGCTCTCCCTCCATTAGGTAAGAGAAGAGCCAGAACCTCGCTCCTCTTCTCACTCCCCCCCCCCCTCCCCCTTACCATATTCACCACTGCACGAGGACAGTTGCACGCACAGCCTGTAGGTGATGCATTTGTGGTAAACCACGCTTTGTCAATTAGCATGCGTTGACTTAGGCACGGCAACTCAAGTGTAGTTTCAAACATTAGAAACTGGTCCAAACCACGGTAAGGGGTGGGGGATGACAGACGCCCCCCGCCCCTCCCCCTCACCCTTTTCTTGGTCTTGAGTGATGCACTGTCAGCCGGAACAGAAACAGGACTGGACAGTTTAGCACATAAAAAGGGGACACCAGTCCTTCCCATTCACTGATTCCTCAGACCAGCTGTAGATCAAAACAGTGTAGCGAGGAAGACAACAGGGGTAAAACCACACAGAGTGCATGGTGATCTCACTCTTCTCGAAATCTCTGAGTCTAAGTTTCACTGTCGTCCCAGAAATGTAAGTTGAAACTACGTTTCTGCACTTTGAATCTATGCATCGAATGTATGTATGCCATGTGGTTTGACAGTGTAACTTTGTGCTAATACTTGGCGACATTTACCAAGATGATGACAAGTATTCTGTTGTAATAGTTTGTTTGCCACCATGTGGTAAAAGCTATCACCATGTGGTTAAGATTCTTTGTTAACAGTCTGACCACCATTCTTTGTGTACAATCTGACTTCTGCCAGTATGTAATTCTATCTGTTAAGATGATAACTGAATGATAAATTTTGATCAGAAAAACAGTATGCCTGTACTAGGTGAAAATTGCTCCGCTGATTTATGAATACTGGTCACTGTTGGAATGCTTTGTAGTGTATGACTTTAAGTCTAAACCACATGTGTACTTGGGCTAAGTGTATTCCAAGTTAATGTAATTTATTTCATAAGAAACACTGAAGAGTTATTTGACTGGAATTGTTAAGCATTGTATTACTGTCTTCTACCCTTTTGTAAACTCCACTCAACATCTAAACAAAAGTTGAGATTTATACTTATGGCAGACATATTTATGCTAGTCTAATCCTTTGTTGGCTGAGATCCACACATCCTCTGAAAGTTAGAGGGCAAGTGTGTGAACTTGACAAACCAGACTCTCAGCTACTTAACTCTCTTGACAAGCGCCCGCCCGCTAGCGCCCAACCGGACATCACACAGTCAAAAGGCTGAGCCCCTGCCAGTGCCCGGTAAAACACGTGGCAACAATGGGCGCCGCCATGTTTCTCGTAGAAAAGGAAGTCTCGCAAGAATGTGACTTCCTTCTTCCTGTAGCCATTCACTTCCGTTTGCAAAAAAACGCGAGTCGATACGTGCCGTAGTTCTCGAGTTATGAATTTTTTAAGTTTTGTGGTCGAAATACTGTTTTTCACCATGGCTAACCTTCATTTCTGCCGTTCTATAATGAGATTTAGTGATGAAGATACTGTGATTTGTGGGATTTATGGCGTAAGACTTAGTGAAAGTGCTGGGTGATGAAGCTTACAGTGACCTAGATTTCGACTGGGATGAGGTTCCAGATATGATAAACAATGATTCGGAAGAAAGTTCTGAAGAAGATTTTTTTTTCCCCCCGAGTAAATGGCTCATGTGACATTCTTCAAACTTATGATATAGCAACATATATATTCGTAGGAATTTTAAAAATTATTTTTATTTCATTATTTCCTTTCCTCTCTTTTAAATTAATTTTTAAATTGGGTAACCAGGTTCAAATTACGGAGTTACTTATCTTGCCGATGGTTTTCAGCGTAACTAAGCTCAGGTAAGTGCATACTGAAGAGGGTTAACTACAGACCAGGTTCTCTCTGTTGTAGACCTGGGACCCTATCTACCTGGGCAAGTCCGGTAGTGAAGAGACACCACAACCCAGCAGGTCTACACAGCAGGATCAGTCACCAGCCACAAGAGAGAGATCAGCTATCCTCTCCGACATCAGCTAAGTTCTGGACTCCAACTCAACTCATCCAGAACTTTCCCTCACTTAATGATGAAACGGTGAGAACCAAAACTCAGCTTATGCGAACTGATTTTCCTATTGTGAAATAACTTCAATTATTTCACTCTGGTGTAAACAAGTAAAGTTGATGTGTGAAAGTTCATTAAATTTGTGTCAGTTCTTTGGTGTTCAGTCAGTATTGAATGTTTGAACTTCTCTCTAATTCTGTCTCTCGGAGCTACAAGTATTTTGAAGAGTACAAGCCTAAGGAAACTTCTCCCTGAGCCACTACTGAGTATTTTAACAGTCCCGAGAAAAAATTTTTTTTTTTTCGATGACTAGTACCGGAAAGTTGCTCCTTCCATCACTAGTAAGAGAGAGGCTGGCGGTGAAATTTTAACATAATTCTCAAAGAGAAAATATTCCGAGTCCTTCCCCTTGAGGACACACTGACCCACTCTCGTCACAATGCACGCGCGCACACACACACACACCCCCCTACACACACACACACACACACACACATTGTACATATACAGATAACTTTCACGACATGTCTACACTCACTCACTCTCTCGTACAGTTATGACTTACTTGTACGATTCAGCGGCTCTCTCTCTTCATTCACATCAGGTGGAGCAGGAGCTCCTGAACACACAAACCAGTCTTTATCTTTAAAACCACATCCAACACTTTTCGATGAGCTCATTTGATGTAGAAAAATAGCTAAAAATCTTTATGACGCTATGGTTCAATAAAAATTATCTAAACATAGCTGAACATGTATTAACTCCAATATGTAATTCCCCAAAGTAGGTTAAAAAAAAATACGCCTGTGAAAAAAGCTACACATTCTTGAACATAAACATACTATTGACTGAAAACAGTTTTACCAAATTTTGCCATGAGAGATCTCTTTTTCTTGTTTTAATCTGTTCTATTCAAAAGTTACTGCTGGGGATAAAAATGACACAGAAGCAAAGCACTTTAAGTGTTGACAACACCCATAACTGTATTCACAGGAAGTTGATGCATGTAGATATGAATACGTACCATGTGTGAACATCAACGCGGCAAAAAAGAAAAAAACAACAACAAAATTAATACAAATCTTACATCAACTGGACAGGTACGCAGAGCAATTCTTTACAATGGTTACTACAAATATGTCAACTTTTACACCCATGAGTCTGTTATACATTTTGTTATAATTTGTTCTTAAACTCTGTTCACTGCCAGACTCCCAATATTCATGACCACACCCCTTTTTCCATGGACAGATTGACCACACCCCTTTTTCCATGGACAGATCTGGTCCTTTGCTATCAATACTTGTGGCCATCTTGATATATCTTTTAAAAATCAGAGAACACACATCACTTTCAACATCAAAACTACCGCCTCAAGACTCTTTACACGCACGCACGCACGCACGCACGCACGCACGCACGCACGCACGCACACACACACACACACACACACACCACTATACACATGCATGCATGCAAGCATGCACATCACACACACACACACACACACACACACACACACACACACACACACACACACAAACTTAAAGTAGTATCTACCCGTCATGTTCAAGATCTTCCCTAACACATTTCAAGGAAAGCAACAACAGAAATGAATGAAATCGGCATGGCCTTTCCTCACAAAGATGAAAAATATAAAGCCATTTGCCAGAAACCATGACCATAACCTCAAGTTCAGTGACCAACTTTTGGCTCAGAACCGGTAATGGACTGTGGCTGGGACAGCAAGGTTGACGAGTCACCAGACGAGGTTAAACCAGCAAACCACAAAAAACCTCTAACCAGATCTCCCAACAGGTCTGCTGCAAGTGGTGTTTGGAGGACTCCATTAGGCCATAAAGACAAAAGAGATGTTTTCCATCATCTTCTCTCATGTCTCCTGATGAGTCCTCGGGTGGGACATGTGGAACAGGGCAGTTTTTATTTTCTGGCTCATGTACATGCCATTTCAGAAATGAAAAAAAAATTCATATTTGCATGTTAAAGATCTTATAGTCTATGTCCGCACTTGGACGGTTACAGAACCATGAAAACATCCAGCGTGCGCCAAGAGACTTGGGCAGGAGACAGGTACCACTGTATATTCTCAACTGCTGGTAACATGCCGTAAGGTTCTTCAGCAGACCTGTTGATTATGCGTCTACCTAGGCAGTTCTCTGGCTGCTAGATGAATGATAAAAGTACAATCATTTCTCACCTTCAAGAATCAGGTTCAAGGTAATGGCCTGATCTGTGCCCTCGATCTCACACTTGTATACACCCTGGTCTTCAATTTCGGCGTGATTGATCTGCAGGGAGTACCTGTTGCTATCTGCCACAGAAATAAGAGGGCTTTGCTGTGTTGTAGTCATTTAAAACTGCAAGATACCATGTAAGCAGGTTATTAGCAGGGTAACGCAAATGTAAAAAATGTAAAATATACTTTCAAATATTACTGTTGATTCTGCCTGTTTCAAATGTACTTTCTTCCCCCCATTATCTTGCACTGCTGATTAGCAGGACCGTTATAGTCTGTACTACTCAGCAATACATGGACAGAGAGTAAAGAAAGTCAACGTAATCTGCGTAGCGGATGTATCACATCTTTCTGAAATCACATTTCTCAAATCAATTATAGTCTTTACTTCATCCATTACAATAACAAGTTCACACACACACACACACACACACACACACACACACACACACGCACACACGCGTACATACCCATGCTCGCAATTATATATCTACACCCAGATGGCTTTTTTTTTCAAATCTGTTTTCAGTTGGCAATTTTTTTGTGTGTATTTACATCAGATAACAATGTTCTTTTTTTTTAAATGTAAACTCAGACAGCATTTCTTTTTGACATCTATATCAAGATATCGATAGCTTTTCAAGTCTATCCTGACAAAGTAATAGGTTTTTATATGAATATCGCAGAAGCAATAGTTTTTTTCCAGCTAAGACAGCAATATCATTTTCACACCTATACCCAAATAGCAATCTTTCTTCACATCTCTACCCAGGTGTCAATTTCATTTTTCATATCTATACCTCCTGTCAACAAATACTGTTCATATCTAATACCCAAATTACAATATTTTAAACGTGTATATCTGACAGCAATAATTTTCCTATCTATACCATGAGGACAATATGTTTTATAATCTATACTCTAAAAAGCAGTATTATTTTTCTTACTAGACAGCAATCTTTTTTCATGTCTTTACTCCAATATCAAAGTACCTTTTTTTTTCCATTTCTATGTCCAGATAGCAATATCTGTTAAATCTCTGTACCCGCAAGGCAATGTTTTTGTCATATCTATAGCCCAGATAGCAATATCTTTTCATGATTATGTTTACCCAAATAATATTTTTTAATTCCATCTTTACCACAGACACAAATAACCTCTCTAGGCATATACCAGAACAGCAATAATTTTCTTCATACTTTAACTCCACATACCAATATTTTTCTTCATGTGCAGAACCAGCGATTCAGAGCAAGTTCCTCGCATAACCCTTGTCCTAGGCACGATCCTATCCAACAGTAACAGCTGAGTAACTTCTTGCTACCCATGCCACCTCGGCTATTCCTAGCACTGCATCTCATTCTCACCTGGTGCGTGTTGCAGCACATATTTGGCGTCGTCCACCATCAACTTGTCACCATGGAATATGAGGGTGGAATGGGTCACAAAGATCCAGTTTAACTGACCACAAATTAAAAAAAAAAAAAATCAAGCATATCTTACAATGAGAACACCAAAGTCAAGTATCAAACACTCATTTTTACCAGTAACAATAATGAAATCTGTTAGCCTGTTCGACTCTTCTTTTTTTTTTTTTTGATGATGTGTGGGGTAATGATCAACACCTTGATTTTTCTTTCTTTTTTTTTTCCCACTTATATATGTACACGAACAGCCTGAAATTAATGTCACAAGGGAGATGGGTGGGTGGTTTAGGGTGTGGGGGGCTAAGGGCACAGAGGATAAAACAGATAAAAGCAAAAAGTATTTTTCCCCTCATACTATATTCAAAATACAGTCTTACATAAACAACCCCCATCCCTGCCCACTTCTCTCTCTCTCTCTCTCTCTCTCTCTCTCTGACGCCTTCTTTTCTGCAATCTTTCTCATATGGTATTTAAATTCCTTCTTGATCATCCAATTAAAACACTGATTTTCTGGTTGTTATAAGTTGTGAATCATTAAAAAAAAAAAACTTCACCATTTTCTTACAGATCTCTATCAACAGCAACAATTTCCTAGCTATAAATAGTGATTAAAAACAAAAAAAGCTCTCTTGAGTAATGAATTAAACAGTGAGACCCGTTAGTAAAGACTCCTCAGGTAAGACTCCCTCCTTTAAAGTATATTTTTTATTTGAACATTTTTTTTCCTTACCTGTTCTGGATCCTCCGACCCCCATTGCCCATTTTCACCCACCCACCCCTCTTTATTTCTGTTAACCCTATCAGCACTCCCAAGTTTACAGCCTAGGCAGCCTCTCCTGCTTGGCCAGATTAGGTTCACCTGCATGAACAGAAGGGGTACTTCACCTTGACTCTTCTATCTTAACAACTGTTTAAATCAGACTAACTGCTTCAAGGGTTATTGGAAAATGGCTTTGTTAGTCTATGATATCTCCACCACAATTTTAATGAGAGGTTTTCAATTTCAAACGATTACTGGAAAATGAATCTTAAATATGAAAAGTGAATCTTAAATTTTTCAAAATGAATCACTGAAAAATGATTTTGTAAGGGCATATTAACATTTAATGTAAATACGTTGCACTTTCAAAGTGTTGATGCACTGATACACTCAAACACTATTTCATTCTCTGTGCAACTCCATTCTTGAAAGTTGGCATAAAAGGAAACACACTGATCGCTCCAGCTGCTCAGCCAAATCTAGCATGCCAGTGAGGATGTAAGCTCTGTGCATCTTACACCCCTTTCCTAGCAGTTGAACACAAATTCATTCGCTAGTTAACTGGTCCCAGCAAACCTGCTGCTTCGCCTGAATGCCGTTCCAACACAGGCTGTGAATGACATTCAGTGGCGCCCATGTAACATTTGAGCATAGGATTGAACTAGCTAAGACCCACAGATGAAAAGGAATAAAAGATTTCTGGAAATTATATGGAGGCTACGCTGACACAGAAACAAAGCTTACTTTGTTACTGCCCAGGTTTTCTGCAACACAGGGGAGAGAGACAATGCCACCAACTTTGCTGTGGTGTGTTCCACTTGTGGTCTGTATAGTGGGCTGGCCTTGTCCATGGACTGCTGGGGAAAAACAAAACAGAAAACAAAGAACTATGAACCAGCGCATACCTGCAATAATCCACCAATTTATTTCAAGAAACTCAACCAACCTCATCAATGAAACACATTCTTTTGCTTCCCTTCTCTCATCTATAAAATGCAAAATTTTTAGATGAAGTGTGTCAAAAACTCAGACGCAGACCCTTGTCTAAGAGCTAAGCATTTATCATGTATAATACTTCACAAATCACCTCTGTGACTTAAATACCAAAAGTCCTGAGGTCAACACCCAAAATAAAACTGGTAACTTGAAATTTTCAAATTACTGTATTGTTTGTAGCTTCTTGATATGACAGATTTTTCTGTGTAAAAGTCATGACTGCTTTTCCCTGGAAGCTCTGCTGCTACAGACCAATCGTATTTTCTCTCCATGAAAAAATCGTGAACATACATTCAATGCAAATTGTTCACAATTTCCTTCTGTTCTTTACAGTGAGAAAAAAAAAAAAAAAGAATCCTTAAAGACAAGATTCTTTTTCAAAGATGTTTAGTTTTTCCAATCCTGACCTCTCCTCCTTTCCAAACTTTAAGAAAAGAGACAGATAGATAGATAGAATCATCAGAAACATAGATAGATAGAATCATCAGAAACATAGATCAACAGAAAAGTAGATATATAAACATATAGGCAGATAGATAGATGGATGGATAGATGGATAGATAGATAGATAGATAGGCAGATAGATAGATGGATAGACAGATAGATAAATAGATAGATGGATGGATAGATAGCTAGATAGATAGACAGACAGATAGATAGACAGATAGATTGATAGACAGACAAATATAAGATTCGTAATTATGAAAAGGGACCTAGACCAGAGAGTGAAGTGAGGAGAGTATAAAAAAAATAAGCTGAGGAGAGTACCAAAAAAAAAAAAAAGAAAGAAAGACAAATTCAAATAAACAATGCGGCTACAACTTCAAGTTCTTCTCCTTGCTGAAGAGTCAGTGTCCTGATCATTTTCTGCACCAATCAGAGATGATTATTACATTTCATGTGCCTGTCACAAGACGCTACAACTGACAACCATTCTGTCTGGCATGTGAGAGAATCCCAAGACAGTCTAGCGCATTCTCCGCTATTTCCCACGCCGTTTACTACCAGGGTGTGCTTTGAAACGCCAACAGTCACCACACCAGGGAATTCTCACAACCTCAACTCTATGAAATGCATCTCAGGACATTACTGTTTTGACTGCTGTCATCTTTTCCTGCCCTGAGTGTACTTCCCCAGCACTGGCACCTTTGACTCCTTCTCCTCAGAGGGAGAATTTCCTTTTGTTCCCCCCCCCCCCCCCCCCCACTCCCACCTTATACAATCATCTTTCCTGGAGGAGCTGGTACAGAAGGACCAACCATGAACCCTGAGTCTTCGCTGCCTTGGTAATGTGGATGGGGAGCAGCAAGGACTGGGCCTCTGTGAACTGTACAGAGGAATTCTGCTCAAACTTGAATTCTGAGTGTTGCTTCTTGTGACGTGATGAAGCAACAAAAAAACAAACAAAAAAAAACCACCAAGAAACCGTTTTCATGGAACTTGGGGGGAAAAAAAAACTATGTCAAGGTTTAAAAGGACCTGCTGGGTCTTCTTCAGTGTTTTCCTGTTGCAGGAAAAAGACTTTTTTCATCACTGAAAATGGCTGGCTGAGGCCATGTCTTTTCAACTGTTTAGACTTCAAATAATGTAAAGCCCCTTTTTCCCCTAATATGATACAGTCAGATGTGTGTGTGGTAAAATTTCTTTATTGGCCAGCCGGGAAATGGACATGAACCAGGAGTGTTCATCATTGGCTTCTGATAGAATCCTGCCCCAGGATTGTGGAGGATTGCCCCAAGTTGAATTTGGCTCTTAGCGACTCCTCTCAAGAGGATGAGTGTTAAAAAATCAAGGGAAGAAAAACAATAATACAAAGTGTTTTCTTTCCTGGAAAAGCCCTCTTCTTCCCCTTGGTAAACACTTGTGCAATTTGGGCAAATCATAGGTTTTGTCGATTTTGGAAACACTTTGTTAATGGTTAAGGAGTTTGTTTATTGTTGTGGGTGAGGAGGGCAACAGAGAGCTCCTTTCTGTGTCAGGTGTGGTTTTTCAACAGTTGATGGATAGCTTGTTCACAAACATTCTCAGGTGTAACCCCCTAGTGTAAAATGGCTGTACAACATCTTCAGGGATACTTAGGCTTTCCGAGTTCTCTGGACGGACAGCGACTTCTTCTCTGAGGCCGTTCTCCTAATTGCTGTGACTGAACGGGTGTGATTGAAGAGGTTGACTGATTTACATTACAGGTGCAATTTGTGCTGTCAGACCTGCATTTGTGTCCCATTGTCTGTTTGAGTGAGTGGTAGCCGACAAAACCTCTGCCTGTGTTCTTTACATGTTTCCCAGGCTGCCTTATCCATTCACGCACACACTCACCAGACAGAGAGCCTGTGACACACAAGCACTTGTTGAGACAGTTTCTGCTCCTGAGAACTTTTAACAGTGTGTTGACAGAATTTGTAAAAAAAAAAATTTTTTAATGAAATAAAATTAAAAATTTCATGTCATAGTTTTTAGCCATTTCTTTTTTCTTCTCCCCCTGTCATTCACAAGCCTTTTTCGTTTAATAATTTCAGAGGCCTCTACCACATTTGGTTTGAACAACTTGTCTTAGGCCTCTACCACATTTGGTTTGAACAACTTGTCTTCAAATGACCAACTCGTCACCTTTCATGCATGGATCTCTTGTGTTATGAACATTTCATTATTCTATACTGATGTGAGTGCTCTGTCAGCTTTTGACAGGCTTACTGAAGCCGGGTGATTGAAGAAATTGTCTGATTCAAATAATGTGCCTCTGAGAAAAGTTGCTGAGAACTCGAGACGCATGTTAACGCACAACTTTCACCAACTAGTAAATCAGACAGCCATTGCGCATCTGGATATAATAACATGGAATATCCATGTGTCTGTGGAAAGCGTTTCGTTACCACCCGTGGCATGAAGATCCACAGAACAAAGATGGGATGTGTGAAGACTCATCTGAATGAGCAGCAGCGCACTGCATCAGCAGATAAGACGTCGGAAGACCAAGGCCAGGATTTAAACCACAGTGCCAAGGACATCCACGCTGTTGGTTCGGATGAGGAATTTGCACAGGCCCTCGATGCCAGGCGCCTGAAACTCAACCTGCCACGAGCAAACGAAACTGAAGATTGGGAGAAACTGGATGCAAAAATCGTCCAAAGACTCGATGCACTGATAGGGAAAAGCACCCTGGAACACAAACTAGCCACATATGGGGACATTGTGTATGCCACATGTAGAGACGCCTATGGAGCAAAACTACCCAAAGAGAAAACACCTCCAAAGAAATCCAGACGCCAAGAAAAGATGGACAAGATCAGGGTCCAAAAGAAAAACCTCAAGATGCAAATGAAGACCGCACTGCCAGCTGAAAAACAAGGCTTGGAAAAACTGTGGAAAGACCTGAAAGAAAAACACAGCGCCCTCAGCAAAGCGGAATCTGCGAGGAAGAGGAAGAGCAAAAAGAAGAAGACACAAGAGCGCTTCTTCAGAGATCCCTTCCAGTTTGCCAGAACACTGTTTGAGCAGCCAAAATCTGGGACCCTAAGTGTGGACAAAGGAGTTCTTGAGCAGCATCTGAGGAAAACATACTCTGACCCACAGAGCAAAGCACCACTCGACATTCAAGGTCTGGTGTGGCCAAACAACCCTGAGGAACAGTTCAATGGCAAGCCTCCAACGTTGGCGGAAATCAAGAAGGTGGTCGACAAAGCCAGAGCCAAATCATCACCAGGGCCAAACGGAATACCTTACCAGCTTTACAAGAAATGTCCCAAGGTGCTGGAGTGGCTCCACAGGCTGCTGCGATCGGCTTGGAGAAACCAGAAGATCAGCGGCCAGTGGATGACGGCAGATGGTGTGTACATCCCCAAAGAGCAAAACTCAAGTGACATCAGCCAGTTCAGGCCAATATCACTACTGAACGTCGAAGGGAAAATCTTCTTCTCTGTCATGGCAGCAAGGCTGACCAAGTACCTGATGGAAAACAAGTACTTGGATGTGTCAGTCCAGAAAGGTGGCATCCCAGGCGTGGCTGGCTGTGTAGAACACGCCACAATGACCTGGGACGCAATCCAAAAAGCAAAAACAGAAAAGAGAGACCTGGACGTAGTGTGGCTTGATCTGGCAAACGCATATGGATCTGTGCCCCATGAGATGATACAGTTGGCTCTTGAGATGTACCATGTGCCAAAGAACATCCGCGACATGCTCAAGAAGTACTTCAATGGCTTCTCAATGCGGTTCTCTACCAAGGAGTACACAACAGACTGGATCAACTTGGAAGTGGGTATTGCAATGGGCTGTGCAATTTCCCCAATACTGTTTGTGCTGGCAATGGAACTCATCTTGAAAGCAGCAACAAACAACGCGAGACAAACAGACCTTGGCGATGGATACAAGATGCCTCCTCTCAAGGCCTTCATGGATGACACTACAGTGATTTCATCCAGAGAAGACGAGACACGTCATGTGCTGGAGAGGCTGGACGACATAGTTGCCTCATCCAGAATGAAGTTCAAGCCAAAGAAATCACGGAGTCTCTCACTGAGGAAAGGAAAAGTGGCCGGATCTGTGGTCTTCAGTGTTGCCAACCAGGCCATTCCAACAGTCACAGAAGAACCAGTCAAGAACCTTGGAAGATGGTATGATGATACGCTGAAAGACACACAAAGAGCAAAAGAAACCAAGCAGATGGCGGAGGAAGGCTTGGAGACCATTGACCAGTGTGGGCTCCCTGGCAAATACAAGGTCTGGTGTCTGCAGTTCATGCTGATACCAAAGCTCCTATGGCCTCTGATAATATACGACATCTGCACCAGCATAGTGGAGGCAATGGAAGCCAAAATCAACAAGTTCACAAGGAAATGGCTTGGTGTCCCACCCTGTCTGACTGACATAGCGCTGTACTGTCGCCAAGCAAAGCTGAAACTACCACTGAAATCCATCCTGGAGGAATACAAAGCAGGGAAGATCAGACTTCAAAGCATGCTGGATGACTCAGGAGACAAGGTGGTAGAAGCAATCAAGCCCCAGCTGAAGACAGGCAGAAAATGGAAAGTTCAAGAGGCGATGGATTCTGCAAAAGAAAGTCTCAAGATCAGAGAAATAACAGGACACACACAGACCAACAGACAAGGACTGGGGGTGACCAAAACTGAATGGTGGTCAAAGGCCAAAGGAAAAGCCAAAAGAGACATGATGATTCAGGAGATGAGAAAAGAAGACCAAAAAAGACTCCAAAAAGCAGTCCAGCAGAGCCAGCAAGGGCAATGGACAACGTGGGAGAATGCACTCCAAAGAAGTCTCACTTGGAATGACATTTGGCACATGGCCCCTCTCAGGATCAGCTTCATTCTCAGATCTGCATATGACCTTCTGCCCTCAAATGCAAACCTGGTGAAGTGGGGGGAAACAGACGATCCTGCATGCCCCCTCTGCCATGAAAAACAAACAGTGGAGCATGTCCTAAGCTCATGTAAAGTAGCCCTGGCTCAAGGAAGGTACACATGGAGGCACAACCAAGTGCTCAAAGAGATTGTACAAGTAGTCTGGGCTAGTACCAACACCACAAAAGGGAAAATCAGGACTCCAAAAGCACCCGCAACATTCTTCACGGCAGGAGGCAGCAAATCATGGCCAAGAACAACAGTGCCACTCGAAACATGCAGGCAGAGTCTGCTGGACGGGGCAGATGACTGGGAGTGCACTGCAGACCTCCCAGAATGGAAGAGTCACCCAGAGATCATCAGCAAGAGTGGCATGAGACCAGACATAGTAGTCCACTCTAAGTCAACCAAGCAGCTGATCATGATCGAGCTCACGGTGCCATATGAGAACAGAATGGAGGCAGCTCAAATCTACAAGACTGAAAAGTATGCTGATCTGGCAAACAGCCTGAGGAGAGAAGGCTATCAGGTCAAAGTCCTCACTGCAGAAATTGGAGCTAGGGGGTTTGTAGGAATGTCTGCATACAGCCTCATGAAACAGCTCTCAGTTGCAGGGAAGGAAAAAACCAGAGCCCTGAAAGCAATGGCAGAAGCGGCAGAGGGGTGTTCAAGCTGGATCTGGTCAAGGAGGAACAAAAGTGAACTTCATAAGGCTTAATTTCCCTACAAATATCAGGTGTCCCTGTGGCTCAGTGGTTAAAGCGCGAGTCATTAAGTGGAAAATGAGCATGTCCAGAGGGTCATGGGTTCGAATCCCAGCCATGGCTCGTCCCAAGATGGGAAAAAAAAAAGGGGCAGCAGAGGGACATCCGGAGTCATGAACCGGGTGTGGCCCAACCCCCTAGAGTGTCAGGAGATAAGGGCCGAAACACTTGCTTGAAGGGGCTTCTCTTCTGAGGACTCTCTGCTGCCACGCTCTCCATGAGTTTCTTTCTACTCGCAGTTTAAATCCACCAATAAGAAATTTGTTGGCTGGTGCTTGGAGCTAACAATTCAAATTTACCAGCCTTAAATCAAGATAGCTGTTGCCTCCTTGGGTTTATTAAGTTTCAGTTTAATGTCTCATCATGCACTGGTAATAAGAAACATTGAAATACAGTCAATTTATCATCTAAATGGTATCACTGACATGCCACTGTGAAGGAGGAAGATGTTATATTGAAATACAGTCAATTTACCATTAAAATGGTATCACTGACATGACAATGTGAAGGAGGAAGATGTTAAATTGAAATACAGTCAATTTACCATTGAAATGGTATCACTGACATGACAATGTGAAGGAGGAAGATGTTAAATTGAAATACAGTCAATTTACCATTGAAATGGTATCACTGACATGACAATGTGAAGGAGGAAGATGTTAAATTGAAATACAGTCAATTTACCATTGAAATGGTATCACTGACATGACAATGTGAAGGAGGAAGATGTTATATTGAAATACAGTCAATTTACCATTGAAATGGTATCACTGACATGACAATGTGAAGGGGGAGGATGTTATAACAAGGACAGCATGGGAGAGGAGAGAGCAAGAGACAGACAGCCAGAGACAGACAGCATACAGGCACTGATTAACAGGATCACTAGGGATGTGAGCACTGCTTCCATTTCACACTGTGCCACCACTGTGGACTTCATGGCCCAGGAGTTGTATGTCCCCCATGGGGTGTACTTGTCGCCCTCCTTCCTTTCCCTTTTCAACAATGCTTCTACAGTTCTGTCTTTTAAAAAAAAAAAAAAAAAAAAAAACTTTTCACTCGAACCAGTCTTTCATTTTCCATTTCTCTCCTTAGCTCTTGAACTTGAGTAGATACCTGGTGAGAATTATTTACAGTCTCTGCTGGGCATTATTTTCATTCTCAAAGCACAAATTGTTCATGTGGATACAAGCGTAGTGACAAACCAACGCTAGAAGTTTCTGATTCTAGAACTTCAACTCATGCGCAGGCTGGGAGGCAAGGCTCTGCTAACAGGTGAAAGCCCCGGCATTGACCCAATATAGACTGCGCCAACAAAAACATTTATAGGCAAGCCTGGCAAGGTGTCCATATCACTGTGTTCATTCCAAACTGGTTCTGCTGGCACCACTGAATTTATTGTATAATTTATTGCTTTTGTTCAATTGATAGCCAAAATCAATTCCTAGAAAATGAATAAACAAAAATAACTTCTACTTACTTGGATAGACTAAGGGCCAATATACAAATACAATCCTAACAGATTAGCAGAGGTGAAAATCAAATTAGCTGAAGCTTGACTTTTTTTAAACAAAAAAAAAAAATGTACAATCTAATTACTGAAGTCCTAACTACCTCATTCTATCTTTCTCTCTCTCTCACGTTTCCACATGCGCACACATACACACATGTATGCACATGCATGTGTGCACGCACACACACATACAAGCAAGCATCCACACACACACACACACACACACACACACACACACGCAAATGCACACACACACACACATGCACACACACACGTACACACACATGCACATACACACGCACACACACACATGTGTGCAAACACACACACACACGCACGCACGGACGGGTGCACGCACACACACACACACACACACACACACACTCACACACACACACACACATGCATGCAAACACACACACACACACACACACACACACACACTGTTCACACTAACCTGTAACAAACAACAGCAGGACGTACAGCAGAACACCTTGTTTTACTGCCAGTGTTTCAGCCATCATGGTCTGGAATGAAACAAAACTCGACATATTTGGCAATCATGTTTACACGCAGAAATGTAAAATACATGTATTTCTCTTTAAAGATCTGTTACATTAATTCATATATGTAAAAAAAAAAAATTTTAAATGACATAACATTAACAGCTATTAACAAAACATTCAAGTGAATAACTGCCTAAATAAAGTTTATGACTGTGTGAGTCTCCGTTTGAAAAAAAAAATGAAGAAGAGGGTGAAAAAAAAAAGAAAGAAAAAAAAGAGAGAATTTCTCATTTTTTAAGGGCTCAAAAATGTGTCAGTTTATCCCATTTTCATTATACGCATTGTAAACTGAACAACAGGAAACTCAAAACCATTCACCTTACTCCACAGCATCATCCTCATCCCCACGGACCAACACTCAAAAAAAGTCTGAAATTGTATGGCCCTTCAGGCCCTGCTCTTCTGTTGACCTGGATTTCTCCTCTCTACATCTATGCCTCCACGAAGTTTGCGTTGAGAATTTCTGCATCAGCAAGACCATGGGGACTGTCGCTGGATGGACATGACTGTGCTCTCAGGAGGGAGATGCTCGCACACACTGACTCCATGACTAAGCAATTTTTGTCGTCAGTATGGGACGGACTGAGTGGGTGATGTTCTGCTGTATGTTGGATCAGAACAGGCACCACTAATCCCCACCGAAGTGACACAGCGCACAGTCAAAGGTCTCCTCTGTGATGAGTTGCCTCATGATGACTTGATACCGACTGCTCTGTGTGGACTGCCCATGCTGGAGCCGATTCAGAACAAGCAATGGTTGTGAACTGGGATCCGGAATAAGCACCGCAGAAGTAACTCCTCCCCCCCCCCCCCCCCCCCCCCCCACGTACGCAGGCTGATACTCCTGCGGACACTCCCTGTATAGACAGGCAAGGACTGATACCATCTACCCAAAAAAGGGAGTGGAGTTTTGTGTGTTTGACCATTTTTCATCCCGCCATTAATTAAGGCAGCCATACTCCATCTTCGGGGAACGCAGAAGTAATGAAGTGGCATGAAAAATGAGACAGAAAAAAAAAATTCAAGTAAGTTCCATTAACCTGAATCTGATTATGAACAACACACACACACACACACGCACACACACACACACACACACACACACACACACACACACACACACACACAGGTCCTGGTGATATCATTCTAAATTTCTTACTGTTCTAATCTTTGAACATTTTCTGTATGAATACAGCGAAATAGAATGTTTCATGCACACACCAGCACCAAAACACACTCATGAGAATACAAGAGCTGAAAGCACACACCACTATGCATTCACTAGAAATATTCTACAACATCTGCTGGTATCAGAGGACAGCACAGCAACAAATAAAACCCCATCAGCTCTGTCACTTGGAGGGCAAGTACTATGCCTCTTTTCTACTATATTTACTGTTTTACTGAAGACTTCATCTGGGTAGAATCAGAGATCGAATGTCATATAAGAAGTCAGACAACTCTGACAAGCTATTTTACCCAAATAGGGAGCACAGGAGCCAAAGTGACATCTCTTTGTTTGAGCATGCTCAGCCATGCTCTTTTTTTTCTTTCTATAGATCTCAGGGTATGATGTATGTCAGCTTACTTGTATGTCACACACATGTCATTGTATCTGCTGCTGGAACTCCTGTGACCTCACATATGTTTGTACACTGCGAATGCCAACTTTCTGCCACTCACATGGAGGAAATACAAAAGATGTACCTCAGGAAATTTGTGTTTTCTATTAAATTTATATACATGGAGATGGAGGAAGGAGATACGCATGCACCCATCACAGATAACTCTTCCAGACTGTCTTCACCTCAGAAGCAAGAGTTATCATCTCCTATAGAGGATTTCTGGCACCGCCAACCATTCATAGGTACTGTACATTAGTAAAAACAAAGTGTCAGACACCAAAACACAGTGCAGTCCACAGTCGTTTCTCAGGTACAACTGACGTTCAAAATGACAGGTGTCCTGACCTCTTTACATGGTTGTTTCCAAGAGCACAGTATTTCTTACCACAGATTATAGATGTTTGAGTGACAGGTAAAAATGTCTGCGACGCCCATCAACAACTGTTCCCCACTGGGCTGAAATGTGTGCATGTCGTTTCACAGCATGAGGTATAAAGGAGTGTTGTATGCACTTTTTTTTCACTGAGGGCGAGTGTTGCTTGTTGGCTTGGTTGAACCGTCTAATGAGGGAAAATTACGTACCTCACTACAAGGCCGGAGAACATGCACAGTTAAGGCTCTGCACTAGTGTCTGATTCCCTATATCTGCGCATGCATAGGCACACCCCTGCATTCAAAAATACTGTTTGATCTAAACTAAAGTTGATAGCATAATGAAAAGGGGACCAAACTAAAGTCAGTTTTAAAATCTGTTCAGCCTAAATCCAATTTCATTTTAATGCATTAATATGCTTGAAACTGGCTGTACTTTCTAAGCATTCTGAGATCAAAATAATTACAGAAATGTCAAAATTAGCCAAGTCAATCTTTTATGAGTAGAAAAATTCTATTACGCAAAAAAAAAAATGTTTGAAATGATGAAGAGCCTACCACAAACAAAATATCATACTTTTGTAGATAAAACCAAAACACTGATCACATTCTTTCATGCAAAAACAAACAAACAAAAAAAAAACGTTTCTTCCCATACACACTTCAGGAAATTTTCGAGTCACCCACTCTAAATTACTTCATAATATTCCTTCTGTTGTTCCCGTCAAATGGTCCTATGTCATGGCTTTGTTTTTCAGGAACAGGTATCTTTTTGTGGCTGATGTTATTTTGGTGTTCCATACTAACAAGTACAATACATTTACTCAAGTATGTAGTTGTACAAATGTGTGCATGCATGCACGGACATACATATGTATCTAAACATAAGCATGTGTGTGTGTGCAGGTGTACACAAGCACATGTACACAAATGCACACACACACACACACACACACACACACACACACACACACACACACACACACACACACACACATTCACTCACTCACACACACGCACACACTTGCGCGCACACACACACACACACACACCACACACACACACACACACACACTTGCACACACACACACTTGCACACACACACACACACACACACACACACACACACACACACCCTTCATATCTTACAACTCTCTATGACATCTGCCCCACCTCTCTTTTCATCATCTATTTCAGTGAAAAGACTTTACTTAACTGGTAATGCACAAACACACTCAGTCATATCCCGCACACACACACACACACACACACACACACACACACACACACACACACACACACACACTTTGTACCCTACAACCCTCAATGACATACACTCCATTTCTCTTCTTTCATCATCTAATATTACTTTTCAGTGAAAAAAAAAAACTTACTTTAATTAAAAATAAACTCATACGGAGTCCATATCCTGCATATTCACACATGGTGTACACACT
>CM065715.1:100378210-100380710 GCA_033310375.1 Conus canariensis
AATGCTTTATGTAGAAAATAAAAATCTCGCAAACTTTTATGACAGCAAGTGTCCCCCAAATACCATGAAACTGTATAAGTGAAATTGTTTATTTCAGTTGCCTACATATTGATCATCTTTAAATTCTTTCCAGTGTGTGGGCTGACTTGTAAGCCTTGGGTACCATTCTGCACGTAATTCTATTACATTTAAATGGGCCAACAGCTAACACTTTATATAAACAGTTGAATATTTCCGTATCAATAGAAGAAACAGTATGTGTCATTATTCCAGTCATTACAATTGCTGTACCTATCAAATGTTCATATGATTATCAAATAATAGGTTGCCATTAAAAGTGACACTTAAATCTTTTCAATTTTCACATTTAAAAACTAATCTACACTTTTTACCATTTTTCCCCCAATGCACAGTGATTTTAATTTACTAAATTATTTGCATTACTTCACAAATACCATGTTATCTTACTATTCTCTCAGGGCTTTAGCATCTTTGTGTGTGTGTGTGTGTGTGTGGTGTGTGGTGTGTGTGCGTGTGCGCGCGCGTGTGTGTGTGTGTGTGTGGTGTGTGTGTGTGTGTGTGTGTGTGTGTGTGTGTGTCGTGTACACTTTCATGTTATCTGAAAAAAAAAGTTTATGCACTCGGTCTAGCATATCAATCATACATGGTGAATGGTGAAAGTCCCTGTGTGCTACTACACCATTAAACTTCTACATGTATCTTTCCTCCGTTTTCCGTACCTATATAATAAGTTCTTTTGAAATACTGCTTCTTCCTGTCCATAAGAAATCCGAAATAGTCAAAATCTGCCACTTGTGAGTTTATTTATTTTGCCCAACGCCGCCAAGTCCTATTTAACAGCTTCCACCCCCCCCCCCCCCCCCCCCCCCACCCCCGCTTCTTTCTATGGAGTAATGTGCATGGGTGTTGGCCCTCCGTATTTAAATCACCTGAATGATGTCTCACCTGCCAGTGCAACTGTCGTCAGTTCTGGAACAAATCACTTGGGGAAACAAAATCCGGTCCTCTCTGACTCCAGCTAAATCTGTGCATGAATACACAAATTGAGTCTCTCTTGTAATTTTTGTCTCAACACAAGCAGGCTGCAACAACTACTACTACCTGCACACTTCCCGTTTACTTCTGTTGCTCAGTCATGCGCATCGCTTTGCTGTGTGATGACTGCTGTCACACATGCTCGTCGCTCCAGTGTTGTGCTTCGCCGCCGCTGAGCGAGCCACGAGAAGTTGTCTGCCCATTGATCGAGCGGTGGCGAAAAGGTCAGATTCGCAGGTTTTTGCCAAAGATGCTGAGCGGACAGGATCAGTGTCTTCCTGCTTTGGTTCCTTCTTCCCGTTCAAGGGTGAGTTGTTTGTTTACCACACTTCACCGCTGACGGTGTCAAACTTTCAAATCTTAAGTACACCCACAGTTCTGTGGTTCACGTGCAAAGGATACATGCAGACAGAAAGCCTGATCTGACTCCCCAGATTTCATGAGAGGGCAGCCAGCCATTTGAACAGTTCTCTTCGGCTCCCGGAGTTACAGCCAAAGGGAGTTTTTGTAAAAACACCAAAGAAACTGGATTTGTAATTTTAAACTGTGTTACAAAAGAAAGGGAGATGTAACATTCGATCGAATCGATTGGATCGACAATCGCGTGACAAGAACTGGCAGACTCCCGTTTTTAACATGTGGAGTGATGCCCCTAGAGTAGACAACTCTAACGTAAGAACACACGGCTCACAGACTATACATTACAACAACCAACGGTGAACAAGATGTCAAAGACAATCTGTCGGAGACTCCAGCATAACAAATAGCTTATAACAAACATACACAGATTTAACAGTCTGTACCCCCCACCCGTCCCACTCCCTCCCCCCACCCCATCTCCACCCCCTCCCCCACCCCTCACACACACACACACACACACACACACACACACACACACACACACACACACACATACACTCCTCCCCTCCAACAGGCCCATGCTGTCTGGGCCCCCTCCACTGATTATATCTACCCCTGGACAGTTTTGGCTGCATGGAATGTCCAAACTGTCCCCCTGTTGATCCTTTCTACCTGCGCAAAAGTCGTTCTCCATTCCAACTCATGTCACACAACTGAGTCTTCACATACAAACGTGCAGTCTGTTAGAATTTATATAGTTGATGCATGCAGAAGTATATCTGAAACAACAGTGATGGGAAAGACTGGAGTTGCCTTTGTTCAAACAAAAACAAACAAACAAAAAACAATCAAAGATTTTCCGGCCAAGACTAAAATACCATGGAATGTTTTTTTCCCTTCACACTCACTCAACTTTTACAAGACTTTGCAGTTTAAATATATCACTTTTTTTCTGTTCATGATCTGAGTCAGATGTTGGAACTGGTGATGTGGAACATCTCAGATACCTGAATGGACTCCAGTATTTATAATTTCCACTGACAAATACCAGAGAAAATATAGGGGAAAGCAAATTCAACATAAG
>CM065715.1:100385710-100395710 GCA_033310375.1 Conus canariensis
TCTCCACCCTACCTTCACTGGCACCAGTATCCTCGCCAGGACAATTGGGCATCATCTGAATGGGCTACTCTGGACCAGGCCAAAGAAGACTGCACGGTGCCGCTACCTCAACCCTAGGTCCTTCTATCCCCACCCGGATGACCTGCATTTCTACCCTTGGAGCAGCATACACGATCGGTCCTTTTATATTTAAAGCAATGAACATTATTTTGGTTCCTAAACATTGTTGAATCCAACATCATTAGGACTGTCATACGTTTATCCTCATCTTGTGCCTTACATATTTATGTATGCCTAATATGTAAAAAAAAAAAAAAAAAAAAATGAAGTACATTAATCAATATTTTGTCCTCTTATTTTACTCATGACAGATAAAGTTTTTAAGGCATTTCAATGCAATTGTCGATCCATCACAACCACTCTTGATCAATTAGTACAACTATCAGAAGAAAAATATCATGTCTTAGCTTTACAATCATTAAATGTACGGAAGCAAAAGTTACCTATATTAGACGATTATTATTTTCCACCGATTATTCAAAAAGTAGATAACCATGAAAAAAATAAATGTAGCAATATATATTCGTGAAGGAGAAAAATACCTGCCATGCACCAGTCCTGGTCCACCAGACGTTCCCGGACTGCATGCTTGTGCAGTAAAGGTACAGGTAAATTGTAATGTACTAACAATTGTTTCTGTTTATTTACCAAAAGGTCCAAATGATACAAACACAGAATGGCTTCACTCGATTCAGTCAGACCAGTCAAATAAATATCTCGTCAGTGGTGACTTTAATGCCCATTCGCCATTTTGGGAAAAAGGATGTCAAGTCATAACTAGTAACCGCTTTATTGAGAACATAGTTGACTCATCTCTCTACCTTTTAAACAATGGCAATATAACTCGCATTCCAGACAATCCCAAACATAATCCTAGTGCCATAGATTTAACATTAATATCCCCAGAGCTAGCGGTTTCTTGTGATTGGCAAACTCTTAACGACACATTAAATAGTGACCATCTACCTATTGTCATTACATTTGAAACGATGAGACCTGAAACAAACAATGTAACACACGATAAAGTTCCAAAATACTGTTATAAATTTGCTAACTGGAATAAATTTTCATTCTTGTTAAGCTCATTTTATATTGATGAAGAACAAATTAATAGTCAAGATGTAGAAACATTGTATGATCGATTTCAAAAGACTGCTGCTAGTGAATCAATTCCAACAGTAAAATCTGTAAAATCAAAGAAACATTTGGGTAATGTCTGGTGGAATGAGACTTGTCAAGAGGCAAAAGAAGAGAAACAGAATAAAATAAAAGAATATAAAAGAGAAAAAGATCCTAAGGGAAAAGTTAAAAAGCTTCTTGAGAAGAAAAGAGCAAGAAACGCACAAAACAAAGTAAATGCACAAGCAAAGCGGCAATATTGGTCTTCATTTTGTGAGAATGAGGTGTCAAATTTTAAAGATATGCAAAATGCTTGGACACATTTAAAAACAATGAAAAATGGGGTTAACCTACCGCAGTGCCCTATCACATTAAACAATTCAGAGTTTCCATCAAATTTTGACAAAGCTGAAGCTTTTGCTGATCTATTTGCAAGAAACAGTAGCAGTGACAACTTAACAACTAAAAAACACCGTGAAAATGAAGAAAAGAAAAAATATATATAATAGTCCAGAGCCAGTAGAAGATCATTTTTGAATACCTCAATAACATTGCAGGAAGTCAAAGAATGTATTATGAATTTGAATAAAAATAAATCAGTGGGCCTAGACGGCATTTCTAATGAAATGTTAGGTCATCTTCCACAAAATATGATATATTTTTTGCATTCATTTTTTCAAAAATGTTGGACAGATGGTAACATGCCTCAAATTTGGAAGCATTCTATTATTGTTCTCAATTCACAAGAAGGGGAAACCACTCAGAGATATACATAGTTATCGACCTATTGCATTAACATCAAATACATGTAAAATGATGGAAAAGATTGCTTTAAAAAGACTTGTTCATCATTGTAATAAACATACGATCATACCAACGATCATACCAATCAACCAAGCTGCATTTCAGACAGGCAGATCATCAATAGAACATTTGGTCAGACTCACAACGCATGCAAGGCATCAGTTTGCACGTCGTAAAAACGTACTTGCAACGTTTTTTGATATACGAAAAGCCTATGAACAAGTGATGGCACAAGCGGCTTTTGTTTAAATTAACGAATATTGGTATTAATGGAAACATGTACAAATATATTCAATCTTTTCTTCATCGTAGGCATATTCAAACAAGAGTAGGAAATACCTATTCTAACCCAAGACCTTTACAAATGGGCTTACCCCAAGGATCGGTAATTTCTCCAATTTTGTTTAATATTTTGATTTCTGATCTACCCAAAGGTCTTTCTAAAGATACAGAGTTAGCTCAATTTGCTGACGATATATGTCTATGGAGTAAAGTAACGATGAAAAGAAATACTCCGTTAAGATCACTGAATTATACTAAAATTAAATACCAACACGAACTAAATAAAATCAGTACATTTTTACACGAAAACGGACTATCTCTTTCACCTGAAAAAACGAATTTGATGCTTTTTTATTCTGGAAATGATCCAAATAAGCTTCCAGTTTTCACCTTAGACGGCACTATTTTAAACTATGGTAAAAGCGTTAAATTCTTAGGTGTAATCCTAAGTAGTAAACTAACATGGAATACTCATATTGACCATATTTTAAATAAAGCAAGAAAAAGTCTGAATTTCCTTAAAATTGTCAGCAAACAATCTTGGGGGCAAGACACTAAAAGTTTAACTGTTTTAGCAACTGCCCTTGTACGCTCAAGACTTACATATGCTCAGGAAGTATTTTTATGCACCTAAATATCTTTTAAATAAACTTCAGAGCACTGATTGCAAAGCCTTCAAAATTGCCCTAGGGGTTCCCACACATACGTCAAACTTAGGGACATACAACGAAGTGGGAGTTCTACCTCTATCTGAAATTAGAAAAGCTTCTACTTTAAAATTCATCTTTAAAAGTTTCCCACAGACTGCAAACCTTCATCAACAGATGCCTCCGCAACATTCTCAACATCAGGTGGCCAGAGGTGATTTCCAACCAAGACCTCTGGAACAGAACAAAGCAGACATCCATCGACCAAGAGATTATAAAAAGGAAATGGGGATGGATTGGCCACACGTTGCGAAAGCCCACATCCAACATCACAAGGCAGTCTCTGGAATGGAACCCCCAGGGCAAACGCAAAGTTGGGCGACCAAGACAGACGTGGCGGAGAAGTACAAACACTGAAGCCAAGGCCACCGGAATGACATGGGCCGAGCTGAAGAGGGCGTCCCAGAACAGAGTGCGCTGGGGGAGTGTGGCTGCGGCCCTATGTTCCCCGAGGAACCAAGAGGATTAAGTCAAGTCAAGTCACAAACAAATTTTTGCTCAGAAGAGGTATGTTTAGATTCGGAAAAGGATTTTGGAAAACGTGCACAATATATACAATCCACAAAATCTATTTATTCATTTTCCTCAGATCTTTTAAAGATACAAAAGTAGATAAAAATAATATCGCCGGCAAACCTACGTTTTCACCCATTCCAAAATGGGTACAATCAAAAGCTTCCTTTGACATTGACTACAATAATTTAACAAAAAAGGATTCTCCCAACATTTTGAGAAATTTTGTCTACACTCACTTAGAAAATAAGTACAACCATCACTTAAAAATATTCACAGATGGCTCAGTATTAGATGATAATAGCACAGGAGCAGCTTTCATAATTCCTAGCTTAGAAATAGAAAAGTTATTTCATCTTGGTAAAAGTCTGTCTATATATAGCGCAGAATTACTTGCTATACTCAAACCATTGGATTTCATTTTGAATTTCCCCACAAATAACAGTCAAATCGTAATATGCGCTGATTCAAAAGCAGCATTGAATGGTATTAAGTCTTCTAATTCATGTGTACGATTAGACATGATAACTGAAATTAATCATATAGTACACCTTCTTTCCCAAAAAGGCATTAATATTACTTTTTGTTGGGTGCCTTCTCATTGTGGTATATCGGCAAATGAACAAGTAGACAAAGTTGCAAAAAAGGCAGCTCAAAACCTTAGCGGCACAATAACAATAAATGTTCACTTAGATCTGGCAGATTTTCTTCATCTTCAATTTTTTTTTTTCTTTTCTAAAAGTTCAAATCTTTCTTTGCCAAGTCATTACTATAATGACTGAAGAATTGTTAGCCTGCACTTGTTTTCCCCCACTACTTAATTGTTCAGCATTGTATTGTTTGGTCAATCAGTGGGAGATTGCATCTCTTAGGAGATCCAAGTAAAGGTTGTTCTGTACAATTCTTAGCCGCTTACAATGCTTGGGTTATTGAACAGCAGAGCTGACCACTCAGACTGTTCCACATCTTTTGATCTCCCTTGTATCCTTGAATGGATCCTCAAGCATAGGCTCAAAGATTGTCCCCTACATCTTATACTGTGTGCATAATGCTTTTAGTCTTTCAGCAACTTTTTTCCTCTCCACACTTTCGTTTTGTTCCATTTTGCTACCCTTCGCTGGCTGCTTCGGGGGTGCTGTTGCATTCTCTTTTGAACCCTTGGTGGTGAGAACACCACAGAATTATGGACTGTGGTGTGTCTCTATTTGACACCAAGAGCACAGACACAATCAGCCGTGACTCCCTGATGAGTCCGATCCAGCGGACGAAAGGCCTAGGAGCAGGCAATACAAATAGATGTGCCTTCGAGAGGGATTGCGATGGTTCCCTCAGGCAGCTAGTGAAGGGTTTCTCATATTTATAATATATTCCCCCCATTTTCTTCATCTTCAATTTTTTTTTTCTTTTCTAAAAGTTCAAATCTT
The DNA here is from genome assembly GCA_033310375.1 of Conus canariensis. Lineage (NCBI taxonomy): Eukaryota > Metazoa > Mollusca > Gastropoda > Neogastropoda > Conidae > Conus > Conus canariensis. The sequence goes on from CM065715.1 coordinate 100,390,620, forward strand.
TCTTTGCCAAGTCATTACTATAATGACTGAAGAATTGTTAGCCTGCACTTGTTTTCCCCCACTACTTAATTGTTCAGCATCATAAATAAAACATCTCATGATAATGCAACAAAAACACTGAGGAATTCGGACATATATTATTATAACAATAGCATCAAATGTAATGACAAAAACAATGGGATAACATCATACAAAAGATTTATTTTCTCATCCAGGGAGATTGAAAGTCTAATCCATAGGCTTCGTTTAAAACAAAATATTGCAAAGATATCAAATGTATGTGGGGGATTCTACAAGTGTCAATCATTTACTGATTCATTGTCCCAAAACAAAAGAGCTTTTTAATAAATCAGGTATTGAGGGTTTTGCTGATGGATCGACTCCTTTATCACTATCCAGTATATTAAACAATTTTGCTACTCTTGAATCTATTTCTAAATGTTTATTAGGCTGTTCACTTAATATTTATCTTTAGCATTTGTGATTGTTACAGTTACAATTTTAGTTTAAGTTAAACGTTCTGATGAATAGGGTGGGGTGGAGGGTTATGATTACATTCCTCACGTACTACTTTAAAACTTACACTCCCTTACACTCCTAAAAAATGCATCTCTCTCATTCTTTACATCAAGCTCACTCTACACTATAATATTATCTGAATCACTTTTAGTGGAAGGACGTTAAACTGAAGAACAACAACAACGCACGCACGCATTCACACACACGTGTGAGTACGGTGTGTATATATACAAATAAACATACGCGCATTCGTATAAGAACATTCCGACTAAAGACATGTAAATCAGTCTTATTACCATTTACATACCTGTGTCTCATTCGTCTCTGTAGAGTGCACTCACAATACTTAATTGAGAGAGAAGGGAGGTGGGTGTGGCGAGGGAGAAAGCTGTTCAACTCCTGTATCCTGTGGGTTCTTTCCGAGAAGGGAAAGGGGTATGATACACTTCGAGCTGGGCGAGACACTTTTGTGAAAGGGGTGCGAGGAGGGTGGGTAGGTAGGAACAATATAGGCTAACCCGAACTGTCTATCCATGGACTGTATGGACCACTTGTAATGTCGCTCCCGACAGCATGGGATGGTCCAGGTGACAGCCTGGGCAGGGAACAATTTGGCTTCGAACACAGGCAGCACTGTTTTAAGATCCACTGCCCAAGCCCCACAACTTCCCCCCATTCCTACCCCACCTCCACCTCTCCACCCGCCGACCCCCTAGCCTGCTCGACAGATAAGTTTGGGTGCATCCGATAAGCGTGCATTTTCTCTACAATCTACAGTGCGCGTCATAAAAACGATGTCGTAGGGACGCACACTCTACTGAAGAAGCACGCACTAATGAAATTGAAAGGAAGCCCGTGTATGTCCCAAAGGAGCCGGGGAAAAACAAAAACAAACAAACACTGGTGATCACTATGCCTGGCGAAAATGAATTAAGAACTTTTTATCGAAAAGGCTAATGAATCAATTGCTCTCTCTCTCTCTCTCTCTCTCTCTCTCTCTCTCTCTCTCTCTCTCTCTCTCTCTCTCTCTCTCTCTCTCTCCGGAGTCTTGTGATTATGCAACACTAATTCCAACGTAAAAAAAAAAAAAAAAAATACACACGATCCTGATCGAATGCGCTGATTCTGATGTTTGGTCAAGGCAGTACGAAACAGTAAATATTGACACAGACAGCAGGTTTGTCTCTGCTGGATGTTGTAACTGTAATACGTTTGTCATCAAGTCTACAGAAGCAGGATTTCCTGTCTGTATATCTCTCGCCACTACAGAAAAAAAGATCCGTGGATATTGAATTAAGAAGACAGTAACGTTGTCGTTCATTCGGGTTCATTTCGGTGTTGTGAGCGTTCATCAGTTTTCTTTCGTGAACATGAAATCAAGAACAAGACAGCTCCTTTTAACATGCAAAAGTCACTCTTTGGTGGGCGCTTAAGAGCAATGCGCTCAGAGGCTCTATTAATTGATCTGACAGGTTAAATCAGAAGACTAATAAGTATGTCAAATTCATACAGACTAGCCAAGATGACATAACCAAGCCGATGCAATGGTATCGGAGTACACAAACTGGCACTATTAATGATGTATGAAAGAGCAGATCACTCCCTTTAAAGATCAGAAACCCGTAAATCGTTTGCTAAATGGGCAATACAGAAACACGTTCGTCCTGGAAAAGAAAGGTGTGTAGGAATGAAGGTTAACAGGTAAAGGATGGAGAGAGAGAAAATCATCAGTACATTATGTCTTTTTAAAAAGAATCGATCAACGAGTACTACCCTTGATCACGTGGTGTTCCAAAGCTAGTAATATGCTATTTTAGGGAAGAGAGCCCCTCCTCCCCTCCCCCTTCCTGTACTTCATTCTGCGATGAAAAGACTTCGAACAGTATTCACTTTGGTAAATTTATGTTATTGGAGGATTCTTAGAAGTCTTTTGGAAGGTAATTTACTGTTTCTGGTTCGGCTGTGTCTTGATTTGAGAATTAGACACAAGTACTGTGCGTAGTTTTCCATACAAAATACATTGCTGTAAACAAGTGCGGTGGTGTGTGTGTGTGTGTGTGTGTGCAAACACGCGAACACACATTCATACATGTGACCATTAGCAACTACACGTTATGACGTTATTCTTGGCTAAGTTGTATACCAGCAACCTAAGCTGGTATGCCAGGCAACGAATTTGACTGAGCAACGAATTTGACCGCGACAGCTCTTCTTTGTACTCTTTCCAAAGCAGCAGACTTTCTCTTTAATCAAGGATACCAAATTGTATTGCCATATTCCAAGTGTGGTCTAACGAAAGCCTTGTATAGTTTTGTAAAAATATCTTTATCTATGTGAATAAAAGTACGTTTAATTATGCCAGTCATTTTATTAGCTTTATTTATAGAGTTTTGAATATGCTTATGGAATACCAGGCCAGAATCAAAAGTGACACCAAGATCTTTTTCATAATCACATGTTGAAATATCTGCACGCTCACCAGTATTACTGTTTAGCATTGTATATTGGTATCTTGGGTTCTTACGTCCAACATGTAACACGTTGCACATGTCCGCATTAAAATGCAAGTTCCATGTGGTAGACCATTCGGACAAGTTATCAATATCATTTTGTAATGTATCATGATTATAAGTTGTATTGTAAATTTTTGTATCGTCTGCAGATATTTTGCAAATACTTTCCACCGAGTTTGGCAAATCATTTATAAATATTGTAAATAATATGGGACCCAAAATACTCCCTTGCGGTATACCACTTAGAACTTCCGTAAAATCTGAATATGAACTTCCTGCTCTGACTCTTTGCTGTCTTTTAGTTAAAAAATCCCTTATCCATGTATGCACTCTACCTGTAATTCCATATGCTGATAATTTCACTAAAAGCCTCTCATGGGGAACAGAATCGAAAGCCTTTTCAAAGTCTAAATAAAGTATATCTACATTGTTGCCATTATCTAAAAGTTTTGTTAAATCCTCCATGATAAGTAAAAGTTGTGTTACACAAGATCGATGTTTACAGAAACCATGCTGGCATTCTGTGTATAAATTGTACACGGTCATATGATCTACGATCACATCCTGTATAATCGATTCCATAATCTTACATACAATTGATGTAAGACTAACAGGCCAATAATTTCCAGGATCTGTCCTAGTACCTTTTTTGAATAAAGCTGTTACATTTGCAGACTTCCAATCCATAGATACCACTCCTGATTCAATTGACTTGTTGAACAAAATACTGAAAGGTAATGCTAGCTCATTATATGACTCCTTAACAACTCTTGCAGGGATCATATCAGGTCCACAAGATTTATTACCGTTTTATGTTTTTAAGCCTCTCTCTGACTGCACTGGGTGTAATACACATATCAGTAACGGTGACTCCACTGGACCTTGAACCAACTTCTAACATAGGAACATTACTGGTATCTTCTTTTGTGAACACACTAGAAAAGAAGTCATTTAAAGTATTTGCCTTATCTTCATCTGACACTGCTAAACCACCATCTTTTGTATTCAGTGGACTAATGCCAATATTTGTCTTGGTCTGGGATTGTACATACTTCCAAAACTTTTTAGGGTGAACTTTACAATTTGACGCAACTTTTTTTTAAAAATTCGATTCTTTCTTTTCTCTTTATTTTTTCACATTTATTCCTCTTCCTTATATACTTCATATACTCACTACCCTGTTTAGTGCACATAAATCTTTTATATGCATTTTGTTTTTTTGTAACTTTCCTCCATGCTTTTTTTTATCCAACCATATTGGTTTTTTCGATATATGTGTTGAACACTCTTTTTTGGGAATATGTTTATCAATACACTTATAGTGTTCTTGATCATTTTCCAACTCTCATCCACATCCAAGAGGGTACTTTCACACCAATTTATCATACCCAAATCTTTTCTTAAATTTTCATGGTCACCCTTATTGAAATCATATCTATATTCACCCTTTTTGGATTCTTTTTTTCCCTCTATGTAAAGAAAAAATGATAAAACCTCGTGATTACTTTTTGCAACTGGGGCACTATGTTCAATATGAAATCACTCTTTCATATTTAACCAAAACTAAGTCTAATATATTCTCTTTCTGATTTAGTCTTTTCCTTGTCGGATTTTGTACCACTTGAGTAAGATATACTTCCCTTAGACACTGTATAAAGTGTTCATCTCTCATTTGACCATGTACCTTTCCAATCAATATCAGGATAATTAAAATCACCCGTAATACATACAATATCATAAGACTATATTGTTTCCATTTTCAGAAGTTTAAATAGTTTTTCATCATTTTCTTGTGACGAAGCAGGATTTTTGTATATGTTTCCCAATAAAACACTTAAAAAACAAATAAAAAACTTGTGACTCCCTAGCTCAATGACAGACACCACCCCTCTTTTTGTTCTCCTTTTTTTCACACACACACACACACCACACCACACACACAACACACACACACACACACACACATATATATAATGCTGAACAATTAAGTAGTGGGAGAAAACAAGTGCAGGCTAACAATTCTTCAGTCATTATAGTAATGACTTTGCAAAGATTTGAA
>CM065715.1:100398210-100403210 GCA_033310375.1 Conus canariensis
GTCGGTTGTGATATGAGTGCATCATCACTGGGGTTCCAGAAACACATTTGAGTGCTTTCTGTTTTTTTGTTTTTTGTTTTTTTTTAAATACAAAATCATCCACTTTATGCAGTCCAGTTATTCGTTACTGATTGCGTCAACTTTTGATTAGACAGGGTACATGACCTGCCTTAGCTTTCTTTAATACAATTTAACATTTGAATAAGTTCTTTACAGAGTACTATGCTATATTTGAAATCATTAAGCTGTTGAAAAAAAAAAAAAAGAAAAACCCTGGAAAAAAAGAAAAAAAAAAGAAGAAAAACCATAAGTGATAGCCGTATTCTGAATCAGACTGGTTAGCATCTTAGTTGTAGCATTATGTTCTTCTGTGAATCAGAATGGTTTACAACTTTGTTATGGTATGTATGCTTTTGGATGAATCAGAATGGGTGGTGACTTAGCTATGCCATTATATGACTTTCAAAGAATCAGTTAAGAACTACAGTGTAGCTTCTAGTACCATTGTCCATCAAGCCGGTGGTATCAAGAATCAGTTGATAGTTACAGGACAGGACTGGTGATATCATGAATCATCATCTGTAGATCAGGTGATAAGTGACAGTGTGTCTGTTGATAAGGTTATAAGTGACAACATGTCTGTTGATCAGGCGATAAGTGACACTATGTCTGTTGATAAGGTTATAAGTGACAACATGTCTGTTGATCAGGTGATAAATGATAATGTGTATGTTGATAAGGTTATAAGTGAGAACATGTCTGTTGATCAGGTGATAAGTGACAACATATCTGTTGATCAGATGATACGTGACAACGTGTCTGTTGATAAGGTGATAAGTGACGGTCTGTTTGTTGATCAAATGATAAGTGTCATCCTCTCTGTTGATCAGGTGATAAGTGATAACCTGTGCGCAGATCAAATGATAAGTGACTGCCTGTCTGGATCAAATGATAAGGGACAACCTGTCTGTTGATCAGATTAGTGACAACATATCTGTTGATCAGATGATAAGTGACAACATGTCTGTTGATCAGATGATAAGTGAAAACATGTCTGTTGATCAGATGATAAGTGACAACATGTCTGTTGATCAGATGATAAGTGAACACATGTCTGTTGATCAGATGATAAGTGAGAACATGTCTGTTGATCAGATGATAAGTGATAACCTGTCTGTTGATCAGATGATAAGTGAAAACATGTCTGTTGATCAGATGATAAGTGACAACATGTCTGTTGATCAGATGATAAGTGATAACCTGTCTGTTGATCAGATGATAAGTGAAAACATGTCTGTTGATCAGATTATAAGTGACAACATGTCTGTTGATCAGATGATAAGTGATAACCTGTCTGTTGATCAATGATAAGTGACAACATGTCTGTTGATCAGATGATAGGTGACATGCTGTTGATCAGATGATGAGTGAGTCTGTTGATCAGATGATAAGTGACATTATGTCTGTTGGCCAGATGATAAGTGACATTATGTCTGTTGATCAGATGATAAGTGACATTATGTCCGTTGGCCAGATGACAAGTGATATTATGTCTGTTGATCAGATGATAAGTGACAACCTGTCTGTTGATCAGATGATAAGTGACATGTCTGTTGATCAGATGATAAGTGACATTATGTCTGTTGATCAGATGACAAGTGACATTTTGTCTCTTGGCCAGATGATAAGTGACATTATGTCTGTTGATCAATTAAGTGACAAATGTCTGTTGGCCAGACGATAAATGACAATATGTCTGTTAATCATGTAAGTAAAACACAATGATGCCTATTGATCAGAAGATGAGACACAACACAACATGGTCTATTGATCAGTTGATAAGAGACAACTCATCAATATCTGTTGATCTGATGAGTGTCAACACTGTGACATCTGTTGATCAGATGATGTGAGCATTCGGTGTCTGGTGACTGACGTTAATTACAGTACTTTAATGTATTGATCACATAATAGAAGATGTCTGGAAGTGAGGTGTACAGTGACAACTATATATAAGCTATGTATGTATGATGTCTGTCGATCAGATGTTGAATGATAATGGTGACAATGTTGATCATTTGGTTGTGTGAGGTTACATGTTCTGATGTTGACAGTTCCGAAATGGATGGTGAGTGACGACACAGTCATGCTGCTGGCCACTGGAGAAGGTATGGAATCACTGGCTGGATATGACAGGGTTTTTCCTTTTCCTTACTTGTGAAGGGGACAGTAGACCAAGTTTTTGCATGCATGCGTGCAAAACCACATGTATGCCAGACACTGAACATTTCAAATTCCGTAAAGTACTAAAATGATGAAGACACATGAAAATACAATTCATTATCATTTGCAAATTTGTCAGCATATGGACAAATGAGACAACCATAGTGCTCCATTCAAATCAGCTAATACCTTTTAACTCGGCTGATTTCTTGGCTCAGTACATAATGATGTGGATGTCATAAACTGCATCTTCAAATGGAAGCTTCACTGAGTGAAATCTCCAGCTGTTGCAATGATTTTTCAGTCTTGAAAAAAAATTAGGCAGAACTTTCATAACGGATATTTTAAAAACTATTGCTCTTCACCAGCAGGCAAATTGCAGCATTTAGCACATGCCCACCATGATTTATTTCCTGCCCTGTGTGGTCAGGGAGCCATTAATGTCCTACCTTGAATGGCTGTTAAATTGAATTCAGTTTAAGACTTGTACAGTGAATGAGAATAATGGTGTGTGTGTGTGTGTGTGTGTGTGTGTGTGTGTGTGTGTGGTGAGTGTGTGTGTGTGTGTCTGTGTCTGTGTTGGTGGATGGGTGCATGCATACATACACAAACTCACAATCTGATCACACTGAATGTTTAGGCAGTAAAGTAAGGTAACATACATGTGCATCTTTTATGACTTAAGGGATTTGTTTATAATCCTTGAAGAATGTCTAGGCTCTCGGTGTACATTTGTGTAAGTCATCCTGTTTCTCTGTTATGGAATGTTCATATGGAAGATACTGCAAGAGTCCTTGTTGTTCTGCATGTGGTCACCAAGCTAGGGAAAACAACAACAAAAGAACCAACCAAACAAAAACTCAGCTTAATCCCAAACAAAACAAATAAATGAGAATTCAACCTAACCCAAATAAATCATAAAGCAGTCAGAAAATTGAATAATGTACAAGATACCCTGGCGGTTACTGCTTCCTGCCTTTATCCATTGACTTTGACTCTCTTCATATGTGATGTCCTATGGAGTGGTGCCTCCCCCCATCCAACCATGCACTCTCCTTCTCCCTGTTTTGCCCTTGTTTCCCCCCCAGTTTTCTCCACTCTCTCCCTCTTCCCTGCCCTCTAGGGCCTCTTTCATTATAACTTGTATCCCTTCGTTCTAGAATTCTGTGCTAATCATCTCTGTCTCTCTTTTTTTTTTGTTGTTTTGTTTCTCTGTTTTATTCTGTCCTTTTCCCCCACTTGTTGTCATCATGTTTTTGTACTAATTAACCTGTCTTTGTTGTGAAAAATCTTTACTTTTTTTTTTTTTTTTTCTTTTTCTCTCATTACAATTTGTGTAGAGTTTATGGTTGTAAGCTGCTGACTAGGTAGTGAAAAACTGAAAACTGTTCAGACTTGATACCGCCTGTCTATACTGCAGTGTTTATTTGGCAATATGGCTTTTGTTATTGTTTCATTGACAGTTTTTGATGAAGTTCCTACTCACTTTTTCTTTGTTTTTGTTTAACTAAGGGTGACAACTCAAATGGAATGCTTGGTGCTGTCAGCGGAGCCGAGTCTTACTGCCATAGGGGAATATCAACAGAGAAGTCAGCGTGTGATGAGTTGATTGTTCATTCATATGTGTTTTGTGGAGGATTTAGTGTTCATTGTCCTTTTTCCCACTGAACAGGACATGTGTCCCCAGTGTTTTGAAAGCCTCATGTGGTCTCAGTCCAGCGGACTGTATAATAGTTTTCCTGTTGTTTCTTGTTGTAAGAATACTCAGAAACAGTAGAGGAAAATCATAGTCAGATTTTTACAGGGTTTACTGTGAAGTCATTGCAGCTGGCTTTCTTCTCTTATTTATTTATTTTTTTTTTGAGGTGCAAAAGTCAGGAAATACTGCGCGCACACACACACAACACACACACACACACACACACACACACACACACACACACACACACACACACACACACACACAAAAGTTTGCAAGCAAGTAAAATCAGCGTTTCAAGAAAGGAACACAAAAGCTTCCTTTGAGCAAAGGGTGAGGTTAGAGCACAAATTTTGCAGCCTTTTCCTAGGTTTTTTTGTTTTTTTTGGTGGGGGTACAGTTTATTTGATGTCCCCCCCCCCACCCCACCCCCACCCTCAGCCTTCCTCTCCTTCCCCTTTCCCTATCCCCTGAAGAGGATATGAGGCCCGAAGCAGGCAGAAACCAGTCATAAAACTATATCACTGCTCATGAAATGACTGAAATAAAACTGGAGAAACAGTACCATTTGTTATATGCAAATACATTGTTAAGTTTCAGTCAATGGCTTGTATGTAAAAGAAATGGTTGATGATCTTGAAGTTTCTCAGTGTGTGTGTGTGTGTGTGTGTGTGTGTGTGTGTGTGTGTGTGTGTGTGTGCATGGGCATGTGCATGCAGCCTTGTCTGAGTCCAGCGGTGGAGGAGACAGAGACAAGCTCTTCCGAAAGGTGGCAGAAAAATACAAAGAGTGCATGAGAGACATGGGCGGAAGAGCACCAGGTGAGTTCTGTTTGTCTGAAAATGAGTGTGTATATATGCGTGTGTGTGTGTGGTGTGTGTGTGTGTGGTGTGTGTGTGTGTGTGTGTGTGTGTACCATGCACGCACATATGCATGCACGCATATGCAGGCGTGCTCACAGATCACACACACAAATACATTCATTCTCTCTCTCTCTCTCTCTCTCTCTCTCTCTCTCTCTCCTCTCTCTCCTCTCTCACACACACACACACACACACACACAAATGCATGCACATAT
>CM065715.1:100410710-100510710 GCA_033310375.1 Conus canariensis
TTGTGGAGGTCAGTGTAGAGGCTGGTCGTATGACCCACCATCACCCCACTGGCTACCTCGGGTCACTGGCCTCTGCTCTTTTCACCACCTTTGCTTTGCAGGGTCAGTAGTTCTGTGTGTATGTGTGTGTGTGTGTGTGTGTGCATGCGTGTGTGTGTGTGTGTGTGTGTGTGTGTGTGTGTGTGTGTGTGTTGTATCTCTGTGTGTGTGTGGGGGGGGGGGGGGGGTGTTGTGTGTGTGTGTGTGTGTGTGTGTGTGTGTTTGTATCTGTGTGTGTGTGTGTGGGGGGGGGGGGGGTGAGTGTGTGTTGTGTGTGTGTGTGTGTGTTTTCATGCATGTGTTTTAAGAACTGATTTGTGAGCATACCTGCCTCACAATCAGAAAAGCATACATTTTTAAAGCATTTATTTACCCATCTGGTTTTTAATAGCAGCCTGCAGTGCAATATTTATTATGTTTACAGGTGTTTATAGCATGTTTATGCTCATCTTTGTGCAATGATATTTCTTTCTCTTTTTTTCTTTTTTTTTTTTTTGCTCTTTAGCTTTTTTATTGCCATTTGTTGTTGTACACACCAAGCATCTTTGGAAAATGGCTAATTTATACACCTGTTGATTTAAGAAAATAGAAATAATTACAAAAACTGATTTATTTGCTCAAAAAATGTTCTTCCATGTTATAGAATGAGTAAATAGAAAAACTGAAATCCTCCTGTGTTTGAATGTTGACCAATGACTTTGCTTTGATTTTGAATATGGTGATGGTTTGGACTATGATGGTGTTGTAAGTACATGATTAGCAAATGTTTGTATATTTAGTGGGGAAGAAAATCAGAAAAAAGAAAGAAATTAAAGACAGGGTTCATACTGATTAGGGGAAATTGGAAAAGTCAGGGAATTTCTGAAAACTTTTTTTTTCCGGTCACTGGAAAGTCATGGTAAAGAAAGACGTAGTTCTTTCAAGAGTAACACAGGTTTGTATCCCTTGATTGATTGTAAGATTTCATGCCATTTCACCATGTCACCTGGTTTATGTGGGAATGAGTCACAACTCCCTACAGTCTTATGTGAAATCCCTCATTTAAAAGCAGTAACTCAAGTTTCAAAGTTGGTGTAGTGCTGCATTTTTTGGAATTCTGTAGAAGTAAACCTGCGGTTTTGATAACCTGTGGCTCAAGGAGAAGAAATACAAGTCATTTTGGATTTTGCTGGATTAGGCTTTATCAGATAGAACATATTTTAAATGTGGATTGTGCTGCAAAACCCTGAAGTTGTTGAACGTGGAAATACAGGCAGTTCAAAGCCAGGCCAAGAATTCCAAATGCTGTTGGCTAGTGGTAGCATGAAGGACAAACTGAATTCTTGAGATTAAGTCAAAAGACAAGCAGAGCATTCATGTCTGTTTAGTTGGTTTCCCACTTGCAGTTAGTGGGGCAGACCAGAAGACATCTTCATCATCCTCATCTTCATCGACCAGCATGAGACAAAGTTTAAAATTTTGTGGCCCCACATGCCATGCTCACATGGTGAAATCTGTTTTTATTTCCTCTCTCTGTTGATGCTCATGGTGGATTCATATCAAGGTCGCCGGTATTGAGTTCATGGGGACTTTCATTGGTGGCGCTGTTCGGAGGGGGATGAACTCTGTTTTTATTTCCTCTCTCTGTTGATGCTCATGGTGAATTCATATCAAGGTCGTCGGTATTGAGTTCATGGGGACTTTCATTGGTGGCGCTGTTTGGAGGGGGATGAACTCTGTTTTTATTTCCTCTCTCTGTTGATGCTCATGGTGAATTTATATCAAGGTCGCCGGTATTGAGTTCATGTGGGCTCTCATTGGTGGCGCTGTTCGGAGGGGGATGAACTCTGTTTCTGTTTCCTCTCTCTGTTGACGCTGATGGTGAATTCATATCAAGGTCGTCGGTATTGAGTTCATGGGGACTGTCATTGGTGGCACTGTTTGGAGGGGGATGAACTCTGTTTTTATTTCCTCTCTCTGTTGATGCTCATGGTGAATTCATGTCAAGGTCGTCGGTATTGAGTTCATGGGGGCTGTCATTGGTGGCACTGTTTGGAGGGGGATGAACTCTGTTTTTATTTCCTCTCTCTGTTGATGCTCATGGTGAATTCATGTCAAGGTCGCCGGTATTGAGTTCATGGGGGCTGTCATTGGTGGAACTGTTCGGAAGGGATGCTCACTCACGCTGGCTCTGAAACTACGCAGTTATGGTCGGTAATATGGGGCTGAGTAGAAATGTTTCTGCCCATGTCAGATCAGAACAGTCACCACTGAACACCACTGAAGTGACTTGACAGCAGTGCAGCGTCTTCTCTGGTAGGTTGCCACCAGACAACTTGACATTGACTGCTCCCTGTGGATTGCTGCTGCCATGGCTGTTGTGGGACAAGTAGGGTGTAGTTGTGTAGGGGGAGTTAGAATGACAGCGTGGGGGTATGAGATGGAAATTTAAAACGCAAGAACTGCTGAAGGTAAGGTAAGGTAATGTTGCTTATAGCCCAGCCGACCGCAAAGGGCCATATCAGGGCTGTCACCACGTTAAAATCAACTCACAAGTTACTCATTCACACAACTCTTTGAAATACGTCTTCTAAAACCCATCCGAAACCTTGTTAAAAATCTTTCCACCATAAAACCTCAGATGCGATGAAGGAATTGTTTTTAATTAACTAGTGACAGTTAGTTTCAAAGTGAGGTGACTGCAGCCAGAAATTGAAAGTAACTTAAAAGAAAAATTACTATGCTGCTGAACAAAAAAGACAAACAGATTACAAGACAAAAGATGACACGTTTCAACCTCTGTAGTCTTCTTCAGTCAAAGACAAAGAACATTCAACACAGTGAAAACAAAAAATGAACAGTGACTTATCTCCTCAGATGGGGTGTAAAATGGATGTGGAAGTTGAGGAGATAAACGATTGTTTGTTCTTCTTTTTCAAAACGGAGTGACTGAGGGCGGAAAATGAAGCAAAATTTATAAAGAGAGGGGGTTAGTTATCGCCAAGGACACAGACAAACATAGAGTCTTGTCCTGTGCTATGTTTGTCCTTGGCGATAACTAACCCCCTCTCTTTCTAAAGATTGTTTGTTCTCTGTTTTCATTGTGTTGAATGTTGTTTGTCTCGCCTGAAGAAGACCAAAGAGGTTGAAATGCATTGCGTTCTGTCTTATAACTTGTTGGTCTCCTTCCTATGGCCGAATAGTAATTTTTCTTGTAAGTTTAAATAGTGGCAATCCTTAAAGTTCAACAGTTTTTCTGTAAAAAAAAAAAGAAGAAAAGAAACACACTCAGTATTTAAAAAATAATTGTTTATCCAAGTAGCATGCATATACCATGCGCAGGAAAACCTCTGAGGGAGTGGGGTCGATGTTTGCTGGACACGCTGCCGCTAGCCCTGACCTATGTGGAGGAGAGTGGTCACGCAGTGAATGAAAACAAGAAAGAATGGTGAGTGGCTGAAACCTGGATAGTGCTGTATGTTGTTTTGCTTGAATGAAACTTGACATGATATGCACTCATAAGTGTGCGCACATGCATACCCTCACACACACAGACTTACACACCCCACTCACATATGCATATGCGCACATATGCACATGCATGCACCCAAGCACGTACTTGCTTGCAAAATGCATGCATACACATGCACACGCTCACACACACACATACATGCGCACTCACAAACAAACACACACACGCACACACACACACACACACACACATACACACACACACACACACACACACACATACTTTCATTCACTCACTCACTCTCTCATACACACACACACACACACACACACACACACACAACACATAGACAAACATGCACACATGCTCGTGCTTGCACACACACACACACACACACACACACACACACACACACACACACACACACACACACACACACACACACATTAGTGCACATACACACACACATCAGCACACACACATATTAGGATACACACATAAACATTCACACGTGCACACACTGTGCTGAACAGGATTTATCTCCGTCAGTTAAAGTGTGAAAATGCAAATGAATTGCTCATAACATTTGTGTATTCCATGATAATCATGTAAAGCACACTTTTCCAAAGTCGTGAAGGTGAAGACTTTCTTTCTTGAGGGCAGTTTTTTCACCACAGTATGTCTTGCTTTTTGGTGTTTTTGTATTTGACCATGATCATAAGTGAGCCGTCATGTGCACATGTTAGACTTGCTTCGAGGGCACAGGCACAAGATGCAAGCCAAAAAATCTTGAATATTTGACAGCATGTATCTAGGGAGTGTGGAGACTAAACAAAGATTTTCAAATGTTACAAACGCTAGGATTAAACTCTCACATATCTTAAATAAATGTTAGCGAACACTGTGTTTCGTCTTGTGACTCGTTTGTCCACGTTCTCTGGGCGGTTCGCTAACATTTATTTAAGATTTGTTTAGATTTCCGCCTGCAGTCCTCTCGCTTTGCAACTAGATCTCACATATCGTCAAGTATTTCTGACTAAAAATTGAAGGGACTGAAAGTTTCGTTGGGGATTTCCCAAGTGTTTGTACTTACCAAATTCCTGGAGGCTTAAGAGAGCTGTCAGCTAAATTGTGCTGATTGAAATTTTACATTAAAAACTATGCTTAACTGTATGCATATCTTTATAGCGCTTAGGATGGACTGTATTGTCCAGACTTCAAGCTGTCTTTTTCCTCAGTTCACATCCCTTAGGCTGTTATACAAGTAACAGCTTATACACGAATTTTTCCTATTCTACTTTTGGCAGGGCACAGGTGTACTCTCTGATCTGGAGTTAAGCTTATTTATGTTTTTTTTTTCCGATTCTATTTTTAGCATGGCAAAGGCATATCCTATGATCTGGAGTTAATGGGACAAATTGAGAACCAGTATTTGAAGTTTTGCAACTTTTCAAGCATGAATGATTCACACATGAACAAAATACAAAAGGAGCATGGTTCATGGTACTTTATCATTTTACCTTATTCAGTCCCTCTCCCACAATGCATGATCAAGCATCCAAGTCAAGACCCCAAGCCTTCGATGTGTAACTCTTCTGAACTACAAATGTGTGGCTGCATGCGCTGGTTTTCCCCTTAAGATCTGGCTGTTGACGCTTACATGATATTGCCCTTCATACCCCAGAAATTATAGTAGATCTTTCAGTCTATATGATCATTCATTTTGAAAGAGACAGGAATGAATATATATATATAAGAAAAACTTTTTTTTGTCAATCACACAAGTGTCGGTTGTTTACGGGAAAGTTTTCTCTGCGCAGGTCCTATTTCACCAAAGCATGGACAGACTACCTGAAGCTGAGAAACATCCTGGATGGCAAGTCAGACCCTGTGTTTCCAGAGGCTTTCGGCTTTCCGGAGCGCGACAAGTTTTACAACAGTGTGAGCTTCAGCGGCTGGGGCGGGTCAAGTGGGCATGATGCACCAATGATCGCGTGAGTTGTTTTTCTGTTGACCTTTGACCTCCCCTCCCCCCCACCCCTGTCCTGCTCTTCCCTCCACCTCTCCCCACCCACCCCCTTTCCTGAACCAGTCAAGGAATATGTTGCTTTTTGCTTACCATCCTTACATGATTTTTTTTTTTTTAATGCTAAGATGTATATTGGTCCATTTATTTCTAGATCTCTTGTATATATCTGTCATCTTTTTATCCATTATATTACTTTTTCACTTTTTTTTTATCGTGTGCCAGACTTATTTTTTTTCTTTCTATTTTGTCACCTTTTGATCTGTATATCTTTCTGTTGTTACCTCTTGAATTGGATATCTGTCTGTTACATTTTCGTTCAGAAATATGTCATCTTTTTCATCTGTATATATGTCAGTCACCTTTTTTATTTGCATGTTACTACCTTCATTTTTTTTTTTTCATTTAGATATTTATCTGTCACCTTTATTAATGTATGTCCTGTACTGTGGGTGTTAAATCAGAACAGACACCACTGAACAGTGTTGAAGCGACTCTGCAGCAGTGCAGTGTCTCATCAAGTGGATTTCCTTTTGACAGCTTGATACTGACTGCTCATGGCTGTTCAGAGCAAGTTACTTAGTTTTGAGAGGCAGGGGAGTTTACAGCTCACCCACAACTGCAGAGGCCAAGCCATGAATGCAGGGAAAGGGTGTTTTCTGCAGGCCGCTCCCCACCAGCCAGCTAACCGTGCTGTACTCGGCGAACTGAATGTCATCTGTGCATAGCCGGTCTGGCAGCAATGTGTTCGGCATTGTTGAGCGGCCATTACAAGTGGGGCTGTTAGTTTGATAATTAGTGGTTGTCATGAAAAATGTAATATATCTGTGCTCTTGAGATGACTGAATTGGCGAATTCCTGACAATTCTTTTAATACCAAACTCGACTAGATTTATTTTCCTGTAGATAACATAGATACGGCATGAAAGCTTGTACACAAGTGGTCAGGCAATATTAGAACAATGATAACACACACAAAATTGTGCAAAAATAACGTCATCACTTTCGGCATATTTAATTTTCCCAAGTTAACTAGTACACAAGTTTGATACATGCCTCTGCTCAGACTACAGCAACAAAAATGTTGGATCAGAAATGTGTAAACCTTGTTTGTTCGCCCTTTCACTAAGCATCTCGCGCAGGACGGAAAAATAAAACTGTGCATGCTGTCTGTGGATTGCTGGTACCTGGACTTCCATGGAAAAAGCCAGGATGTGGAGACAGAATCAGCAGTGTGGTAGTAATGCCACTGACATAGCATGGAACATGAGACAGAAAAAAAAGAAAAAAAAAAAAAAAAAGAGAAGGAGTAGAAGAAGAAGAAGAAGGAAAAAAAATCCATATGTATTGACTGACGTGATCTTTGAGTTTTTGAGAGAGATTAACATTTTTCATCTGATTTAAGATTTTACGGACGAAAGATTTTTAACGAAGTTTCTGGTGCGTTTCTAGAAGATGTCATTTAAAGAGATGTGTAAAAGGTGTTTTTTTTTTTTTTTTTTTAATGACTTGTGAGTTAATTTTAACGTGGTGACAGCCCTGATGTGGCCCTTTGCGGTCGGCTGGGCTATAAGCAACATTATCTTATCTTATCTTATCTTTTTGTCCAAGTCTACAGAAGGAGCTGCTTCTGCTGTTTGCTTTATTGCTCAGCTTGTACTGCCCAAGAATGTTCAACCTCCAACCTCCTTCAGAAAGTTCTGTCTACCCGTGAACATGTTTCAGTTTTCAGCCTTGGCCCTGACATGTCAAATGGTCTGTCGGTCTGGACATAATTATGAACTTTCTCATCCTTCCTTTTAACTCTGGAGGCCATTTGCTGGCCATGATCATAACCTCCCTGAATTTTTAAATGTTTTTTTTTTTATACTTTACACCTCTCTGAAATGTGATACTTACAAAATTGTTTTGGCTTGGGTTTCTAGTTACCTTGGCATTTGAGGCAATAGATGAGTTTGTTGATCATAGTGCCAAGAATATCACAAATATAGAATCGTCCAGATCATCTTTCCCATACATAGATCTGAAACCCAAAGCTTGTAGTTTTCTGAGACACTTCTGGCAAGAAGAATGAACCTGTGTGGTCAATAAACTTTTGATAAATGGACAATAATAGACAGTAAACTTTTTATAGATAAATAGTAGACAATAAACTTTTCATAGATCCATCTAAACCTTAGAGTTCCTACCATCTGTCATTGGTGGCCACGGCATAGAAACGTTTTTGTGTCAATTAAATACAGGCCACAATTTTTACACACTCTCGTATGTTGAAATGAGAGGAGGCTCCATAGCGCATACAAAGTGATGAACCCATTTCTATCAAACAAGTTCTTATAAAATATTGGGTTTGCTTGGCATTTAACATAAAAACATTTTGGCAGATTCAGTCAAGACCTTGTTCAAAGATGTTCTACCTGATTTGATCTTTGAGCTTCCAAAAGAGAAATGTTTTTCATTTGATCTATGATTTTGCAGAAAATCGCTCTTGTTTTAAGACATGTTTGCTATGTGTGAAATAAACCAGTTTATTGTCCTTTTTTTTTTTTTTTTTTAAACAAACATACATATAGCTGATTTTGATTGTGTGATAGTCCTGATTTGGCCCTCTGCAGTCAGTTGGGCTTTAAACAACATGAACTGAAGAGTGTGTGTGTGTGTGTGTGTGTGTGTGTGTGTGTGTGTGTGTGTGTGCACTTTTGCAAGTATGTGTGTGTGTGTGTGTGTGCGCACTCGAGTGTGTGTGTGTGTGTGTGTGTGCACTTTTGCAAGTGTGTGTGTGTGCGTGTGTGTATGTGTGCGCACTCATGTGTGTGTGTGTGTGTGTGTGTGTGTGTGTGTGTTCACTAAAACAGGTATGATGCACTACTTGGAGCAAATTGGGACTGGAACGAACTTTGTAACAGGTGAGACCAAAAAGAAAATGATGTGTGTGAGATGTGTGTTTGTGTGTGTGTGTATGTGTGTTGGTGTGTGTGTGTATGTATATGTGTGTTGGTGTTTGTGTATGCGCATGCCTGTGTGACTGCTCTAGTTTCTGAAGATTCATTGTCACCTGACAAGCATCCAAGATATGCACAGAATGTTGAATTTGACTTTTGTGTGTTTATTGGCATGAAATGTATTGATGTTGACTACAGGAGAGCCACAAGTTTGACTTCTAGCCATGTGATGTGGAATGTGTGGTGTTGACGGTGACAAACAGAAGGTGTTTAGCCTTATCTACATTTTGCTATGTGATGTGACATGTTTTTGTTGACATCAACCTCAATACCATGGTCAGCCTTTTTGAACTGTGACACAAAAATTGTCATGAAATGTATGTTGATGTTGGCCACCAGAGCACATTCATTCCGATTATATTTTTTCTCTGCGACATCAAATGTATTGTTTGCCCTATAATGTCAGCTGTATAGATTGACATATGATGTGAGCTGTATGGATTGACATATGATGTGAACTGTATAGATTGACATACGATGTGAGCTGTATAGATTGACATATGCTGTGAGCTGTATAGATTGACATATGATGTGAGCTGTATAGATTGACATATGATGTGAACTGTATGGATTGACATATGATGTGAGCTGTATGGATTGACATATGATGTGAACTGTATAGATTGACATTATGATGTAAACTGTACAGATTGACATGAACTATTAGGAGTAACATATGACATGAACTGTACAGATTGACATGTGACATGAACTGTTTTGATTGACATATGATGTGGACTGTACAGATTGACATATGACATGAACTGTATTGATTAACATGTGACATGAACTGTATAGATTGACATATGATGTGAACTGTATAGATTGTCACATGATGTGAACTGTATAGATTGACACATGATGTGAACTGTATAGATTGATACATGATATAAACTGTACAGATTGACAAATGAAGTGAACTGTATAGATTGGCAAATGACATGAACTGTATAGATTGACACATGATGTGAACTTATAGATTGACACATGACATGAACTGTATAGATTGACAAATGATGTGAACTGTATAGATTGACATGTGAGGTGAACTGTGTAGATTGACATATGACATGAATGGTATAGATTGTCATATGACATGAACGGTACAGATTGACATATGACGTGAACTGTACAGAATGACATATGACGTGAACTGTACAGATTGACGTATGACATGAACTGTACAGATTGACAAATGACATGAACTGTACAGATTGACCTATGACCTGAACTGTACAGATTGACCTATGACCTTAGGTGCCCTGTTCTTTGTTGTGGACCACAGGGCCATGTTCCATTCCGGGGACAGTGACAGCACTGGTATCATCGCTGCCTGTTGCTATGGCGCTGTCAAAGGCTTCGAGGGCGTTCCAAGAGGCAACTGGGAGGTCAGTTTGTGATTGAATTTCAGCAGTTCTGTGGTTTTTGTTTAATTAAAGTGTAATTGCCTAAGCGTGTTATGTGATGTGATGTGATAGTGTGTGTTTGTGGGTGTGTGTGTGTGTGTGTGTGTGTGTGTGTGTGTGTGTGTGTCTGTGTAGATGTGTGTTGTATGTGTGTCTGCATCTGTGTGTCTGTCTGTGTGTCTGTGTGTGCGTGCGCTTAATGCATACAGAGAGAGAGAGAGAGTGTTGCTCTGAAGAGGATTTCCTCTAGTGTTTTATGGACTAATCCTCGATGCATGTCAGTTCACTGAATATCATCACAGTGTACAGCATCTGACATTAATTTGTGAGAGGGCATCAAATCTGTTGTCTGTTGCAGTCGGTCGAGTACCGTGATCGCTTAGTGAAGGTGGCCAAAACATTGTTGAAGCTGGCTTATCCAGGAGATTGTGACAACGACTCAGGTTCCACCGCCGTTTCTGCACAGTCTACTGCTGACATCTAGGAGCCTAACTCAGCCATTGAAACCAGTCCGTCTTGCACTACTGATGGTTTCTGTCAGCCGCTCTCATCTGCTGAAGGTGCTTCTGCTATCCTACAATGCTTCAGGTGTTGAGGCAGAACACAGCATGACCCCGTCAGACACTGATGTAGAAAACAACATATTGATCTGTGACATCGATTTGGAATAAATATACAATCTATCACAAACACCAATACTGTGGATCTGCTTTGAGCAGTGACTTACAAATGCAAATGTTATTGTCTCGCATGAATGTGGAACTGTGATTCTGTAGCCTGTTTTATTTTGTCAGAATTGTGGTGTGTGTTGTGTTTTTATATGACTGGAATGCCGTGGAGTGGAAATCGGAAGAAAATATGAAGATTGTATAGCTGCTTACTGTTTTTTTCTTTCAAAGAAGTTAGGTTATACTTTGACTTTTTAGCTTTTTTTCCCCCGCAGCTTGTTGTCTTTTTAAAGACTCGGTGGTTCCCGTTAGCTCCTGATGTCGCCATAGACGTCTGTCAAATGCAGCTTGTGTCCAGGAGTTAAACCCTCACCTTTTGGAAGTGTTGTGCTCACAGTGTTGACATTTCTGTTTCTTTCAGTGACTCTGCCTTTTTTTCTTCCTTTACTTTATCCACTGATTTTGTGCTTTTGTGGCGCATTCCCCGGTCTTTGTGACAGAAAGTCTTCCACTTGAACATGCCAGCCTTAGTGTTGAAAGTTGATAACTAGGGTGTGAGATTGTATATGCTGTCCAAAGTGATGACTTGATGTCCATGCAGATATTATTAAATCAGGTTGTCCATATGGCCTTTTCATCTTCTTCTGACTGGCACTCATACGAATGTTGTTAATCTTTTTTTTTTTTCAGTGATTGATGCTGATAAATTAAGGGCAGTATTATTTTGGCACTGTCAGCTTGACCAGTGATGTGGATAATTTAGATTTTAAATTATGAACTGATGTTTTATATAAGTGTTATTGTTTTGCTGTGTGTGTATGCGTGTGTGTGCGCGCGCGCGCGCGGTGTGTGTGTGTGTGTGTGTGTGTGTGTGTGTGTGTGTGTGTGTGTGTGTGTGTGTGTGTGTGCACATTACAGGACTTTCTTTCCTCAGTAGTAACAAGCCTGAAGAGTTCTGTGTGGCCAAAAGGGCCTGAGCTACGATGACCCTTTCAGGTCCATCAGGGAAGTCAGATCTTTACCATGGTCAAGCAGATTTTCCTTTGATCTGATTCTGCACCACGTTTCAGCACAAAAATTGTATGGCTTCATCCTTGGGCCATATTCTATCTTTGCACTACCTTTTTTAATCAGTTCTAGTAATCAGTATCAAACTCTGTTATCATCATTGTTGACCACATTTAACACTTTGGCAGAGCATAAATTTGTTTGCTTGTCTGACCTTGATGTTGTTTGGCCTGGCCTTGTCTGGCAAGACCCTCACCAAGGGTTATGAAGTTTTGCAGGATCTCTTTCCAATGCTTTATTACATTTCAACCCAACAATGTTCTTTTATACAGTGCTATAGTAATAGTTTGATTTTTTTTTTTTCAAACATTTTAATATCTTTCACTGTTTTCTGAAAAAGTTTTCTGTACCTACATTTCTGGGCCATTAAATAGTATCATGCACAATGATATTCATTTCATCTTAACTCAGTCAAACCATTGTCATTTTATGTTTATATCATCCAGCAACCCCTTCCAACTATGACTATTTTTGTGTGTGTGTGTGTGTGTGTGTGCGTGTTGTGTGTGTGTGTGTGTGTGTGTGTGTGTGTGTGTGTGTGTGTGTGTGTGTGTTGTTGATGACATGGTTAGGTTGTTTTGTAGAGGTATTTATGTGTCAGAATAGGGAAGTAAACTCAAACTGTCTTTTTGAAAATATTGGCACTTTTTGGGGTTGTTTTGTACTACTTTTTGAAAATTAATATCTCACAGTCTTTGTCAGCATTATTGTTTTTGTATATTGATTCTTACATTTGTAGAAAGCTTTTAAACAAACAACTGTTTTTCTGCAAGGTATCTTGATCTTAATCTGGTTAAATACTTTGTGGGAGTTAGTGCTGACTATAAACACAGTGGAGAGGGGACGGGGGTGGAGTTGTGAGTGGGGCTGCATAATAGGGTATTTAGTTGTGGATTCTGCCACTCAGGCAGGACTGATGTTGTCCCTGCAGTTGATGTTGACTTACATTATTCTAGTCAGCTATTGTCCTCTCAATTGATGAGTTTTCTCAATCGCTCTGGTGACTGCCATTTTTAGGGCTGCACTGTTGTTGTTGGCCAAACTTCGCACAAGGTAATTGGCAACACATTCAGCATAGTGCTTTTGCTGGATGCCGAATGTTAATCATTTCTTTCAGCTACAACTAGCTGAAACAGAATTCACGATTTTGTTAGGTATCTGAATCGTGCAAGGAATGCACCATTTTATTCTGTGTGCAAGTGATGACCAAAATGAGGCATTTTTGGCTCCCAAAATATGTTGCTTTTGCTTGTTTGAAAAGTAGTGGAAGATTACCTTTCTCCAAGGCGTACGAGAGTGTCTTTTTGAGTACATAACCATACAGAAACATTTAAGAGAAAGCAGAAGAGATAACTGACTCGTTCACCCATGGAAGGTTCAGGAATAGTTTACTTAGACTGATGTTCTGAAATAAATCTGTCTCGTTGCTGTCTTAACCATACGCTTATTATACACAATACTATACCATACAAAATGTAGTTGTGAAGGTAATCTTTTCTGTCAAATGTTTACATTTCACCTGTCCTGTTTTCTGAGGTTGCACCACCTTGCTAATGCTGTGATAACTTGCTTTCACTTTTACATGAGTTGAAGGATGGGTAATGAATAATGTCTGTGGTGTATGTGTTGAATTTCAGTCTAGAGTTTTGCTTAACCCTGTTTTCATATTGTGCCCCAGTCCCATTATTATTCCCATACCAAACATAACAACAAAAAACTTGTTGAGTGCAGCATAGTCTTTTCCATCCAACTTTGTTTTCATGTGGTCATGATTTCCATATCCATGTAAAGGTGCATTGTCTAACGTTTGTAGTTTCATAAAATCACCATGATTTAAAAAAAAAAAAAAAATGACATGGATTAAATAACATTAGGTCTGGTGCATAATCACATATACATTTTTTTCCCACACCTGTTTTCTTTCACAGTCTCCCCCCCCCCCCCCTCCCTTTTTCTTTCTTTCTTTCTTTCTTTTTTGAGGAAAGAATCTTCCAAGTTTTTGTTGTAACGACACATGTTAGTCTGCACTTGTTTTGCAGCATTTTGAATTTGTTCACAATATTATTGTTTGGTCAATCAGTGGGAGATGGCATCTCTTGTGAGATCCAAGCAAAACCTGTTCAGCACAAATCTTAGCCAGTGTCAGCACTGACATGATGACAGTGCTTGAGTTTTTAAACAGTCGAGCTGACCACTCTGACTGTTGCTACTTTTTTGCCTTCCTTGTATCTTTAAATGGATCTTCAAACATAGCTCAAAGATTCATGCCTCTATCTAGTTCTCTTTAAGTAATGATTTTAGTTTTTGTACAGCTTATTTCCTTTCAGTGCTTCTTCCTCATTTGATGAGTCAGAACCAGCGGATGAAAGGCTTTAGGGCAGGTGATACAACTGGTTGTGTTTTCAGGATAGGCTGTCGTGGTCCCCATTTGCTGTTAGTGAAGGATTTTGCATTTATATTGTAATGCCCTCTCCTTCACTCCTATTTTATTTCACAGTTTTTCCCTTCACACACCAACCCCCCCCCCCCCCCTTTTTTTTTTTTTTTTCAATCTTTGCCAAGTCATCATTTTAATGACGGAGGAATGGTTAATCTGCACTTGTTTCCTCTCCATATTTGTTTCACACACACACACACACACACACACACACACACACACACACACACACACATACATGCACACACACACACACACACACACACACACACACACACACACACACACACAAGTAGATACATTCGTAGATATAAATGTGTATATATTTCACACTTTAAATTATATATCATGACTGTGGGAGTAATGAAGATGATTGGTTTATTTTATGTGACATCTGTATCTTGTGATAACATTTCTCTATTCACAGTGTATGAAGCTTGATCTGTGAGAGTGCAAGAGTGTGTGCTAGAGGGAAATGATAGAAGAGCAACAAAAAGAGATGTATACACACACACAAACACTCAAAGACACAGATTTACTGAAAAGATAATAAGAGAGATTTCATGGACATTATGATAAAGAAGATTAAGACATAAATACAGAAGCAGGGAGGCTGATGAAGATAGTGATATGCTAGCAAAAAAGGAATGAGAGAGAGAAAAAAAGAGGTACAAGAGAGTGACCAAGAAAGAGAGAGACAGACTGGAAGTGGGCGAGAGATGAAGAGAAAAAGTTACACAGAAAGTGTGTTTATTTTGTCTCATTGCCTATGCCTTGAAGGCAGCAGCATCTCCTCACAGGCCATACCAGCCCTGTACACACGGTCACACTGAATCTTGGTTGCCTTTCGATTAGGTATCTGAATCTTGTTCAAAGGCCCGAGGATCAATTCCCACTCAAGGTTTCTCTTCTGATTTAAGGTGTGCAGACTCCAAATTCCTAGTCATTCAGATGAGACTTTAAACTGAGATCTCATGCGTGAATGCATACATGAAAAGTTCTGCATGCACTTTAAATCCTGCTCTATCTTTCAGAGAAGAGAAAACCAACAAGAACCAGTAGAATGGCTGACAGGGGGAAAACAATGCACACTGGTGTCATAGTACAGGCATCATCTCCGAATATGGAATGTGCCTACCTCACATACACAAAAGTCTCACCGATGGTGAAGCTCGGAGTTCCAGTGGAGGAGGAATGAAGGGAGAAGGAAAGATAGCCACACCCAGACATATCCTATTGCTGCTCCTACACTGGCAGTCCATAGGAAGCAGTCGGTATTAAGACATGAGGCAATCTCTCAGAAGAGACATTGCACTGCTGCTGAATCCCATTGGTTGTGTTCAGAGGTGCCTGTTCTGATCCAACATTCATGGTACACCACCTATAACCCCCCATCCCCCACCTCCACCCGACTTGAACAATAAATGCTTGGCTAAGACGCACAGAAAACCATAAACATGAGGATGACCTTTTTCTCTTTTTTTTTGTTTGTTTTGTTTTTCCTTTTCTATTTTTTATTTTTTTTTGTGCTCATCTTCTGTGCCATTTTAATGCCATTATCCCCACACCGCTCGTTCTGGCTCCCCATCCACAACCACACCCAGGATTGTCCCAGGACAGTCCTGACACCATCTGGGAGCAGTCGGTATCAAGTTGTCATGAAGCAGCCCACCAGAGGAGACACTGCACTGCTGCTGATCTGCTTTGGTGGTTTCAACGGTGCCTGTTCTGATCCAAAGTCGGCAGTATTCCAGGTTCTAAGCCTCCAAGCAACAATAATTTCTTTGTCACAGAGGCAGTGTGAAGAAACATTCCGCTCTCGGGGAGTACCGCCATGTGAATGACAGTCTCCATTAAATTTCTAATTCTGGCATCCTGGATCAAACTCTCCAAAGGCACAGATGTGGAGAGGAAATGGAGAGTGAGGTCACCATAAGAGCAGGGCATAAAGGGCCATAGAATCTGAGGCATTTTTAACCTGACCAATGAGGACGATAGTCTCAGTCTGAGACTACATGGCAAAGGTGTACTCTACACTTAGCATTCATAATATATCCAGGCATCAAGCAGGCCTAAGACACTTAGCACCTGCTATGTCAGTCAGGAAATTTGAGCAGAACTATCAGAGACACATCCATTGAGTGGATGAAATTCGACTGTGTGGTTTCAGTCTTCCCAAAAGAGCATAAAGCAAACTCAACTCTGGGTAGGAGTAGCTCGGGGCAGAAAAATCCCACCAACAAATGACTGATGGGAATGGAACCCTTGACCTCCCAGCTGGGAATCTGCAATACTAACCGCCGTGCCATAGTAGCTGGTGAAAACGATTGCATAGTCTCAGAGCCAGTACAAGACACGGACTCTGCTGTTTGCAAAACCGTGCATGGCAGCTGAAATAAGCTGACTGATGAGATTTTTCTCTCTTCACGCAAGTAAAATGGTTGCTTCTTTTTCTTTTCTTCTGTGTTGTATCTGATGTTGCCACAAATGCAAAGATATTCACGCTATGTTCAGATGCTTTCCTGCTTTTTCTTCAGGGGGATGGACCAAGTTGATCAAGACCAAACTCCTTTGCATCTGTTTAACCACAAGTTGACTCATTACTTTGTGTAAAGGCCCATCTGCTTTCGTCGCTAGGAGGATCGTCTGCTGGGAACTTTTTAATTTTATACAAATTAGGCTTCCAGATAAAAGAAAATCTAGTTCCAGACTTCTTGTAGAGTTTCAGAAAGTAGCATGCTGACTCTGTCATCGGCAGAATGGAAGAATTTGGCCTTTGTGATGATTTTGATAATGAGAGGAAAATTGCAAACAACTTGCAGATGTTAAGACGAATTAATTTTGCTTTTGTAACAGTGAGGATGTGTGCACAACCCTGATTTACAGAACGGAACAGAATTGAATTTGTAACAGTATGCACACACACACGAAGCACAAAACATAACGGTTTGTACTATGGCTGTATAAAAGTATGGGTGTTTGCAGACCAATGATGTATGGAATGTAGCAGCATGTGCCATGGCTCAATATATGGGTGTGTGCATGTGTGTCCACCTTGAACATACAGATCAGAGTGGGTCAGCTTTATTCTTCATTCATTTGTGTACTATCAGAGATAATTAAATCATATTTGGCCATAACAAAATCTCTACGATGACTCCAAGTGATAAGATAATTCAATTTGAAGACAAAAAGCTAATGAAGTTATATCCAAGTGAATGGAAGTCTGGGTTTGTGTGCGCCCGTTAAGTACTGTGAATGTTGATGCTAGAGCACTCCCCATTGTTCTGAAACTGCACTGCAGAACTGTATGAAGCTTCCTGTCATATGCTGGTGTCAACTAGACTAGCCAGAAAGGGATGCAGGGTAGTCAGGAAGACAGAGTAAAGGTGAATATATGGACCAAGACGGAGAGAAACATCTGCAACAAGAATCGCAAAAATTGAAAGAGAGGAGCGGCACACACATGTGCTCTCGTACATGCACTCTGATGCATGCAGAGAGTTCTAACTTTCAGATTTATCAGTGCCATAATCTGCCAACGCTAGGTTGATCAACGCTTGAATCTCACTGATTCAGATACCCACAGTTCTTCCAGTAAATATGGTGAAAAACGGAAGAAACAGATCCCATGGTCATAGATAGATCCCATGGTGTTAGGTTCTCTGTTTGAAAGATCTCATAATTACGTCAAATCAAAGATTACTTTGACCAAATAGGTCAGGGCAAGGTGTTTGAAATGGACTTAAATGACCTGTGCTTCATGGATAAAGGTCAAAATGAAGGCAACCATACTTATGGTGATTTTTGGCTCAAAGATGCGTTAATGCTCGTAAACACAGAAACAACAACAACAATCCCAACATTGAGGGTGGAAGGAAGGAAAAATCTCACTGTTGTTGGATGAGGACAAGATCTTAGAGTTTAACAAGAGAGTGATATAAATAGTATTGAGCGTGGTCCTGTCACAAAATGTACAGATCAGTGTCAAGGAATGCTAATTTTAGGTTTCAGTTTTTCCCTTTAAATAAACAAAAAAACCCTCTTCTTTTAAAAACACCTTTAAGATAGAACAAATATATTGGTTTGTCTTTGGCCTTGGTAAGAAAATTAGATCAATTCTAGATGATTGTGAGACTGAGAGAAACCATACACAGTACTGTACTGTGTTAAAGATCCAGATGATTGTGAGACTGAAAGAAACCATGTGTAGTGCTACATTGTGTCACTGGTCGGATTTGCCACAGCCAGTGTACATATATGAATTCAACAAAGATTTCTTTTCATGCTTCGGCCATCATTTCTAAAACCTTTCAAGAGAGGTGAGCATGGAGGGAACTAACTTCCTATGCAGCGTTGCTGCGGCCATGTTTGCGTGCCATGGTAGTAAACTGCCTACAGCAATGTGCCCACCATCTGGGGTTTGAACGTCAGTGTGTAGAACCACTTTCTGCTCAGTTGTTATTTCCACATGGTTCAGCCTACTCTACTCCTTCTGCCTCCCTCCCACCTCCCATGATGAACTCATCCAACAGTTATGTCCCTTAAAAGGAGTGGAAAGGTGGCAGGAGAGAAGAGGCAGGACGAGGAGAGGAGGAGGGGAACTAAAGAGAGAAGCAGTAGACCAACAGTCTGAGGAAGCGAAAGGAAATCTTAAACGAGGCAGAGAACAATTATCAGTAATTAACGAACAAGTAGAATAACTCTTGTTCCCATGGTGAAATAAAGACACGCTTATACCTCCAAACGAATGCTGCTTACGACACCGAATCGCCTGGCAGAAATGACAACGCAGAGCACACAGATCAAACAAGGAAACATCCCTCAAAAAGGATGTCTTGACTTGACTTGATGGTGAGATTAACGTCCTTTTGGCCTGAGGCCCTTAATGATAAGGTTTCCCAGACTTTAGTCTGTGTAGGACAAAAATATGTTCCAAGCTTGCTCATATATATACCCTGTGCCTGACACATCTACACAGCAACAACAGGGGAAATGAGCAAACACAAATTAACATGTATTCAAGACTGGCACAGCCTTTTATGATCTTGAATATAGTCAAACAAACACAGAGACGAATAGTAATTTAGTTTAGAGAACCAATTTAAATTCCTCCAGGGAGCTCAGGTTATGGTATAAATGGGAATATATACAATTGGATTAAGAGCTTTCTTTCTAATCGAGTACAAAGGGTGAGAGTTGGAAATAATTATTCTTCAAGTATAGATATTTTAAGCGGTATTCCGCAGGGAAGTATTCTTGGACCTATTCTGTTCACAGTTTTTATAAACGACCTGCCAGAATGTGTAATTAGTACATGTAAAATATTTGCAGTTGACACGAAAATATATGATTCTGTAAGTAACCATCTTAAGTTACAAGATGATAATCTAATTAAGTGGAGTGAAACATGGAATTTATATTTTAATCCAGGTAAATGCAAGGTTATACATTATGGAAAAAATAATCCGGAATATACATATACTATGAAATACAATGATGCTGTCTCAAATATTGACTCCGTTTCAGAAGAAAATGATCTTGGTGTAATGTTTGATAGCAGTCTGAAATTTGATAAGCACATAAACAGTGCAATGATGAAAGCTAATAAAATGCTCAGTATAATTGGACGGTCTTTTTCATATTTGGATACTGAAGTTTTTACAATACTATATAAGGCATTAGTTAGACCCCACCTGGAGTATGGAAATGTGATATGGTGCCTTACTTAAAAAGGCAATCAGCGAGTATTGAGAAAGTGCAAAAAAGAGGCACCTTGTTGATTAAGGAGTTTAAACATATTAGCTATGCAGATAGATTGTGAAGGTTAAATTTACCATCGTTAAAGTTCCGACGAATAAGGGGAGACTTGATTGAGACTTACAAGCTATTTAAGGGACTTAACAGTACAAATTTTAACAGATTTTTTCAACTAACCTCTAATCAAATTACAAGAAATTCTGATAACAAAATCCAAATTAAATATTGTTGCACTAATATTAGAAAATTTTCCTTTAGTAACAGAGTGGCACCATATTGGAACAAACTACCTGCACACATTAATTAAAAAAGCAAAAGATCTGAATACTTTTAAAAACCTTCTGGATACTAACGCAAAGTTAAATATGTTAAAATTCCAATTTGATTGATAGAATAGAGTAAAATATATCCTGAACATATGCATGCATTATGCAACCACTGTTTATTAAATAAATAAGATGATTGGGACACTAAAAGCTGTGAGGCTATCCAAAGTCCCAAGTGAACTGAACTGAACTGAACTCATCGCTCCTGACGACCAACCATTCGGAATCGGATTGTCAGGGATTCATCGGCAGGATCCGTTCACACTTCTTCGCGGAGATGGCAGGTAGCCTGGAAAGCCATCTGTTGGCAGGAGGACTTCTCCCCGTAAGTGTAAAAGACAGCTTCAGACATCAAATTCAGGGCCGGGGCGTCTGTCGACTGCTTTGCTGTAATGCTGGGCCGGCCAGGAGCTAGCACAACAAATGGCCCAGGACACAGCCACAGGGAGCAGGATCTTTAGGGACTGTACAAAGGCCGTCTACGAGTCCCGCTTACTACCCACTGCAATGGCTGTTGATGTGAGCATACATTCACAGGGTTGGGGTAGGGTTACACGGAGGTAACGTCTCAGTTCTGATTACATTGACATCAATGTGTGTGTGTGTGTGTGTGTGTGTGTGTGTGTGTGTGTGTTCGCGCACTTGTGTGTGTGTGTGTGTGTGTGTGTGTGTGTGTGTGTGTGTGTTTCGCGCACTTGTGTGTGTGTGTGTGTGTGTGTGTGTGTGTGTGTGTGTGTGTGTGTGTGTTCGCTTTTTTTTTTTTTTTTTTTAAACAATCATAGCAGGGTAATCCTTTTACACAGTTTGAAACGAAAGGCATAGAAAATGTACATAATTTCAAGCCTTGTAGTTCAGGTGTTACATAGATTCGAATTCCTGGAAATGGAAAAAAACAAAAACAAAACAAAAACAAACAAACAAACAAACAACCAAACAAACCGGTGTTGATATTTTCAACATGATACTGGTTTGCGTTCTCGTGAGTGTGGGAAGTATTGATAATGGATTATTGAGAGAATGGTGTTAACATCAAACTGAAGTATTGTATTATTTTCAAACGTACAATAAAGGATAGAAGATATATGAGAAGTCATTTTCGTTTTCAAAGGTCTCATAATCCCTGCTTGTGAGTGTGTGAGAGACGAGTGTTATTGTTCAGCTTCTCTGCTTTTCTTTCCCCTTCACTGTGGACATGGTTTTGTTTCTTTTCTCTTGTCATTCTCTTCATTGTCCTTCATTTATTTCCTCCTTCTCTTAGTTTTTTTTTTTTTTTTTTTTTAACACCATATTTAAGCTTTTTTATTTGCATTCTTTTATACCCCTCTACCCCTCTCACTTTCCCATCCCCCTGGATTGAGAAGGACTTAGGGCATAGAACAGTGATGTAGTTTACATATATATATAAATTATATCAACTGTGTGTGTGTGTGTGTGTGTGTGTGTGTGTGTGTGTGAGTGTGTGTGTGTGTGTGTGTGAGAGAGAGAGAGAGAGAGAGAGAGAGAGAGAGAGAGAGTCTTCATGCTCTGTCGCCACCTCACAGAAACTGCATTAATTTGGGATTTGAAACGTTTGCCCCATCTTTTATCTCGTTATCCCCCTCCCCTTCAAGCTTTCCCAGTCCAATCTGTCCAACCCCATCTCCCCCACACCATCCATCTCCCCACCAGATTCCCACGTACCCATTCCTATTGGCTGGGGCTGTTGATGGTGATTATGGAACATTTATTTCCAAACGTAAGAGATAAGCAAACACATGTGTTTTGTTTTTTTCATCAGGCCCTTGCCCCGCTCTTCAGTTAGGCAGTTCGATTAACACCGTTAGCTCATCAATCGTAGTAAAACCACCAACAGGACAATGGTAGACGTCTTATGAAGGAAAGGTATGTCGCGAGATGCGGTTTAGACGTAATTGCAATGGTGGACATGAACTGAAGTTGCAAAGGAAGTTTGTGCGATTGCGTCCCTTTGGTCATTTTGGAAGTGGGCTGGCCAGTTATGCGGCGAGGATAACAACATTGTGAGAACATTACATCGTTAGCGTTTAAGAGCATGTCTCCAAGTTGTGAAGCTACCGTGTGAACCTCAGACTGACCATGATTCCGTGGTATTTGGTGAAGCTGTATTTACAGCAGCACACAAAATTTGCGGCAGGAACCGCAGCGCTGCTGGTGTTCACTTTGGTTTACTACAGGTAATACAAATCTTGAAGAACACGTCATTGAGCTGTTTGCTGCGAATAGACAGTCGTATGTAAGTGAACAAAGCATCCGAGAGCGTTGCCGCATTTTACTTTTATGAATTTACATCCGTTTTTGCTTTGTTTTTAACAAGTGAACACCAAGCACAAGTTGGAACACGTACTCGAGGGGAGGGAGCGGAGGTGGGGGGATGGAGGGTGTGTGTGTGTGTGTGTGTGTGTGTGTGTATAACCTGAGTGTTAAAAAGCTACCTCTTCACCGTCTCTCACTCTCTCTCTTTCTCTCTCTCTGTGTTTGCCAGTCTGTTCGTCTGCCTGTCCGTCTGTCTGTCAACCACTCTCTCTGTATCTCTGTCGTTGTCTCTGGCTGGCTGGCTGGCTGGCTGGCTCTCTCTCTCTCTCTCTCTCACACACACACACAAACACACACACACACACACACACACACACACACACACACACACACACACACACAGAGAACAATAACCACATTCACCCCCAGAAATCTTTGCATACAAATTACAATACATTACGTGGGTAAAGATATGTATCATACTCTCCCACTCCTAACTTTCAAACTCCGCCACCCATCACCTTCTCTCTGTCAGTCTCTCTTGCTCTTGCTCACTGACACAGACAGACAGACAGACAGACACACACATATAGAGTGACACACACACATATAGAGTGACACACACACTAATGTCTGATGTACACAAACAAGAATTTTGAGCTCTAATTGGTCTGTATGTCAGGACATCAAGTGGGCATTTAAAACTTCAGAAAATAGGTTATTATCAATACTGTTCTTCAGAGAAGAATTTGTTATTCATTTCTGTTGATACTGTTTTCAATTACTGTATTGTGTGTTATTACCCTTGAAATTATGTCTACATTTGTATGATATTTCAGTTACTTCCACCTGTTCCTAGCAGCATGGTGCTTTGTCATGGGAGTAGCTGTAGCTTACAGCTGTTTCAGGTCAGTTGTCTGTGAGAGAGAGAGAAGAGAGAGAGAGAGAGAGAGAGAGGGAGAGAGAGAGAGAGAGTGTGTGTGTGTGTGTGTGTTCTTGAGAGAGGGAGGGAGGGAGAGACAGAGAGAGAGACAGAGAGAGAGAGAGAGTTTTCATTTTTGCTTTTAGTTATTATTCTATCATATTGTGCAGTTCTGTTTAACCAAAGTGACCTTTTTGAGCAAGACATTTTGTAATTTATAAAGCATTATATTCATTTCATTTTATGTCCTTTACCTTCTTTAATTGGTTCTGGCATTGAAGATAATTTCACAATCTAAGAAGAGGGACTTTATGGTTCTGTCGGATTCGCTGTCAGCTTTGGAGGCCATAGCTGGCTGCAACCTTCAGCATCCAGAACTTTTACATTTCTTTGAACTTTTTAGCAAGTTGAAAGCGGATGGTTACAACATTATTCTGGCTTGGGTTCCTGGTCATGTTGGCATCGGAGGGAACAAAATGGTTGATCGTTTAGCCAAGAATGCCACAAGAGAGAAATTGTCCAATATTTATATCCCTTGCTCAGATCTGAAACCCAAAATTAACGATTATGTGAGAGACCTCTGGCAGGAGGATTGGAACACACAGACGGATAACAAACTCTTTCAGATCCGTCCAAACCTTAAGGAGTTCCTCCCATCTACGTCTGGTGGTCGTAAAGAAGAAACAGTTCTGTGCCGGCTGCACACCGGCCATTCGTATTTCACCCATTCGTACCTTTTAAAGAGTGAAGAAGCGCCGTGGTGCATTCCATGTCATGCGCCACTCACAATGAAACATATTCTTTTAGAGTGTTGGGACTTGCACGATGTGAGACACAAACATTTTACAGCCGAATCCATGAAAATCCAGTTCAGGGATGTCCCACCTGATGTGATCTTTGAGTTTTTGAGAGAGATTAACATTTTTCATCTGATTTAAGATTTTACGGATGAAAGATTTTTAACAAAGTTTCTGGTGCGTTTCTAGAAGATGTCTTTTAAAGAGATGTGTGAAAGGTGTTTTTTTTTTTTTTAAAATAACTTGTGAGTTGATTTTAACGTGGTGACAGCCCTGATGTGGCCCCTTGCGGTCGGCTGGGCTATAAGCAACATTATCTTATCTTATCCTTCTTTAATTTTGAATAAGCGCTCCTACCCCCTTCAACCCCATTCCCACATGTAGTTCTTGTTAAATAAGATGCTTTTCCTTCCCCACCCTCACCCAAACCCCCCTAAAAAAAAAAAAAAAAAAAAGAAAGAAAGGAAGGGGGAGGGTAGACAGATATGACCCAAACCAAAAACAGGCATGTATGGCATATAGAAATTTGAAGTCTCTTATATAGTGTTGATTCCTCTGTTTTGTTTTTAGACATTCTGAATTGAGGTTAGAATAAAGGCCAGCACTGAGATTCCATTTAGTTGTTGTGTTGTTGTTGTTGTTGTTTGTGTGACTTTAATCACACGCTTGATAATTTGAACATAAAATCAAACAAGTGTTTATCACTTTCGTACAATGTCACAAAACAAATCTAAGAATACCTTTTTGTTTTTACCACATTGCCGGTATATTTAAATGAACTGGTGAATTGAATAGCATATATTTTACATTCTCTGTGAACAAATACTCTTTAAGAAAAGAACACACACACACACACACACACACACACACACACACACACACACACACACACACGCGCGCGCGTGCACAGACAGACAGACAGACACACACACACACACACACACACACACCACACACACATAAACAAAACAAAACAAAACAAAAACAAACAAACTCTCTGCCCCAATAACACCCGCACACACTAAAGGAATGTCATGTACCATTGAAGTTCATAACTTGTCTGCACTTTCATTACATTAAAAAATGTCTTCCCTCTAACATAGACATGTAAACTTCATTTAAAGTCACGCATTATGCATGTCTGTTTAATTAAAAAATGTTTAGACCTTAAGAGGCATTTTGTTTAAGTTTTATCTGAATCAAGACAGTGCCTGATTTTAACCATGGACACCACCTCATGCTTTGGAACAGTACATCATGTATTTGCTGTTTTGTTTTAACTGTTCACAAAAACTATGGAATCTAGTCCATGACTTCCAGCTTTGAAAAAAAAAAAAAAGGACACTTTTGAGCCCATACACACAAATAAAAAGAGAGGTCTATTGATAAAGATAGATACCATACTTACTACCAAGGGTGTTGCTGTAATTGGGATCAATCTTTTCCAGTCCCGAAACTGTGCTGCCAAACTTGCTGATGTACACCAGGCACAGAAAGGCAAGTGTATGTGTGTGTGTGTGTGTGTGTGTGTGAGTGTGTGTGTGTGTGTGTGTGTGTGTGTGTGTGTGTGTGTGCGCGTGCGCGCACATGCGTGCGTGCGTGCGTGTGTGTTTCTCAGTTTTACATATATGTACTTCCATTTCAAATCATGCATTGATTGTTTGAACCATGTCTCTAACCTGAACTCCTGCTTATAATATATTTTTAACCTACTGTAATCATAATAATAAATGCTAATGTAGTGTGCTATCCAGAAAACTGCTCCAGGTGCTTTACAAAATATAAAAAATACATGTATACAACATGCATAATATTTACATTACAAATTACAGCCATATCACACACACACACACACACACACACACACACACACACACACACACACACACACACACACACACTCCAAAATCACCAGGCAAACTGTGTATTGAAAAAAAAAAGTGCTTAAACATTTCTCTATATTTGTGCATACATATTTCACATAATATATTGGAGAAGGACATACTGTTTAGATGAACATGTCACCACCGGATTTATAGCTGCTCAAAGACATTACTTTTAAAGCTAGATTTAAAAGAGGCAAGGGATTCAGAGTGTCAGAGGTTGTCAGAGAGTCTGTTCCAGGTTGCTAGGGCTTGAATGAACAAAAAGCCCTACACCCATAAGTCTCGGTTCTGGTCTGGAGGATCTTGAAAAGTTGAATATTAGCAGATGAGTAGAACTAGTGAGTACAGAACTGAAGTTCAGAAAGATGCTCTGGTCCAGAGCCACCGACAACGGGAAAAAAGTCAGAGTTGATAGATTGTAGTCTTTTTTTTTTTTAATTGTAAACAGGCAACCAGGGAAGAGAGTGGAGATGGGGAGAAACACATGGTCAGAGTTAGAAGGTCTGAAAATGATTCTGGCAGCATTATTCCAGATTCGATCCTGGCAGCATTATTCTGGATTTGTTGCAGTCAATCAAAGTGGCCAAAAGAGAATTACATTAATTTATCTTTGAGAGTTCAAAAACGCACAGAAGGATTTTGGTTGCATCAGTAGAGAGATAGTGATGGGTAGAGCTGATCCTGTGCAGTGCCATATAGGCAGCTTTAAGACATTTGAAACATGCTGTGGAGAGGAAAGAGACTGGTTGAGAGTTAGGTACACCAAGATTGTAAACAGCAAAAACACAGTTGTTAATCAGAACAGAACCCTTTAGTTTTATGCTCTAGAAACCATTGCTGGTCAAAATCTCAACCACCCTGAACTTCTGCACCTTTTTTTTTTTGTAACTAAAATTACATTTCTTTGAAACCTGATAGTTACAAAAAAAATTGTCGCTTTGGTTCCAGGTCTTTTTTCGCATTACAGGCAATGAGATGGCAGAACATGTTGCTAAGAGAGCCATAGATGACGAGTTGTCCAGGTCATCTGTTGGCTTCTCAAACTTAAAACCCAAAGTTCATAATTATGTCAAAGACCCTCGGCAAGAGGATTGCAGCACACTTATAATAAACTTTTTTTCTTTCTTTTTAGCTGTCCATACCTTGATTTTCTTCCATGTTCTTCTGGTGGGTGAAAAGAAGAAACAGTATTGTGCGGGTTAAACACAGACCAGTCTTTTTACATATTTTCATATTCTTCAAAATGTGACAAGCCACTCACTATGAAACACGTTTGTGTGTGCTTGGATTTGCATGACAGTGAATGTCAACTCTTGACAACAGACTCCATGAACACCTTATTCAGAAATGGTCCACCAGATATATATTTCTTTAACTTTTGAAAAAAACATAAATATTTTTCACTTAACCTAAGATTTTGTGGAAAAGTATGTCTGGTTCTATGTTTAAAAAAAAAAAGTTATAAAAAGCATGTTTGGAATGAAATGTGTGTATGTTTTAAAAATTATTTATTGAACATAAAGTATGCATACATGTATTGAATCAGTTTTGATGTGCTATGACCCCCTGGAGTGTGTGTGAGTATATAGTGTATACATGTGTATGCAAGTGTGTGCACATGTGCGGCTTGCCCTCCTAATCTCTCAACAGTGATTTGTTTTTGTTTTGTGTTGTTCATTCTTGCAGAGGAAAAACACTGAAGATGAGCTGACCTTGATGAGAACAGTGTGTCGAGTGTGTGGCCAGAAAAAGTGTCCACGACACAGGTGAGACACATGGACAGGCTGTAGAATACACTCTTCACATATCGCTGCTCGGAAATACAACTGCCATAACTCAAATTTTTTGCATTTTTGAGATTTTTGATATAATATAAGAGCGGAGCCAAGGGGCATAACGTAGCCAAGTCCCAATCATGTTATCCTAAAGATAAACATGCTGTAATCAAAATATTTGTATCATAAATCAGCTCGCAACATATCTTGTAGGGATAAATAATCTTTTTTTTTCCCTCTCCTGTTAAATTTGATTTTCAGGCTTATGGCAGCTGTATTTCTGGGCAGCGACATATAGTATGTATTTCATTGTAAGGGTCACAACTGACTAGTTGAAGTGAGTATGATCTGCCAAAAGGCATTGTGCAGTATTTAAGCAGTCACTACATTCCATTCTAAATTAATCAGTAAAATGAGCTGAAGGTCTTTGTTGTAAACAAGTGGACTCCATGTTCATATTTTATTTTTTGAACTGTTCTCTGCTTGTATTCAATCTTGTTATTATTAAGTAGTACAACTGTGCAGGCTACTCTTTCTGACTTTACACACACACACACACACACACACACACACACACACACACACACACACACACACACACACACACGCACACACACACACACGCACACACACACACACTCTCTCTCTCTCTCTCTCTCTCTCTCTCACTCACACACACACACACACACACACACACACACACACACACACACACACACACACACACACACTCTCTCTCTCTCTCTCCTGCTCACTGTCACTCTCTACCTCCTTTGTTACTACCTTCCTCTCCCATTTTCCACGTATAGTTTTAGTAGAACTATCTTCTGTTTCAGACAGCCACATGACTTGCCTTTCTTCCCTGCCTCTTTCATTTCTCTCCCTGCTTCTACCTGCATTGTATTTTCCCACCTGCATTGCCACCTGTGTGTCTTTGTCCCATCGTCCCTGCCTGCGATCTGTATTTTGATTAATTGTGCAATGCATTTCTGTTGATGTCGTTTGCCATACTGATATAGATATCAGTATGCAGTATATTGACATTATTTCTGTAGTACCCTGTCATTGCAGGCCAGAGTTGAATATCCTGGCGTTTCAGCCGTGGACCAGTCTGGAACTTCACCAGAAAGTGGATGAAGCTTTGGAAGAGGTACCCACAGGCAGATGATATTTGTTGTGTTTTGGGGTGCATTTGTTATGATTGCATGTGCACATGTAATGTGTGTGTGTGTGTGTGTGTGTGTGTGTGTGTGTGTGTGTGTGTGTGTTGTTTATATCCTACTTTTTAATCTACATTGATTTATGAATATTGATAAGACTTTGTTAACTGAGAAGGGTACAAAGCACCATGAAATAACAGATACATAAACCTATGTGTCTGTTTCTACGTACTAATTTATGATTTACAGTGATTTTTTGATAATTTTGCAAGACTTGTTATCAAGTAAGAAGAATTGAAAGCAACATGAAATAACACAGGTATACAGTTAATTGAAATAATTACTATTATGAATTAAACCATTATTAAGAATTCAACAGGGCATAAGAACTGGAAAAAATTACATATATAGGGGAGTGCCAAATCTGTGGACATAGTCGTGCATGCTTATGCAGAAGGATGTGTAATTATATTCCCATTGTGGTCAAACGAGTGGATTGTCTGCATTAATTTGTGTATAGTCTTTTGGGGCAATAGTTGGTCAGTGCTCAAGCTATGCAGTGCAACATTAGATTGACTGTCAACATTGCAAAGGACAGAAAAACATTAGATTGACTTCCAGCATTGCAAAGGACAGGGAAACGTTCGATTGATTGCCAACATTGCAAAGGACAGGGAAGCGTTAGATTGACTGCCAACATTGTAAAGGACAGGGAAACATTAGATTGACTGCCAACATTGCAAAGGACAGGGAAGCGTTAGATTGACTGCCAACACTGCAAAGGACAGGGAAACATGAGATTGACTGCCAACATCGCAGAGGACAGGGAAGTGTTAGATTGACTGTCAACATTGCAAAGGACAGGGAAGCATTAGATTGACTGCCAACATTGCAGAGGACAGGGAAGCGTTAGATTGACTGCCAACATTGCAAAGGACAGGGAAGCGTTAGATTGACTGCCAACATTGCAAAGGACAGGGGAACACGAGATTGACTGCCAACATTGCAGAGGACAGGGAAACATCAGATTGACTGCCAACGTTGCAAAGGACAGGGAAGCATCAGATTGACTGCCAACATTGCAGAGGACAGGGGAACATGAGATTGACTGCCAACATTGATTGACTGCCAACATTGCAAAGGACAGGGAAGCATTAGACTGACTGCCAACATTGCAGAGGACAGGAAAACATTAGATTGACTGCCAACATTGTAAAGGACAGGGAAAAGTTCGATTGATCGCCAACATTGCAAAGGACAGGGAAACATTAGATTGACTGCCAGCATCGCAGAGGACAGGGAAACATGAGACAGGGAAACATGAGATTGACTGCCAACATTGCAAAGGACAGGGAAGCGCTAGATTGACTGCCAACATTGCAGAGGACAGGGAAACATGAGATTGACTGCCAACATTGCAGAGGACAGGGAAGCGTTAGATTGACTGTCAACATTGCAGAGGACAGGGAAGCGTTAGATTGGCTGCCAACGTTGCAGAGGACAGGGAAGCGTTAGATTGACTGCCAACATTGCAGAGGACAGGGAAGCGTTAGATTGACTGCCAACATTGCAGAGGACAGGGAAGCGGTAGATTGGCTGCCAACATTGCAGAGGACAGGGAAGCATTAGATTGACTGCCAACATTGCAAAGGACAGGGACGCGTTAGATTGGCTGCCAACATTGCAGAGGACAGGGAAGCATTAGATTGACTGCCAACATTGCAATGGACAGGGAAGCGTTAGATTGACTGCCAACATTGCAAAGGACAGGGACGCGTTAGATTGACTGCCAACATTGCAGAGGACAGGGACGCGTTAGATTGACTGCCAACATTGCAAAGGACAGGGAAGCGTTAGATTGACTGCCAACATTGCAATGGACAGGGAAGCGTTAGACTGCCAACATTGCAATGGACAGGGAAGCGTTAGATTGGCTGCCAACATTGCAGAGGACAGGGAAGCGTTAGATTGACTGCCAACATTGCAATGGACAGGGAAGCGTTAGATTGACTGCCAACATTGCAAAGGACAGGGAAGCGTTAGATTGACCGGCAACATTGCAGAGGACAGGGAAGCGTTAGATTGGCTGCCAACATTGCAATCGACAGGGAAGCGTTAGATTGCCAACATTGCAATGGACAGGGAAGCGTTAGATTGCCAACATTGCAATCGACAGGGAAGCGTTAGATTGCCAACATTGCAATCGACAGGGAAGCGTTAGATTGACTGGCAACATTGCAAAGGACAGGGAAGCGTTAGATTGCCAACATTGCAAAGGACAGGGAAGCGTTAGATTGGCTGCCAACATTGCAATCGACAGGGAAGCGTTAGATTGCCAACATTGCAATGGACAGGGAAGCGTTAGATTGGCTGCCAACATTGCAGAGGACAGGGAAGCGTTAGATTGACTGCCAACATTGCAATGGACAGGGAAGCATTAGATTGCCAACATTGCAATGGACAGGGAAGCGTTAGATTGACTGCCAACATTGCAATCGACAGGGAAGCGTTAGATTGCCAACATTGCAATCGACAGGGAAGCGTTAGATTGACTGGCAACATTGCAAAGGACAGGGAAGCGTTAGATTGCCAACATTGCAAAGGACAGGGAAGCGTTAGATTGGCTGCCAACATTGCAATGGACAGGGAAGCGTTAGATTGGCTGCCAACATTGCAATGGACAGGGAAGCGTTAGATTGACTGCCAACATTGCAAAGGACAGGGAAGCGTTAGATTGGCTGCCAACATTGCAAAGGACAGGGAAGCGTTAGATTGCCAACATTGCAAAGGACAGGGAAGCGTTAGATTGCCAACATTGCAATGGACAGGGAAGCGTTAGATTGCCAACATTGCAGAGGATGGGGAAACATTTGCAGAAGCCCAAGCCTCAGTGCACCACCAAGAGAGCTGGAGGAACATAGTGAAGTGTTCTGCAGTGCCGCACCTCCATGACTTGCCACAGAATTAAGGGAGAAGGGAAAGGTGGAAGTTTGGAAATGGAGCCATTGAGAAATTGGACAGACAAAACAGGTGGGAGGGGGCAGCCCAGGCAATTTGGTGCATAAATTCGGGGCTCAGTATGTTGGGGTGTAAAAGATTATGTGACAAGGAGAAAATGTTCGGCCTCACTAGCTTTAAACAGTTAGTTTGAAAATAAAAGGAGGACACAGTGTGTGTGAAGGTGTGTAGTAATTCTGTTGTGTTCTGTTTCTTTTTCAGTTTATCAGCTTGGTTCTAAAGGAGTATGTTTTTACCTGGTACAAGTAAGTGTTTGGATGTCTGACAGGTGTATAATATAAAGGCTGTTCTATGTGTTTTTGATTGCGCTATGATTATAATATTTTGTACTTGTCATTAAGTATCTGTGCTTTACATCATGATTCTTGCTTATTCTTTAAGAAAAGAGTTTCAATATTTATGTGAAAATGCTGAGCAGTATTAAAGACCTGTAAAGAAATAAGGCAGGCAACTTAAGTTTTGAAATCTTTAGTATTTCTTTTGACGGTCGATGCAGAAAATATTTGATTTCATCCATTAGTAATGCAGATTGTGATCTTATACTCCATGCAAGTAAACTGAATTTTTTTTTCCTTCTCGGAGAATGAACAGAAGTTGAGTAGTCTGGCAAATTTTGCTGTTTGTGTTCTCTGTCATGCTTGATATGATTGACTTTGAGCTGCCTAAAGCTGATGAACCATTCATACTGTCCGTGTTATGTACGCATAGGGATAGGTCAGACCCATGCACCCTCACAGTAATTGGGCAAGCAGTCCTCATGTGGCCTCTGTGGTTGTGGTGGGCTAGAAACATAACTTGATATTGGATCCCACACTTTTTTTTTCCTAATTATTTAGTATACCAGTTCACACTGCACTTGAGTGGCCATGCGACCCAAACTTCTCCAAATGAAAATAGTACTTTCTGAATTCTGTGTTAACACTGTCAGCACAATCCGCAGTGCCCCTTCCTCTCAGTGCACTGGGAACACTGCAGTCAGCTTACATTCTCTCAAACACATGATTTGGATCTTTTTTAAGAAGTATGTTCCTTTTCAGACGGCTGCAAAAGGTAGAGGATAAGTTTTCCACAGTGTACACAGATTGCAAAGATTCATCTTTTTCCAGCTCAAAGTTGGCAGACAGTTCTTACAGTGAAAAAAATTTGTGTGGTGTTGTTATGGTAATGACCATGCAGAATTTTTATAAGTCTCAAACATATTAACTCTCTGTCTCTGATACTCAAGGCTTGTCATTTTTAGGTTACTTGACCTCTTTTTATATGTCAAATCATTCATGTATATAATTTGCAAGGTGAATCTTCTCTGAACATGTTTTATTTGAGTTAAGGGTTTTCTAAGGTATGGGAACCATTTCACATGTCTGTATTCTATTTTATGTGGTGTGCTCTTTTGTTTTTTCAGAGATCTGAGTATTGATGAAGAGTTTGTGGACGAGTTACGAACT
The DNA here is from genome assembly GCA_033310375.1 of Conus canariensis. Lineage (NCBI taxonomy): Eukaryota > Metazoa > Mollusca > Gastropoda > Neogastropoda > Conidae > Conus > Conus canariensis. Next base: position 100,444,168 of record CM065715.1, read on the forward strand.
GACATCCGCTTTTTGGCCTCGGTCCTCTTTCGGCGTATGAGAAAGGTTTGCATCATGCATGTTCACATGGTATTGCTTGTTAGGACCTTTGATTTTTTTTTTTTTATCTGAAGTTATCCTGTGTGCCTGAAATAGGCTGTTTTGATATAGGGAAAACCCAGATTGGACAATGCATCATTGAAACTGTGGCAAAATAACTAGTGTCAAAGACTGTGGCTGGGAGGTTGGTGGTTTGTATCCCTTCAGAACTAGGCTTCTTTCCTGACTGTTTATAAGCATGTTGCAGGCTCAAAAGGGGTAGATTGGTACCCTGCCATGGAGTTTCATTCAAGTGGTAAACTATGTTGTGTAGTCACTGCTAGCAAACAGGTTTTTATAGTCTTAGTTTGAGTTAGTATAATAATCACAGTTTCTTTATGAATTTGTACAGAACACCTTAGAACAGGAAGACTGGGGATTTGAGGGCTATGGTGAAACTACTCTTTTTTCAAAACATTCCTTTTCTGTCTCTGTCCCATGTTTCTCTCTCCACACCTCTTCAGTTGCTAATGATTTTAAACCTCTGTGTAGAGTCTGGTGAAACAAGGTGGAGGCTAGAGGTATAGCATACTCTGAGGGTGGTGGATAAGTCAGACTGTCTTTCGCAAGCCTCCCCTTAGTTTAAAACTGAGAGGGAGAAAAGGTGAAACTGGGGTACCTGGATCAATCATCTCCCTGCATCCCTTTTCCTCTGCTCCGTCACAACACCATAGTGATCCGATGTGTGAAAGTTAATTTATCTCTGATTGACAATTAGATCAATGATCACACGAAAAACATCTTTTGTTACGCCCCATTTGTAGAAGAGGTGGCATGTGCTATAACATTCATTGAAAGTGTAAGCTATAATTTATAGACTGTAATGATATGTATGTGTGTGTGTATTTTTACATGTGTGAAGGTGGATGTGGCCCATGTGGTAATTCATAAGCTGGCCAGAGCTGCTCTTCAACATGTGGATGCTGTTGTGCAAGCAAACAGGGATTGTAAGTAGCAGTTCAAAATATAATAACTCTTGGTGATGTGAGTATGTCTGTCCTTATGTGTGTCTGGGATATGTGCTTTGTATTTGTGTGTGCGTGTGTGTGTGTGCAGGTGTGGGCGCACGCTAATCTGTTTAGGAAGATTTACCCCCTTCACTACAAAGTGCAAGTGCACGCTAAATGCCGGAGAATAGATTGCTGTACTGTTGCTTGCCATGCTGACTTCACTGTATCTTATGAACTGTTTAGAAAACAGCCTTGATATTTTGCATACTGATTTGAAAGATATTGTGGATTGCTTTCAAACAATCTCAAAGCATTAATGACCAAATAGCTTCCCCAAATGATTAATTAATAATCATGTCATCACCTGGAAAATTCTCTGAGCTACAGGTGCACAGAATGCACGGTTCGACTCTGAACATGTCTGAGCTGGGGTTGTAAAGGGGTTAAGTGACGGTTCAAAACTTGTGGGAATTGTCATGGTGGTGTACATAATCCACGATTCTTTGGTTTGTCAGCGGTGCCACATGACAGCGATCTCCAGCAGGCCACACTGGACTACCTGGGGGCCAACGTTCACTGTGCCATGTGGAGCCGCAAGGCTGAACTGGAGTATTTGAGGCGTCTGACCCAGAGTCTCTTCCCTTACATACTTCGTCCTCAGGCTCTCAACTCCAGGTTTGGCACACTTAATATATGAATGTGGAATTCAAAGGTGGAGAGTGAAAATGTTTTCAGGCTAAAACGTATGGTCAGGTTTGTAACCTTCACTTTTAAATTGAAAGAAAAAAAAAAATCAGTTTTGAGCATTCTCTCACACATTCAACAGGGTTTGTACAGTCCTTAAAAGTCCTTAATTTTTAGAGTCCCTTTTTCAAGGCCTTGAAAGTCCTTAAAAATCAGGCTTTTGCTCATAGGTCCTTAAGAAGTGCTTAAGTTTTGTCACTGCCAATGATTTTGAATAAAGTCTGTGTAAAATCTTGAGTCTATTAAAAAAAAAAAAAATCTGAAATTAAATTGTAAGAAAAATTATGAATATGAAATAAGTCAGAGTTGGAGTTGACCCATGATCTCGCCTATAAGTCGCCTGCTACAGGTAAAAAAAGAACAGAGTTACCAGCCTTCATGGTGCCTGTGCACATGATAGAATGATCCACTGTCTTGAAATTGAGAAGCCAACATACTGGGGAAGTATTCATCGTTTGAGTGGAAAAAAGAGTACAAAGAATGGTTGCAGGCAGACCCAGGTGGAAACAGAAACAAGTCCTTTTGCTGCATATGCAAAAATGTCCTAGACAGTGAATGTTTTGATTTGTGTCAGTATTTCATGATTATTTTTCTTAAACTTATTCTTGAAGTAAGTGCTTGAAAAGTCCTTAAAAAGTCCTTGAATTTTTCGTCAGGAAATCTGTATGAACCCTGTAATCAAAGATTGCTCAGGTATGTGCATGCTGATCATAAAGCTTCAGTGCATACTTTGGTATATGGAACTGTGAAATACATTTTGAACATATGTGTAAGTACTTTTGTAGATATAAATTTAACATGATAGAAGCTGTTTAGATGTTATTGTACACTTTTGGGGTTAAAAAATCTTTTAATCCTTCCATAGTAAAAAGGAACTGGATGCAAGAGTACAAATTTGTCCTATGAAAATTGAAAAAAAGCGATAGTCATGTTGGAAGAACACAGACACACATACTCATAATATAGACGTGCATAAACATGTGTATGTACATGCAAACACACATACCTATATAAATAAAACTGATTAACACTATAAATCTGTCACTAACAGGAGCACATGTGCCCTGATACGAGAGATCTTGTGTGGCTCTGTTCTGCTACCAGCAATGGATGCTATTGCCAACCCTGTAAGTGACATCTCATTGTTTATGAAGTGTTGTAGTCTTTTGTACAGGTTTTGTTAAGTTGGTGATGAAATGTTTCATGTGGTTTTCTTTTGTGTCGAGGTGAAACAGCAGTTCAAAGGTTATGCAGATTAGTTGTAGTGTGCATGATATCTGAGAGTGAACTTGATCCATGATTGCAGTTTCTATGGTAATGTTGTCTACTGTATAACGCATTCATATAAATAGTGATAAAGTTCTGTGCCTGTAGTTCGAATCTTACTTATTATTGGGTTTTACTTCTGCTACTAGACTTGGTGGTCTGAGTGTTGATCTGTCGATTGAGAGGATGAATTGAGTTTAATTAGAGAACCCTTGACGTCAAAGGAGCTGCCCATGGCAACACTCTGTAGTGAAATCCACTCTGATAGGAAAACATGAATATATGTAGACAGAAAAACACAATGATGGCACCCATATTATAGGGGTTTACTCTCTGTAGGTAGATGGCATATGTTTTTAGCACAATATCTGAAAACTTCAAAAAATAAACTGGAGAACAGTTACAAAATGAAGCAATCAACATACATATATGAATGATGCCACAGTCCCACTTGAACCCATTCATATGTGCATTGGTGATCATGACATGAGTATGTACATGGAGTGAACATGAGCATGTCCTGGAGTTATTGTCAAATGTATTTCTGTTGTCAAACCAGAACTAACCCACTGCAGGTTTTTTTTAATCGAATGTATATTGATTTTTGAGTGAATTTTGTGTTTCAGGATATGGTCAACAATCTTTTATTAATCTTCCTTGATAATACACCAGTAAGTATAAAAGAATATGCTGGTGTCATATGTGCATTTATTAGTTTGCACATATGTTACCTGCTTGTTTTCTTGTTTGTGACATCTGAAGAAATTCATGTTGTTTGTGGATGTAATTTGTCAGTCTAGTACAGAGCAGACATTACTGGCATTTGTGTCTTGATCAAAGTATATTTGTATATGTTTGATCAGTCAAGACAAATAATTTCACAGATTGTTCTAGTCTGGATTTCAAGTCATGTTGGCACCTTCGGCAACAATGGTGGTAATTATATGTCCAGACTGCTACAAATCAGAAAGTATCCAGTTCTGTAATTGCATTAAAAGATCTAATATCCAATGTTGAGAAGTCCTTGGGTAAAGTGAGGGAACTATCAAGACAGCAAAGTCTTTCAGATCAATCCATATCGCTGCTTTGCCCTTCATTTCCTTTTTGTCCTACCTGCCAGAGGCTGAGGGTTTATGACTTCAGGGCAATGTAAGTTGAATGTAAAACCATCTATTGACAGTCGCATTTTTATTGAAAGTAATGCCCATCAAGCAGACAGTACTATTTGAGTGGCCCTTCGCAGTCGGCTGGGCTATAAGCGACATTAACAGAAGTATTAGTTGTCATATTGTGATTATTTTTTTGTGTGTGTCTACTTTTTTGTTTTGCTGTAAAACAAAAGTGTATTAAAAGTTATGGCACACAGTCATATGCATCAAATGAGCAGCATGCTTATAAAGCGTTCTGAAATACACATTACACTGACAGTTTACATGGCAACCGGTAGACAAACACAAAAATCTTACAAACAGGACATAGTTTTGGATATGTGATCTACTGAATACATGTGTTGTTTTTGGGATTGGAACCCTTTTTGGTCATTACTGTAACAGATTTTTTTCTCTTGTGTAGTAGTGACTGATGTTCTGTTTCTAGTTCTCAGAGAGAAGTATCACTGATTGATTTCTTAAAAGTGTTTTGTTGCTTTACAATGATGTCTTGATGCCAGTCTTTTTTTTTTTCAAGAAATAAAAACTTACTTTGAGGATGCGCAAAGATTTTGAGTAAAACAAATCTTGTCCAAGTTTTGTTGTAGACTGTCTTCAGGATTGATGACATCAAATAATAGAAATAAATGTGCATATGTTTGTCTTTCCGTGTATGCATGCAACTGGGTTCGGTTAGTGTACTCAGTGGCAGCACTCTGCCTAACCTCCTCACCCTTCTTCTCTCTGTCTTATTCACTGTTTTTTGCTTTTTCTCTCTGGTGTGTATTCATATGTCCATGCAGGAGCTATGCATAATTGTACATGTTGGTGTTGAAGATGGATGAACTGGTCAAGATGATGTGATGTAAACAGTGACGTACATGGGCCTATGTGGTGATTTCAGCCTCCAGTGGCCACGGAGCCCCCTCACCCAGAGTGCAGTTTCTGTCTCACTTTGTCCAGTCTCAGGCCACCAACCAGTCTGTGAGGAAACCTGCCTGTCTTTCGTTCTCCTGGTGGTGGTGGTGACAATATTGATAGTGCTGTTTACAGTTCTTTCAAATTCTTTTTAGTGATAATGGTGATGACAATATTGATAAGTGCTGTTTACAGTTTTGTTTTTTTAATTCTTGTGGTTTTTTTTGTGGTAATGGTGATGAGAAGGAAAATAATTTTGTAATCATGAATACATTTTCATACTTACCAATCAAAGTTTGTGCTGTCAGTCTGAATTTGATGCACAACACCTGTTGATTGGATTGGAACAATGAATGAGAAAGTGATAATCAAAAGCAGCAGGGAACTTATACAATTATTATGTTTCTCTCCAAGTTACATCCCTTTGTGATGTTTTGTGTGCATGTGCGTCTGGTATTTTCCCCCCTGTCTTCAATTAAATCCAGTTGCATAATTGAATATTCTGCTTTTGTTGACCATGAGATGTCTCAGTTATGCTCAGCCTTGGCTCTCTTTTGACTCAAAGGAATGTAAGAGGGAGGAACACTGATAGACTTAAAAGTAGCTGTTGTCATTCGCTTATTTTCAGTGTGTTTAAAGAGAAGTGAGTGTGAGTGAGCTGCAGACGATTTAGATGATGCAGTTTGTTCTGAGATGGAATGTATGTGTACAGGATCAGTGTTTTGGGCATCTTAAGTGTAAGTAAACGTGGTCACAAACATTTCCAAGGTAGTCAGTGAATGTTAATATCACTGGCTATACATTCTTGCCAGCCGTGACTTACAGTGTATGGAGAAAGAATGTGGATGTTTGTTAGACTGCGTTTGGATCATCTCAAACCTGGCTTTGGACCACATGGATCAAATATGACATGATGGAATTTGGTTGTACAGGGACTTTAAAATACAAACATTACAGCTATCAAAATGTACAAAAGTTGTACCTGGTTTCATAGAGAGACGCATTTACCAATAAAGACGTTTAGTCGGAATAGTTACAGGTGAATGCAGAATGTTGAAGATGTGACCCAGACAGGGTGTTGAATGGGCCTGTCTGAATGAGGATTGTCGATGACAGTGCCTGAGACTGGAGCTGAACGACGTGACCAACGCAGGGGCTCCTCACCTTCTCTACCCCTTCATGCAGTTCCTGAAGAGTGAAGCTGCTGTCAACGTGCTGCAGTTCTGTCTTTCCTGTGGTTAGTGCTTGCTCTGTGTTGACTTCTGTTGTACTGAATTTTTTTGCTGTTATATTTTTGAATATCAGTTCGCTTGTGTGTCAGCTATTAATTTCTAATCCAGTTGAAGGCAACTGTGTAATTCATTTTCATTTATACGATGTTAGTTGGGAAGGATGGGCAGCAGTGCTTTATTGGTAATCTATAGCGTGATATGAAACTTCAGCAAAGGAACACTCACCGCGATAAGTTCTCAGTTGTGTGTCCGATTCAGTATGAGCACAGATTCAGACGGATCCAGCTGCAAAGTTGCAACAGAGCAGACAGCTTGGATGCAGAAGGCCCAGTTCTTTTCGTTTGACCTCCAGTTCTAATGATAGGCTATTTCAGGTTTTCGCTGAAGAGTTATGAATAGAATTTCTGTTACTCTTACTGTCAGGTTGCTGATCAGTGATTATAGTTGCATCTGAGCTGGACTTCCATCCTGTGATGGCAGTTGTTTGCAGCAGAGTTGCAAGGCAGTGATTACAATGGTTTCCCACATACTTCTGTATTTGTAATGGGGCAGATAGCCTTGGATTCTGAGTTTTGGTTGAATTTTTGCCATGCCCCATGAGAAAAGGGGAACTGGAAGGGGGGGGGGGGGGGGGCTTTAAATTAGTTGAAGAAAATGCTTTTTAATGTCTTCTGGATAGACTCAAGTCTTTCATTGAGGGCTAAAAGAAGATTTTGTGCTTGACTGACATAGCTTTTAAATCCTTGGCTTTAGTTTTCCCTTCTGTTTGTGCTATTGTTTAATTCTGAATGAAGCTGGGTTTGTAAGTTGCAGAACCTTTGTAGTTACTTTACAATGAACAGATGCTTCTCCCTTGACCTGTAGTTTTTCACTGCTTTGTACGAAATCTTTTGAATATGTTAGCAGCTTTTATTCTCTTTTCTTCCTGTGATCATGACACTAACAGAGCTTTTCAGTTCGATGTTTGAAGTTTTCACTTTGCTTGTGATGTGCCCTTTTTTTATGTGGATTAGCTGAGATTTCTTTTCAAGGGCAAGTATGCATACTGTCCAAATCAACCTTTGCCTCTCCACTTTTCCCTTTCTGGCCCCAGTATCAGGGACACAGCAGCAGGAAATTGTCAGTCATGGCTGTCAGAAATAATTTGAGTTGGGCTCATCTCTTGGCCCTCTCCTTTGGAGGTCCACTTCACAGTGAAGGGCCCCTCTTAATTGTCCGGGACAGAATTCCGTTCTTGTTACCTTCCCTTCTTTGTTCAGTACCCTTTTGAACCAAGATTCCGTCATTCCAGGTAAAAGTTACAATTCTGAAGGATGAAGTGGAGAATCTGATTTGATAAGGCTCAGTTACGGAGTTGCCTCTTTCATGCCTTCCTGATGTTTTTGCCGTCTTTTTTCTGGTTCCCAGGAAATGTTACAGATGTACGCTGTTGGCTTCTATGAACTGAACCTGCATTAACCAAAACAAAAAGGGGAGAGGGGGAGGGGGAGAATCAAACAAAAGACATAAAAGAATCGAAAAGGACAGGAAGCAGCATCTCCATTTTTCAGGGGACTGGCAGTAAAGCCCTGACCTGTCCGTGCTGACTTTCACATCCTCGTTCATCAGGCCTCTCAGGAATGTAGATCTACTCTTTAGTGTCCAGGGGAAAGTCTGCTTGTCCAATTGCTTCCCATCCAGTCTGTCCAGGGGTATTCACAAGATCTGATAGACAGGTGCGGAAATTAGGAAAGGTGTGGAAACTGAAACTGTATTCACTAAGTGGAAGCGATTTGCAATTCCAGGGTGACTACTCTTTGGACAGTTTGGGTCTTGAAGCATGCTTAACTCCCTTGCTTGCTCAAAAAGTTAATGCACGTGAGGTTCCTGGTTTTAAGGCAATTGTTCATGTCATGTAGGATAATGTATTTATTTGGAGACATTAGTATTTCCGAAAACTACTTCTAGTGGTTGATTTGCTTATTAAAGTGATTGAACTAGCTTTAAGTTGTTTTGTTTTGTTTGTTTTTTTGCAGAGGAATTTAACAAGCAAATTCTGAGCCCTGATGTCTCTCAAAGTGAGTTTGTGGCTCTGCACAACGCAGCCAAGGATCTGTACCGCACTTATGTGGCCCCTGACGCCCTGGACAGGATCAAGTTTGATGAAGATGTCGTCACAGAGCTGAAAGACAGTATGTGTGAACAGCATGGATGGGAGTCATCAAGTCCTTAGAATCTTTTGATTTTGAACGGGGAGCTTTTGCATTGAATATTAAAGTAGATTTATGTAAGAGGTCCATTCTTGATGGGGTGTGGGATAGGGGGATGTTTTTGGAGGGGAAAGGGGGTGGGCATTTTTAGTATCAAAGACATGTACACGTTGAATGAGAGAACATCTTTAAGAAATTCTAATACACTCTCAGTGTGGAGGATTTCTGGCCAGCCATGATTCTTTCTTGCTTGCATGTCTGAGCTTTAGGTTCTGCGACAGGTAAATCAGGATGAAAGGGTGGTGGCATGAAATGAGAAAGAACTCAGATCCTGGATCACTTTGGTGATCAGGGTGGGATCAGGAGGTCTTCTGTGTGGCAGCTGAAAGAGGCCCGCTATGGCAAGCTGATCAGCAGGTTCATCCATTGTCATGACCACCAGAACAAACCTGCCTGACCTCGCACTTTTCCTTTCTGACCTTTTTCAGGACTGCAGGAATAAGAGGAGAGGGGGTAAAACGGAATGTTCCCCGACCTGATTGATAGAGAGTCCACAGCATGAGCCCTAGGGTCTGGAACAGGAGATACAAAGAGTGGAAGAAGTTTGTTCCATCTTGTGGCCAAAGGTGTATATGAGGAGTTCTAGGTAGTCAGATTAATTTTTGCAGCTATTTTAGGAAATGGATGATATCCTCAGTTTCTGCAGTTTCACGTAACAAAAAAAATTCACTGTAACGAAAAAGGTCTTGGATTAAAAGATGAAAAGCATTAAACCTATATCGATCACAGACACATCTTTGATAATGAGTGTGAGCCCTCAGCTGTGGTTTCATATTCAGGGCAATATATTTTTCTTGAGCAAAGAAATTTGAGAGTCAATTTGTTCAACTATCTGTCAGTGTCTTTGTATTTCAGTTGTGGATGGACCTCCAGATCAGGTCATACGCCTTCGAACCTCAACACCACTGTTCAAGTGAGTAGGGGTGTGTGTGTGTGTGTGTGTGTGTGTGTGTGTGTGTGTGTGTGTGTGTGTGTACATATATGTGTGTGTGTGTGTGTGTGTGTTTCTTCTCCCTGGATGTGTCTCCTTTTAGTACAGTGCTGCTGCCAGCTTGAACTCACTGAAAAATTAATGGTCTATTTGATTTGGTTTTTGAATTTGAAATGATGACAAACAAGGAAGGCAACTCCAGTTCTGAACGTGAGACAAGTTACATGCCCACACCTCCAAACTAATGAAGCATGGGGGACCATTTACCTAGTGTAAATACTTAAGCAAGATACACAAAACAAAAAAGGAAACTTTCTTTTGAAATTGAAATCAGCGTAAGAGCATAGCATGAGTGACTGCAGATTTTGAGGGAAGTTGCCAGTTCCTTCTGTGTGTCTCGTGTCTGCATTTGTGCAAGGTGATTGGTGCCGCAAGCAGCCTTACTTTGGAGGTAGGGCATGTAACTGTTTCACCATGGGAGCAAAATTTGCTATCTCAGGTTGTTAAATATATCTGTCTACATCTCCTTGGCTCATTTAAGATTTCATAATAAATTATGGCTGTCACACATTTCCTGTAGCATTGCTTCTGTGTCACTCATTCTGGCTTCCCAGACACAGCCACATACACGCTGTCCTGTCACAGCCTCGACTCTTGACAGGTCATAGGTCACCTGGCATGTCAGTTGTCCTCTTTTCAGCTGATTTCCTTCTTTTTCCCCCCGAATGATTTCCTTTCTTGTTTTTCAAGTTGTTTTTGTCTTTCTTGCTGCTGAAAGTCTACGGAATGCCACCCACAGCTTTGATTTTTGTCTGTGATAAAAGGAAATCCGATTGATCACTTTCTGAAAGTGTATTTGGAAAAGCAAATCTGTTATTTTGTCATGTAAAAAAAGTGCTTAAGAGCTGTGCCTGTTTTTTCCTACACTCTAGTGCACCTTTTGCTCCTTTCCGCTGCAGTTGTAATTTTTTCCTCTTTTTTTTTATGTGGAGGGAGCTGGCTTACCTGGTAGCAAACATTATTTAGTCATCATAAGACAATGTGTCAGAGACAAAGTGCACGGCTGCTGTGTCTGGTGGTGTGTAGTGAAACCCTTTCTGACCCATCACCTACTAAGCTTCTTGAGGTAACAGTATTAGCTCAGTCATGGAGACAATATGATTTTTTTTTCTTCTTTTCTGAAACATACCATCTGTCTGTCTGTCTGTCTCATAGACAGACAGTACTAGCTCAGTCATGGAGACAACATTTTCTGCCCTTCAGAAACATGCCATCTCTCTCTCCCTCTCTCTCTCGCTGTCTGTGTCTGTCTCTCTCTCTGTCTGTCTGTGTCTGTCTCTCTCTGTCTGTGTGTGTGTATTTGTGTCTGTCTGTCTGTCTGTCTTTCTCTCTCTCTGTCTCATAGACACACAGATGTTGAAGTATCAAATGGAACAAAAAAGGTGGTGTGTGTGTTTCAGGGCTTACGAGCATGCCTATGATTTGCTGCAGCACACCTTTCTGCCCATGTTTCACCAGAGTGATGATGTAAGTACAGGAATGTGTGGCGTTCACTGAGAGAACAGGGGTGCATCACTTTATCCAGGGAGTAGGGGGAGAGGTGGAGGGGAATGGTAAATGTGAGTCAATGAACGGGACTGGCGGTAGGGTGTTGAGATCAGGGTTACAACAGAATTTGTTTAGCAAGGTGATTTCATGATAAATTCTTTTCACAATGCTATGACATCTTTTAACCTTTATTTTCCTTTTTTTGTTCTTTTCTTTTTTTTTTCTTCGCGGAATAAATCTTAGAGTTTTTATTTCCTGTAATGAGTAAGAAGGGGCAGTGGGGAGGTGGTCTTCCCCCTTCACTTGCCTTGCCCTCCGATCCATCTCTAGAAAAGATCTGTGTGGTTCAGTGTTTTCATGCTTCTGGCACCGAGGGAGGAGAGTATGGAAACAGATATCAGGCTTGTGTATGTTAATGATACACAGACAAGTCACTTATTGGCAGCTGAAGGTCGATGGTTAACTGATGACTTTCACCAGTCACAATTTACTGAGTTGTAATAATCAAAAGAAGAAAGCAAGGTGTGAAAGACTTGTAATTTTATCATTTGTTTCAAATACAGCATCAGTGAAATGTTTATTTTATACAATTAAAATGGGATAAAAAAAACATGTTTTGTTCTAAAAATCATCTTTGCTTTGTGTTCAAAATAATTTGTGGTTACTGTTTGGAAAGTTTCTTGGAACACTCTCGTTTAGAATATAGTATTTTCATTTGAAATAAGTAATATAATTTTGTCATTTTTATTTGGGAAATTTCATTTTGTTTGTTTGTTTTAAAATTACATCAGTTCTGTCCTCTGGTTCTGGTCTCTGGTATCTGTCTTGTCAGTGTTGGGGATGGCAGGCTACAAAACAGGTGGTGGGATGGGAAGATGCCTAATTTTTCTGTGATTGTTGTTCAGTACTACCTGATGCTGTGCGGAGATCGGCCCAACTCCAGTGCCAGTCGTCACCTGCCCAAGTAAGTGATGTTTCAGTGAACATCCGCTTCACAGTACCTTGATAGCATGAAGGCAGTGGGACTCGTGTTTAGTCACCATCTGAATTTTGGGGGAGTGTGTGTATATATGGCCTGTAAGTATGGATTGAATAATGACATGATTGGGGTGCATGTGGGTATGTTAGGAACTGGAATTCCGTCCTTTTTGTAACGGTTCTGGCACCAGTCTTTGTTGCCGGAAGGTGTTTACCATACAATATTCATGTGTGTACAGAGGTCAGCAGTTTGCTGTCCCTAGACCATTGAATACACAGAATTCTCACAGTTTCGCTCTACTGCTGTTCTGACTTCATCACGATGATGACAGATGGTTCAAAGTCACCTCGAGTCATCTGACTTGCAAACTTGGTGCCTAGAACATGTGTTACATTGCACTTCTCTTTTTGTCTTTTCAAAACTGAATGAAAGAAAAAAGGATGTAGAATATTTTTTTAAGATGGCAGATCTTGTTGTGCATAAAAACTGAACAAAAGGCAACTTGATGAGATGAATTCAGAACAATGGCTTTGGAGTGGATCAAGAAAGGGGGCAGTGGAATCAATAGTACGATGACTAATTAGGAAATCAATGGCTGCCTTGAAAGTTGAATTTAAGAAGATGAAGACAATAACTGAAACAACCAAGGAGTTTATGGATGAAAAAAGCTAAATGAAAGAGTCATGGTGGCATATTGCTGCATATATACTGAGAACATTGGGTGCTTGTCATCAACCACCACCCCCTCCCCCTACATTAATCTTAGACTGAGATTACAAACAAACAAGTTGTGGTTCGACTGTACTACAAGGACAGAGAAGTCCAGTTGAAATGAGTCTTGATAACACAGTAACCTATTTTTGTTAGCCTTCTTTTTCACTGTTTGGATTTGGTGGCAAATAATGAAAGGATTTTTAATATGTTTTGTTACAGCAAGTACATTTGTCATCAATCAAATCAAAGCATTCTCTCATTTTTACACAAAACATAACTTGCCAGACAGTATTTACAATCGGACACCATGATGGCAGAGTTATCTGCTCTGTGTGGATAGATTCTTTTCAAAGTGGCTACTGCTTTGTAATCTGTAGGCTCTTGACTAATCAAAGTCATTAAATAACAGTGCAGACTCAGTTGATGCAAAGTATTAGGAAACAAAATTTCTGGTGTGTTGACATCAACAAATATTACACATGAGCACTGCCTGTGGAAGTTTAAGATAAAAATGATCATTTCAAGCAGATAGGAAGCTCTTGCAGTTAGAAGTCTTTACAGCTGGAATGACAGGCTGCATATTTAGTCATAGAAATGTATAGGTTCTTGAGTTTATAATTTTTTGCAATTTCTTGTGTGTTTTCTTTGAATTGAAGGAAACATGAGGGTCTGAGATTTTTTTTTTTTTGTAAGCTGTGTTTTTATCATTGTGAAGACAAGTCAGGCGAACACTCTGTGATTGTATCATGCCTCATTAACAATTTGTCATTCAGGTAACGTTTATTCCAAGTCTGTTATTCATGTTTTCAACAAGCAGATCTTTGAATGTGAGAGAAAGATGGACATGATTGAACTAGAGATATTGTTTCTGCTTCTAAAGTTGTTTTTTTTTTCGTTGCTGGTCGGATAGTGGGTCTGACAACTGATATTTGTTTGATGTTATGTTTGCCATCTGTATAAATCTTCTAGCAGAGGTTTGAAGCCCACATGCACCTGTGTGGATATTCTTAACTTGCATGTAGCCTTTAAACAGTACCGAGTGAAGAACATTAAGCGCATCCTAGTAAAACTTGGGAGTACTGCATTTGGTTGTCCACTACCATTGCTTGCTTGAAGCGTGACTACCTTTTTCAGTTCATGTTAATAGTGCAATGGTTTCATTTTAAACAGTGCTTTATTTAGATTTTTTCCTGCATAGACTCGTTTAGCTCACAGGCGTATCATTAAGGTAAAATGTTAAGTCAATCACACGTGACTGATGCTGTTTTGAATATGTAAATGCAATGATTTAGGTACACACATGTGCTTAGTGACTTGCCTTTAGACTTTTAGTCATCAAAGCTGACATTCATCAAAATTCTTGTACAAAGGGAGTTACAGTACCAGACATACATGTGTTACAGATTTGTTTAGACTACAGAGTGTTGTTTCATTTTTTTTTTTAATGAGTTTAAGAATAAACATGGAAATTCGATATCTTAACGCGTGAATCATTCAGTGTTTTGTTCTGGAACCATGAAAAAGATGCACTTCAGTTAAAGGTTTCATAACACTTTTCCAACAATACTTAAAGTTTCCCAGATATAACTGTTACTGAGAGATAATTTTCTTTCATTGTTCTATCATTTGGGACTATCTTCCTCAGGGGTTCCTGTCTGATTGTACGAAGAAGGTGAAGAACTACCTTCCAGCTAATCTGTGAAATAGGTCACCCAGTCTCAATTCTGAAGTCATAGTAAAAAACCTAGATCTCAAGAAAAGCCTTCTCGTACCCTTGGCTTAAGAGGGCAGTTCCAGTGTATTTTGTGTCACTATAGTGCTGTAGCTGCATGTACACACACATGCATGGATTGAAGTGCGGTTAATGCAATTGTGTGTGTGTGTGTGTGTGTTGTGTGTGTTGTGTGTGTGTGAGTGCGAGTGTGTGTGTGTGTTTGTGTGTGTGTGTGCGCGCGCGCGCACACATACATGTGTTTGTATGTTGTGTGTGTCTTTGGATGGGGACAAAAATGGGGAGAAATGGTGTGAATGGGTGGTGCAGTGAGTTGCTTTCAAGAATGGTGCATTTTGAGATCAGTCAGTTATAATCATTGTTTTGAATGGAACCTCATGCCAAACTGTGATGTTTGTTTTCATACAGTAGCCTGCAGTCACTGAAGAACAATAATTCGCGGTAACATTTGCTCCAGTTTGTGTTGTACCAGATAATTGATGTTCTTTTTGTTTTTTTTATTCATTTAATTCTTGGACTAACTTTTCTATGCCAGTGCACCCTTTTGGCCGTAGTCCTTCTTGTCTGTCTCGGAGACTAACAAGTTTGTTGTTCCTTTGGTGTAACAGTGGATGGACACTTTGTGACCAGGTCTCTGGCGGGCATTAAGATAGATCAGAGCCCTGTGTGTATTGCTGTGATAGCCCAGTAAGCAGGCTGAGAAGCTGACCATCAGAATGAGACCAGACCTGAGAGAAACTTGGAGACTGTGTTACATTGCATCGGGATACATTTTGCTGTACCAGCTTTGACTTCATTTAAACTGGGCTGCTCTCTGTGATTAAGCCGTTGCATATATAGGGGTCACTATGGGGCTTAGTTGGTAGTGTTTTACACACTGAAATAGCATCGATGTATCACCTTGGAGGAGGCTGGGCTACAGTGCAGTGTCTCCTTTGGTGGGGACCCTCCTGACAAACTGATGATGTAGTTTTCCTTGCACTGCTGCTGCAGGACCAGGGACAAGAGCATCATTGAGCGTGCCTGTGTTTTGGGGACGCCAGGATGAACAGAGTGAGATGACAGGTCATAGGACACAGGGGACAGGGGCGGGAGTGAACACAAAAACTAGAGCTGCACTCGCTTAGTTTTTGCACAGAACCGGGCCTCGTCATTGTTGTGTTTAAAAAATGTTAGGAATAGTGTTCCTGTCCCCCATCTTGGCAGAGTTCTGTTTTTCGAATCCATGAAGATTACCATTTTTTTTTTAACAGGGGATACAAAAGGGCCCCTTTACTACACATAGAGACCAGACTGCATGCTGCTAACTCCCATCTTCCATCCATTTCTTATTCGCAATCAGGCTTTTTTTGTTTGTTCAGTTTTCTTTTTCTTTTGTCTTTTTCTTTTGTTTCTTTCTTTCTTTTTCTTTTTTTTTTTAATAATGATTTAGCTTGGGAAGCACTGCTGGTTCATTTTCTGTGCACAGTCCAGTACATGCTGCATGTCATTTGAGTTTACTGTCTTTGCGCTGGTACATTGGTTGCTGGGTCTCAAAATGAACAAGTTTTAATGATACACTGCTGCTCTTGCTCTGTTGACAAGAACTGACTTTGATTGAATCTGTGCTAGAAAAACTGGAACCACACAATCGGCTGAGTCATCCCCTCCCTGGATTGATCTTTGAGGATATGTTTCAAATGTTCTGACTCAACACAGCAGATATATAAATTTGTCTCTTAGGATTAAATGATAGTAGAATCTACCAATTTCTATGATTAAAAAAGAAGAGAGTGGGGGTGGGTGGGAGGGAGGATATTGGCTTCAGTTTGCATGCATTTCTAAGATTTCTTTTTTGTGGATTTTATTCCCCCCCCCCCCCCTTTTTTTTGTTCTTTTTTTTTCAGCAATTATTCCCACTTCTTTATCTGCATGTTTTCCTCATCTGGACATATTTGTTGCCTTCATGAATGATTGATCAAAATGTGATGTGAAAGGAAGTTGTATGTCTAGGCTTGTCAGTCAGTCAGAACTGTATACAGTTTTCTAATGCATTTGTCATCACTATCACCTTCATTGCTCATTGTCTTAAAACAAAACAAAACAAAACAAAATTTCTTGTGCCCAGCTATAGAGAAATAGAAAATAAGAGCAAGTTACAAATGGATTGTGCATTTTTAAAAATTAAAGGAAAAAAAGTTATGAATTTTTTTGTTGTCCAGTGTGACTGAACGTGCTCTGATACATCTTGATGCCCGCCAGAAATATCTTACCATTGAAGCGTTGTCAGTGTGGTGATGTATTCCTGTGATGTGAAGTAGATGAAATCACGCTGTAACAAGATGTTGTTGTCACTTTGTACTGAGGAGGATCTTTCTTGTAATGTAGATGTTCTCCCCACCACTCTGCTCTTACTTTCTCTTGGCTTCAGGTGCGTGTGTGTATGAGTGTTGTTCATCTGTCTTCATGCCTTGGAAAGCACAGCCATGGTGGAAGCACTGTTGTTAGTTGGTTGGTTTTGTGAAGCACTGCCTTTTTGCATGTGACAAACAAATAAGAAATGAAGCGAAAAATTGCAAGAAAAGAGTGTGGAGAGGGAGAGGTCTGAAAGTCTGTAAAGGTTTAGATCATTTTGGTTATAGTTTGGTTGTGCACACATGTCAGTGAAATTGAAAGTGTCATTGCATGTGTTGAGTGTTGTTTTATGTGTGACAGTTAAATGTTGATTGCCTGTGTGAATGTAATGGTGAAACTTGTTATTATTAGTGTTTTGTCATAAAACAAATTTTACTGAAACTTTAATTATCTGGAAATGATGATGATACTGACGGATTATATATGCTTGACTAACACCTGATGTTTGGTTGTTTGGCAGTGGTGAACAATTAATGACTTGTACACTTTTGTTTTCATTTCTTTTTCTTTTCTTCTTTCATTTGTGATTTCTTTGCATGATATAAAAGAAATACCAGAGTTACAGCAACAACAAAAAGTATCTTCTGTTTTCACTATCTTTTCTCAATATTACTTATTTTTTCATTGTTTTAGTTCCATATCTGGTTTCTTTTTTGTCTCTCTGTATTGGATTTTGATTCTTGTTTAATGCTGATAACTGTGAAATAACGTTCTGCACACTGCAATATCATTCTTTTGATGTTGTGTCATATTTTGAGGAACTTGTACACCGAGTGCATGATTGAGTTCAGTTGTAAAAAGGAACAGATTATAATACTGTGAGCTCTTCATTGTTTGTATTATTTGGTACAAAAACTGAAAAGAATATAACATTGTGCTTTTCAACATTTATTTTATTTGATGCTAAAACTGTTTTGTTTTTAAATTATTTTTAAATTATTATCATATTGCCAAGGCAACATTGCCATTTTCCCCCCTCTTGCCCAAGAGCTTGATGTCTGTGAGACTGGGGAATAAGGTTTTTGCATCTCTAAGTACATGTTGGATTTACTCTGATAGGTTTATGTGTTTCTGCCTTCCAGCATTGTCAACAGCACAGTGCCTTTGGAGGAAGAAATAGTGTGTTGTGTGCACAGTGTGTACTGTGCACTGTGCAACAGACCGTCTGGTTGACACAGGTGTTCCTGTCTGTTGTCTTAACCAACATATTTTAGGGGTACAAATGAAACATCCAGTCCACAAGTGTCCAATTGTTTAATTGCCTGGCACAAACGTTTCATATATGTAGACATTTAAAAAAAAAAAAAATTGGAATATTATATACAGCTGGCCAGTTGTGTAGCACAAATGTTTCAGCCAGTTGTTTTGACGCCATATTTTTGGGTACAAATGAAATACCAGTTCAACTATCTAGCTGTTTATTAGTTTGGCACAAATGTTCCTGCAAGTTGTATAAAGTTATTTTGGGTACAAATGAAAAATCAAATCTATCCAGTTGTTTAGCTGTCTGGCACAAGTGTTCCTGCAAGTGTTTTTTAACTGACACATTTTTTGGGTAGAGCTGAAATGTCCAGTCCAAATGTCCAGCTGCCTAATTGTCTGGCACAGAGTGGTTCCTGTTGGTTTCCTTAACTACTATGTTTAGGGGTAGAGTTAAAATGTCCAGTCCAACTGTCGACTTGTTTTCTGAAAGAGGTGTTCATGTCTGTTATCTTAATTAATTGGGTGCAGGTGAAATGTCCAATCCGACTATCCATTTGTTTAGTCGTATGACATGAATATTCCTGTCAGTTGTTTTGAGAACATGTTTTGGGAGTAAAGATGAAATAGCCAGTTCATGCGTCCAGTTTTACAGTTTTGCAGCCAAATATTTCTGTCACTTGTTTTAATAACATATTTTTGGAGGTAGAGATGAATTATCCAATCCAGCCATCAAGTCTTTAGTTATCTGGCACAAGTATTCCTGTCAGTTGTTTTGGTAACATATTTTGGGGGTAAAGGTGAAATATCCTATTCAGCTATCCAGTGGTTTAGTTGTATAGCACAGAAATTCCTAATAGAAACAATTTTTCTGTTTTGTACAATTATTTATGTCACTTCTGCTTTTTTTTTTGTATTACGGAATGGAGATAATGCGTGTTTTATGTGCTTGCATGCCTGGTTTTGAGCATGTGTGCATGCATGTGTTGGCATTATGTATTGTGTGCGTATGCTTGTGTGTATATGTGTGTGTGTGTGTGTGTGTGTGTGTGTGTGTGTGTGTGTGTGTGTGTGTGCATGTTTCTATGTACAGTTGTTGGTGTGATTTTGATATAACCTGGCAGAGATAAAAAGATGTCTCACCATCCCCAAATCAAATTGTCTCCCATTTCAGAGCCTCTAGAAAGAAAGACTTTGGCCTCTCCAACATTGGGTCCAAGATCAAGGATGTCTTTCGTTCCACCTCAGGTAATTTGTCACCTGGGGTAAGACAAGGGTGTCCATCAGCAGAAGAGTCTTTTGCTGACCTTGCATGATTTTTTGCCTTTCAGTCTGTGTGTGTGTGTGTGTGTGTGGTGTGTGTGTGTGTGTGTGTGTGTGTTTGTGTGGGTGTGTGTTTGTGTGTGTGCGTGTGTGTTTGTGTTTGTGTGTGCATGTGTGTTGTGTGTGTGTGTGTGTGTGTGTGGTGTGTATGTGAGAGAGAGAGGGACTGTTGGAGTGTGTTTTTTTCTTGTTTTTTTTAATCAATTTATCTCTCCCTCCTGCCCCCTTGTCCTTCCCCTTCTGTCTGTCTGTTGTCTGTTCTCTAAAGATCCCGTTCCATGTCAGAAACCAAAAAGCGAAGTTCCTTGTAATGTGCCAAGCAGCCGTGAAAAATGAACAAAAGAAGAGGGGGATTAAAGTATGGATAGAGTTTGATACACTGAAACAGAGGCTGAGCACTGTTGAAAGGTTTCCTGGCTTTGGAAGTGTCACCAGACAAATGGCCATTTGATGACGTGTGTTTTCAGAGGACAGGGGCAGTGGTGATGTGGAGAGACCTGAAGGATTTCTGGGCATAGCACAGGTAAGCACACATGCAGGCATATATGCACATACATACGTAGACATGCACACAGTTTTGTTTTTAAGTCCTATATGGCATTTACTGATGTCACAACAGCTTCCAGAGGTACAAGTGGGGGTCTGTTTTTTGTAGCGAGTCCTACAAATAGCATAGTTACCCCAAGAGGTTGTTCAGTCCTGTAATGCTGTCAGGAATATGTAAGATAGACAGAAGTCTGTACTTGTTCAGCCTATCACTCCTTGACTGTTAGTGGAATGATGCAGGAGTGGAGTCTGTATGGGTTGTTCACAGCAGTCCTGAATTCAGCCGTTTATCCTCTCATAACTTTCCTGGTCGATCTGATGGCAAGTTATTATTACCACTGTCCAAAAGACCAAAGTATGGCAGCTGGGCGCTCAAGGTATGACCAGTGCGTTGCGTTGATGCGCATTTCAGACATCTGCCACATCTTATCAATGAACCCTTATTCCTGACTTTTTGCTTGTTCTTTCAGTCATGCATTTATTTATCAAGCTGTGATCCCTGTATATCATGGCTTCATAGTTTACCAGCTATGGTGTAGCGTGTATGGACTAATCTGCATGCAGTGATGTGTTAAGGATGAAACTGAAACCTGAATTTCCGGCACATGTCCAAGTGGCTTTGTGTACCCAGAGGAACAGTTCATGATGGTTTGGGCCAGGATTCTCATTCTTTTGGAGAGTTTGGTCTGACTGTTTGACCAGAAAGAGAACAACAACAAAAAAAGGTGGGGGTGGGGTGGGGTGGGATTGGGGGCAAAATCCTCTTCCGTCTTCCCCCTTATAGTTAGTCAACTACCAACTCAGTTTTGAACGTTTTCATTTAATTACATCCGCCGATCTCTGTGTGATACTTAACTCAATAGATATGCCAGTATAGTCACCATGCATAAATCTGGCTAGATGTCTGCAAGTGCACAAGGGTGACTGTACACTCAAGAGCAGGTATTGCTTGTGTGTCTGTCACCAACACAGTGTTCTGTAAGACAGAGTCTAGGATGTAATGTTTGCATCAAGAGAAGAAGGAAAATAAAGTATTATCTGAGATGTGTCCATAATATCTCAAGGAGATATGGAATACCTGAGAAACCAGGGCCTCTGTAACTGTGACATTGATCAGACAAAGAAGCCAGTTCTGTGTAAGCCACTATCACCAAATGGCTTTTATGGTCTTGATCTGTTGATGTTTTTGTTTTTAATGAATCCTTACGGTAATCAGTATGTGTGGAAACAAATGATTTTATCATTATAACCCTGTGCTGTTGATTCTGTCTGCCCTTGCCAGCAGCTGCAGCCGATGGGACGAGTGGAGGAGGAAATGAACGATGAGCCAGTGTATCCAGGGAGTGATGAGGACAGCATGGCCCATGACCTCAGTTCGTGGCGGGTCACCATTCCTCGCACAGGGGCGCGTCCTGATCCTGACAACATCCGCAAACAGTACTACGTCTTCATCATTGATGTCCGACGAGTTGATGTGCAGGAAGGTAAGACTGGACGTCGGCTGTCGTTTTGTGACAGATGGGGACGGGTCATCCTGTATGCAAAATATGTTTGTTTTGTATGCAGTGTGGCAGAGGCAAAGGCAGTTCTCAAGGGAACATAAAAGATCACAAAATGACAACACTGGACCAAAGAATTCCTAGTTTATTTGTGTTGCTTGGTCAGGGACAGCTTTGCTGGCTTAGTAACCTTCACAGAAAGAATGATGGCAGGACCTGTGTGGATATACTGTACAGAGGTTGACCAGCCCTGCTCTTCAAGGATGGCTGCAAATGAGACATGGGCAGGCAGCATCAGTCCCGCAGTGTAGAAAGCTTGTCATCTGACCGCACAGCTTGGAGTTGATAGCTAGATCAGGAGTCTGAACAACTTACCAAATCAGATATAAACAATAAGAGGAGAAAAAGAAGTGTAGGAATGCACATTCTGTTTTATAAGCTATGGATTCGTACACTTGGAGTAGCATTAGAAGGATCTGCTTCTTCTGAGTTGACCTCTTCAGTCACAGTAAGTACATCAGCTTCAGCTAGATGGTTACGTTGTAAGTGGCAGTGGTCTTCTGTAGAAAAACATATTGTAAGTCCCAAATCACGAGAGGTTTTTTTGTGTGTTTTTTTTCTGCTGTTCAGTATATAAAGGTTATTATACCACTTACTGTTGTTTGAATTTTCAAATTATATTGTAGCAAAGTCAACAGACCCCTCCTTCCCCCCCCCCCCCCCCCCAACATCAAGGAAATGAGCATGTACATTTTTTATGATTGAAATTCAAATTATCTTTTGCATTTTGTGTTGTTTGTTTTAGGGGATAGGTCAAAGTGCAGTTGCTGGACTGTTGCCAGGTAAGACATTAGTACATAATTTTGATCTGTTTTAAGTAATTATCTCTTAATTCAATGTATACAGGTTTGTTCTCTAATTATCTCAAAATTTAATGTATGCAGGATTCTTCTCTATTTGCATTAGCATAGCAGCAAGAACATGATAATGGTTACTTACTGTATGGGGCTTCCAACCTGCATGTTTGTTCTTGCTATGAACACAATAGACATGCCATAACTTTTCAGAGAGGAGGTTAGCAAAACCCAGGAAAAAACTAGAGAAAGTATGCTGATGCAGTGAAATTCTCCTTAATGCATTCAGTGTTTAATGACATTTCTGCATTGAACGCCTACCTTGCGCTGAAGAAAGCTAAGTGACAAATTCGTTCATTTTCTTTGTACTACTTGTTTGTGTCTTGCCTGAAGAAGACCTAAGAGGTCGAAACACGTCATGTTTTGTCTTGTGACTCATTTGTCCACGTTTCTCTTGGCGGTTCGCAAACATTTATTTAAGATTTGTTCAAACGTAACTGTTTAAAATTTGAAGCTGGAGGTTAAGATACATTTTAAAAAAAAATGGGGAGCCATGATTCTCATAAGTTACCTGGGAATTGTAGAGTAGATGAGAGCTTTAGTTGTTTTTAGAGAAAGAATTAGAGGAGAAGAAACGAAGTCAGTCAGAATTTGAAGGATAAAGGAAAGAAAAATCTTGACTAGTAGAATATATAACGTTTATTAGATTACAGTTACAGCAGTTGTGACAGTAGCAGTAATGAAAATGGTGCTCTTGGTAGTTCCATTAGTCACAAAGATTCTGGCCGTAATTTTCTTTGTTTTCAAAGCAGTATCCATTGATTTGTCACACATGCTACCAGATTGTTTTCAAAACAGCATCTGTTGTCACACATGCTACCAATGATAAAGCATGACCTTTGACACCGTGGCCAGCTATGCCAGTGGATACATGCACTCTTTGTGACTCTTTCACATTGTTAGCTCTTAACATTTCTTCAAGCTTTCATCAAATTTTTGTACAGGATTGAGATGCTGATCAGGTGGGTTTTTGTCAGGGAGCCCTTTGTCTGGATGACCTCGCCCATTGTCTCAATCTTTGCTGACATGGCGGTTCCTGTACTATTTCCCCTGAGAGCAGACCCACAGATTCAGCTTGGATCTAGGAGATGGCATAGATGGGATCTATGTTTCTCTCTTCAGTCTTTCATTAAGAGGTATCTGACCCACCAAGAAGATTCAGATCTTTCTGTGCGGAAAAGATCATGGCTGGTCAGAGATCCTCCACTCTGAACGTTTATGATAGTCAGTGGAAGGTCCTTTCAAAATGGTGCAAACAATCAGGCCTAAGTGTGGAGAACGTCGGAATTGAGGGCACAGCACATTTTCTGGATTTAAATGATGACAGATGGCAACCTAGCATAATGAGCTCTTCAGGTCTCTGATGTGAAGGACCTGCCATCTGAAGTGTCTTGACATTGGCCATAACCCATGTCTCCATGAGCTCACCTCAAACGTCTTACTTGGGAATCAGGAGCCTCGCACTCTTCCATATGGAACCTCCTGCTAGAAAAATTAGAGTATTTGACCTTGGAAGATTTTGAATCCCTGACTTAAAAGTTCAGTTGAGAACTTGTCTCTCAAAACACTCTTACTTCAGCATTTTGAGTCAGTGATATTCATCCCTCTGTCAAGATCAACATCTCATACATGTTGGATCTCATACAATTTGGATGGTTCAGTCACCTTGTGCACTTGCCCATCTTTTCTGGCCAAGAATCACAAGTTGCAGTAGCCCCCCTTGATGCTAACCTTGTCACCGCCAGCACCTTCATCGTCCATGTCCCGGATGATGGATTAAAGATTTTGTGAAAGTTAGGTTACAGCTCCTAAAATGTAATGAGAACAGACAGAACTAGGTGTTCAGTGCTCCACCTAGTTGCATAGCCTGAGGAACTCTAGCATTCAGCCCCTGACTGTGAGTCCTTAAAGGCAAACAGGCAAGCATATGCCCTCAGTCAAAAGACAATGCCCTCCATGTTCAGAAGACTTGTTACCATAAGCGAATGACAGCATTGTGCATTCCTGATTAGAAGATTGCTCAACACAGCACAAACGGAAACAAACTTCACTTGGTAGGACGTTCAACTGCGCATTTCACTGTAGCAAAGATGGTGTTCTAGCTTACTTGCATATATCAAAACAGTAACCATTTTTTGTTGTTTTTTCTGTGTTGCAGAAGATATCCTGAGTTCTATGTCTTGGAACAGAAGCTGACGGAGTTTCATGGTAATTGTTTTTCATAGAAAAATAAAAGAATTTTTTTAATGCTGAAATGATGGCTCATTTGCATGCAGTCTGATATTTGCCATGCTATGCTTTTTATTTGACACTTCTGCTTTTTTTGGTGTGTGTGTGTTTATTGCATCTACCGATCATTTAAGAACATATGTCAATGATTCAAACAGGCATGAATGTTTGGTCTGATATACGCTTGCATACATACATCTGTGCATATATGTGCACACTTTTGAAGGAACTGTTAAGCACACATGTGCACATGAACATAGATAAAAGGTTTTTTGTTCACATGTAAACAAGCATCCTCTTTTGTGTTTACGCAAGAGTGAGTCTGTATATTTCCATACACTTGTGTGCACAAACGCATGTATAAGACAGACAAAAGCATACACATGCGCATAGCTTAGGCATGTATGTAGACATGCATATGCACACACATACACGCACACTCTTTTCTTCTCTCTTTTTCTGTCATCTCTCCCTCTCTCTCTCTCTGTCACACACTCACACACACACACACACACACACACACACACACACACACACACACACACACACACACACACACACGCATGCACACTCATTAACCCACTCACTCACCAGTAAACTATAAGGTAACCTGAGAGAACTCAATCATCGTAGATGGCTCTCTGACCACGTGTGCATGGTTTGTCGTTGCATGGAAACAGGAGAGTTTGAAGACTGCCAGCTGCCCCCAAAGAAATCTTTTGGCACCAAGACCCAGGAGTTCACAGAGAGCAGGAAAGACATCTTTGAACAGTACCTCCAGGTAATATCGGCAGTGCTGAACCCATGCATATCTCCACAGGTTGACCCTTCCTATGTGTCAGCAAATAAACCCAAACAAACAAACAAAAAAAACCCGTTGAGAATCTTTTCTTTCTTTAGGTAACAACATACATACCGGTATATTGATTAATAGTGGAAAGATGAAAAAAAAAGAAGAATACTCCAAGTCTCCATTACTCATCTTCTGCAGACTATGTATGTGTGTTCTGAGTTTGAAAGCCTTTTTCCTGAATGTCATTGAAGATAATCATCGTGCTCAATTTGTAACATTTACATGAAAGCAATAAGAACTGAAGAATTCTGATTCCGCATGTTTTGATGAAGTTACTAACTTAGTTAGTTAAAAACTAAAACGCTTCTGAAAAACAAGGTGTGAACTTTTTCCCAGTGAACTGGTTCATGGTTGCATGTTGCTGAATAGTTCCCTGGTGACAAACCTGCTGCCACGAGCTGGTATCACTGCTGTTTGCCATTGATGTGCCTGCCACATGTCTCCAGTCAAGCTAAGAAAAAAAGAAAAATTATGCTTTTTTACCTGACCATGGTCTAAGGGAAACAAGCACATTAAATTCCTAGTGTATGGTCCTAGGCAATGGAAAGAGTGGGTGTTCTTGTGATAGGTACGACCTTCGTGACTTGAATTGTCTCTAGACAAAGGCAACCTAGTCTGCAATGGGGAACTCCCAAGCAGGCTTATCTGGCATTTTCTGGCTCGGCAGCATCTGAGACAGGCAAAGTCACATGTGATTATTAGTTTCACTGCGATTACATATGTTACACCGTTTTAACACATTTGTTTCAGTTAATTAAGGATGACATTTTCCCCTCTTCTTGTTTTACATGTTGGTCATTTGGTTCCATTACAACAGTATTATTATATTAGCTAAAACTATTTAAAGGTACATGTAAGTATACTGAGTGCAAATGGTTAACTTGGTTTGCTGTATGGTACATAAAATGAAGTAAAACAGTGCCAAAATTGGGTATCGGCAATGATTATAAGCGTGCGCAGTGCACACAACAGCAAAGAAGTAACATTGATATGATGGGCCTATCACAAAAGAATAGAAGTCAGAAGGTCTATATCAGGATGTAAATCTAGAACAAAGAGAAACATTTTCTGGAAAAAAAACCAAAAGGGAAACTTTGTTGGGATGTATAGCGCAAGACAAGAATGTTCCAGAAGAAGTCAGTCTTAAGAAGAGAAGGTCTTCCTTTGCATGAGTGGCTCAGGTCCTTACTAAGTTTTTAACATTTCACCAAAGTGATGATGTGTTGGTGGACCATGGGCAAACTGTATAATCTTAACCATGGATAAACTGTATAACCTAAGCCATGAGCACACTGTATAACCTAAGCCATGGGCACAGTGTATAACCTAAGCCATGGGCACACTGTATAACTTAAGCCATGGGCACACTGTACAACCTAAGCCATGAGCAAACTTTACAACCTAAGCCATAGGCACATTGTATAACCTAAGCCATGGGCACACTGTATAACCTAGGCCATGGGCAAACTTTACAACCTACGCCATGGGCACACTGTAAAATCTAAGCCATAGGCAAACTTTACAACCTAAGTCATGGGGAAACTGTATAACCTACGCCATGGGCACACTGTATAACCTAAGCCATGGGCAAAGTTTACAACCTAAGCCATGGGCACACTGTATAATCTAAGCCATGAGTAAACTGTATAACCTAAGCCATGGGCACACTGTATAGCCTAAGTCATGGGCACATTGTATAACTTAAGCCATGGGCACACTGTATAACTTAAGCCATGGGCACACTGTATAACCTAAGCCATGGGCACACTGTATAACCTAAGCCATGGGCACACTGTATGACCTAATCCATGGGCACACTGTATAGCCTAATCCATGGCACACTGTATAACCTAAGCCATGGGCACACTGTAGAGCCTAAGCCATGGGCACACTGTATAGCCTAAGCCATGGGCACACTGATATGACCTAGGCCCTTACTCTGTGATAACAGAAACTGTTGACCAAGCCTCATCTGAAAGGCAGCCAGCTCCTTCACAATTTCCTGACCTCAGAGGACGAGTTCACGTCCAGCTTCCTGCCAGACATCAAAATAGGTAGGTCTGCACTTTCACAGTGTTTCCAGGATCAGGACGTATACAGTAGAGATGGTTTGCTGTTGATAGTCTGATCCTGACCGTAGTCAGATTGATGGAATGTGAAATACAGGTGTAGCGTGAAGAGTCGTAAAACCTGGGAGTTCTGTAGGAAACTTTGGCCACAGGTCACATATAGACAAGGGATTGTTAACTGACCTTTGACTAAACGCTTCTTCAGATTCATACCTGAGCTGCATTTGTTTTGACCGCTTGAAACTGATGTTGTAGATGAACAGAACAGATCTGTCAGTGTAAACATTGCTTGTCGCCTTGGATGAAGATCAGTGCAATGGGTTGTTTTCTGTGTTTCCAGGCTACACAAATGGGAAAGAAAATGAACACTAGTTCACCATTTTTGTCAGTCTCAGAACAGGAAGTGCTGTAAGTTGTCAAAGTATCTGTTAATGCTTGATACTGATTTCTTTTTTTTCTGATCTCGTCAATCTGATCATCAGTTTTGATTTGCAGGAAAATTTGTCAAGTCCATGCCAATGAAGCTAGTCAAAGAGGTAAGATATAGAATAAAATGAAGTTTTTAGCATAACTGGTCGGTGATGACTGGTCCTTCACTTTTGTTGAATTAAATCAAAAGCTTTGGTTTTTATTTGTCCTACTGGTCAGTGTACGCTTACAGAAAATAAAGGATAGATGACGTTGTTTCTCAATCACCCAACCATACTAATAACCTCAATCCAGTTTAGTTTTTCCACACTCCTACCTGTATATGATGATGTGTTGTGAATTTTTAGTCTGATGGTACTATGATGACCACAGCTTCAACTTTTTGCAGTAACACAGTTGATATTCATTTGAAATCTGACCAATTCTCTTTTGAAATCAGTTTATTGTTTGAATAAAGCAGCCGTGCTGTTTTTTGTCTTTTGAGTATGTCTGAAAACAACATCAGAAACTAACACATCAGATGCTGATAACTAACTCAGATCTGAGGTGTATTAATGGTTGCAGACCTCGTGCTATTGTTTTTTTTTCCTTTATATACGGTTTATGGAAAGGATTTTGTTTGGGTAACATGTAGAACTTACCCTTATTCCTGAAGAACAGGCTGGAAAGGCAGAAGTACTTCAGAATAGATCTTTGACATGCATACCCATCGTTAAAAACAGCCCCAACACCAGAGGGAGTTATACCTGATCTTAAATACATTTCATTAAAGTGTTGGATGGAATCTGGCAAAAGGCACTATGGGCCAACATGAAGACCTTTAAAGTTGGGCAGAATCTAATGAATGCTATCAGGCACCTGTCATCAAAAGTGACCAGGGAGATACTCATAGAGGGTGCTTATAGAGAATGGTTCTATTCTTTAGGTCGGAGTTTGTCAAGGCTATCCTCTGTCTCCCACATTTTTCAACATAACCGTGGAGCACATCATGGCTGATGCTCTTGAAGATCATATCAGCACTGTGGACATTGGAGGAGGAATCATGTCAGACCTTTGCTTCACTCATGACGTTGATGGCCTGCCAGGCAGTGAACAAGAAGTCTCCAAGACTGGATGAAACATCAGAATGGTGTGGCATGGAAATCAGCACTGAGAAGACGAAGCTGATGCCAGCCACAACACCACCATCACCGCGGGATATAACGGACCATGGACAGAAGCCAGGGACTGTTCAACTGTTCATTTGCCTGGGATTCATCATTGGTAATGAGGTGGGATTCAAACTAGAAATCCTGTCAAAGGCAGCCAAGACAACATAAGCACTGCCCATACTGAACCAGGAGTGGAGGGTCAGTAACATCGCTATGAAACACAACCAGGTTAATACACGCATTGATATATTTGGTCTTGCCATATGGGTGCAAGACATTGACTGTCACTGCAGATCTGGAAAGAAGAGTGCAAGCCAAGGAAACAGGGTGCGATTTGCAAGACTCTCAACATCAGATAGATTGAGCATATCAGCTGCGAACAAATCGCCAAACCAAGCAGAACATTGAATCATATGATTATCATCACACACCAGTTAAGAAGAGAAAACGATGTTGGTAAGGACATGTAACCACATCCAGTGGCCAGTGGCCTAGCTGTAACAACCCCCCAGGGAACTCTTGAGGGAAGAAGATGGACAGGAATACTACAAAAACAAAAAACAAAAGATGGACTGACAACAGTGCAGAGGGGAAACCAAATGGGAGACCCTGATCTTGGCACACAGCTGACAGGGCTGGAGGAGTCTGCAGACCATTGCTGTCGTATGGTACCCAGCCTCTCTTCATGGAGTTAAGAGAGGGAAAGAGTGCCTAACTTGACTGTTAATCGGCGAAAAGATTCATAATGGTGTAAAGATGAGACGGAGGGCATGGTGAGCTTTCTACAAAGTAAATGGTTTAAATGTTTGACCTGTTTTAAGTCTGAACAAGTCATTATTTGACCTGTTACAAGTCAGTACAAGACATTAGTTGAACGCTAGAGTTTGACATTTCACCTGTTGTAGGTCAGTATGACACTATGTGACTTACTGCAAGCCACCACAAGACATTATTTGACCTGTTGTAGGTCAGAACAAGACCGTATTTGATTCATTGTTTGACCTTTTGAAAATTAGTACATTATTTGACCTGTTGAAAGTCAGAACAAGACATCATTTGACCTGTTGAAAGTCAGAACAAGACATTATTTGACCTGTTGAAGTCAGATCAAGATATTATTTGATTCATTGTAAGTCAGTGCAAGACAATTTATGGCCTCTCCCCATTGACTGCAAGGAAAGTCCTGTTGACAGCAGGAAAGACTGTAACCAAGGATCCTCTTCAGAGGTTGTGCTTTCTTCACCTGTCAGCAGAACAGCAATGAGTGAGGCTGCGGGATGCACACAGCAGGTGCCTAACAGTGGCGTTTTTTGTTGGTGGGCTCTGCAGTCATGAAATGTGAGCTGGTTCATCCATGGGAGCGCTCCTGTGGAGGTTCTGTCGTGTCATATCCAGTGACCATTATACAATGGAATTTGCCAAGAACAATTATGTCCCTTGACGTTGTAACGGAATGCCCTGTGTGTGCCTGCACCCTATGTGAACACAGCACAGGCTTCCAAGGGTTGTGCAGGATTGCTCTCAGCAGGTTGGTTCGGCAGTTTAAGACAGTGCTTCCTGGGTTTCCCTTGCACCTTCGAGTGTATCTTTTTCTTGACCTGTTGTAAGTTAGAAGAAGAGGTTATCTGGCCTGTTGTAAGTCAGTACAGGACAATTTATGACTATTGTAGGTCAGTACATGATACTTGACCTGGTGTTGGTCAGTACAAGACATTATTTGACCAGTTGTGTCAGTAAATGGTTATTGTCCCATACTTCAGTGTTAACCTTTCTTTTTTTTTTTTGAAGGAAGGGGGTATTGTCCCCCTTGCCAGTCAGATCCCGGATGTAACTCCATGTTGCTGTCAGTGTGATGTTCCTCTTGCTCTTTGCAGAAAGGACAGCATCTGGACCCCTTCCTTGTCAACTTTGAAAAATCCACGGAAGCCCCCAAACCTCGACCCAGGTGAGCAGGATTGTCAGGGTCTGTCATATCTGTGATCATCACGTTTTTGTTTGTTTGTTTGTATTTTCAATCCAAGGTGCGTGATATATAGCCAGTGTTCTTATGGAAATGGAATTATTCATCTTGGAGCTGTCAGTATGTCTGTGTGTATGGTGCTATATATGTCTGTGAAATATTTGAACTTAAGTAGATCACAAGACTGCTGATATACATGTGTACATCATGCTACATCTGTCAGGACTGTTTGAAGTAATCTACATCACAAAACTGTAAGTATTTGTGTAGATGGTGTTACACACAATTTGAAATAATATAAATTACCAAATTGTGGGAATGTTTGTGTCCACTGTGCTACACACGTTTTAAGTGACATTATCACTGATATACAGCACAAAATTTGCAGGTATACATATGTAAATAATTTACATATTTCTGAAATCTTTGAATGTATATAATGATCTACATGTGTTTCAGCTTGGCATCACAAAGCTCTTTAGATAGTGATCTACATGAATGTGACATATTTGGAGTAATATACAAAGCTTTTAGTATGGTGTTAATTGATTTGGTGCTGCATGTGTTCGTGAATTATGTGAAGCAGTCTGTCGAAAAGCTGATAGTGTGCCTATGAACATACAATTATGCTTGTCCATGATATTTGTGGCTCGATATCTGGAAACTGTGTGAAGCAAAGACAGTTGTGTTTGAGTGCATGGCTCAAAGTTTTCATGGATAAGGTCCGTCTGCTTAACCCTTCGACCCCTGACCTTGTGACCAGCTGTGCGACCTTCTCAGCCTTCCATGTTTTGCTGTTCAGTCAAAAGATAGGAGCTGCTGTATTCAAACTGTCATAAATCTGGATCACATATGAAAAGGACACATACATAAACATTATTTTAATAATATATTTAATTTTCATTGTGTTTGAATTATCCAGTGACGCATTACCTTGGTAAGTAGGGGCCAAGCAGATCCTTCATTACTTCACCAGTACTTCTTAATGTGACAGTTGTACTATGGTATTTGTGCATGAGAGCAAAAATAGAATTACTGAGCCGCCAAGCCTAGGAATGAAAGTCAAAAGAGACAGGTTTTGACCTTTGTGATCTTCTTCAGGCAGGACAAATAACATTTGTAATTATGAAAACAAAGGACAAATTTGCAAATAAAGTTTAACTGAGTCACAGTCAAATGAATTCTCTGCAACTGCGCAAATGTTTATGACCTTCGTATCTACTTAACAGAGTATTTGCTAAGGTTGTCAACTGTCCTTCATCTAAAAGTTGTCTTATTGTAACACTACTTCAGTGGCTAACAACTGAGAAAGAAATCTCAAAATCACTCAAACTTAACTGACATGAAGCAGCGCATAATGCAAGAAGGAAAGTGCTGCAAAATACTTCCTCTGTACTTACTATTTATGCATGGAATAAAGATTAAATGTGCTAGATTTGACCGAAGGTTGGGCTTATCTGTTTGTGTGTATCTGACCAGAGGTAGAATGCCAGGCAGAAGGAGTAAACAGGATCAGTTGTGTTTGAGTAGTTGCAAACATTGTGTGGATTAGGTCAGTTTTGTTTTGAGTAGGTCTGTAGCCAGGCTAGTTTTGCCTGAATGGTTCAGAACTTTTTGTGGATAAGGTGAGTTTTGTTTGAATAGTTGCGAACATTTTGTGGATGAGGTCAGTTTCATTTGACAAGGTTTGAGCATTTTGTGGATAAGGTCATTTCTTTTGAGTAGTTCTGAGTATATTGAGGATAAGGTAAGCACTGTTGACAAGGTCAGTTCTGTTTACGTGCATTACATGTAGCTGTGAAAAGCTCTGTTTGACTTCTTGACCTCTTTCAGAAACTTCCTCCCTCTGGTCTGTTGTTTGTGAAGTCTGTTTTGATTGCAGTAAACCTGAGAGGAGAGGCTCTGATGTGTCCATGATCTCCACATCCAGTGAAAAGGTAGGGTCTCTTTCTACACTCATTACAACGAAGAATGGTGTGGGCTAATGAATACATGTAAATACTAGGGTTCATGCTTTGAATGTTTTTTTTTTTTTTTTTTTGTTTGTTTGTTTGTTTTTTGCTAAAACTTCAGAGCTTAATCTAGAGCGCGGGATTGGTACAATCCCCCGAAAATGTGTTCCTTCCCGCAGTTATTGAGTCTTAACGCGGGCAGACTCCCGCACATTTGCAGAACTGCCCGCCCTGTTCACTGATCGTTGCGGGCGCTCGTTTGTCGTCTGCTTGAAAAACTGAAACTAGGACTGAGCAGGAGCGAACGATTTCTTGATATTTCATTGGCTGTTAGTGTAAATCAACCAATCGGTGGCGTTCATCTCCTCCATCTCGATCACCGACGAGAAGTTGCGAGAGTTTGAGGTGCCATATTGGATATTTTCCAAAATGAAGCGTGCACCCACCCTATTCGACTTCGACTTCCGTGGAGGAAAAGTGAAAAAATAAGATTCTGTGCCATGCGACGGTGGAGAAGATCATGAAGAAACCGCGACTGCATCCAAAAGCTCAGAGAAGCAGCCCGAAAAGAGTGCCAGTGCAAGGGAACACCGGTTTCAAGACGATTGGCTGAAGAAGTGGCCGGGGGGGGGGGAGGGGGGGAGTGCCCCCTTTTTTTGATATGAGGGGGGGACTGCCCCCCTTTTTCAAAAATCCTAGATTAAGCTCTGTAAAACAATAAAGAAAATTTGTGTGGATGTTTCAGTTCTCAAGACTCAAGTTTTTACTTCTAATTGAGTGCCTCTGTATCTATCTCTTTATTCAACCAGTCCTTTTCATTTCTCTCTCAAGTCTTTTAAAAAAGAAGCTTTCAGCTGATCATTTTTTTAAATACCCTCAGTAATTCTTTAGTATTCTTTGCACGCTGTCATTCCGTCACTCTTCCTTATTGTGCATGTTCAATATTGTACAGTGTTATGACTATTTCAGATGTCAGTCTTGGGTATGTTAGTAACCTGAAGGAGAACTGTGATTCAGATGGTGAGCAGTCTGTATGAGAACAACGTCAACAGTGGTTTTGCTCCCCCGCTGAACAAGGGGGAGAAGCCCTCTGATACAACGACCTACGAAGTGGAAGGTTTCTTCGATTCCCTCATTTACTTTGGTAAGTGAGATAAGATGCAGAGAGACATTTTCATGGGTCCTTATCCCAGAAAGTGATGTTTTCACTTGAATTACATGAACAGAAGCTGAAGTACATGCTTAGAAGATTTGTTCACTTCTTCAGTTGTATCAATAGAAAATCAAGATTATAAGAAAAAAAAAAGTGTGTGAGCAGGTAATTACCCCCCCCCCCCTTCTGTTTTTTCCCCACCTCCCATCTACCCCCTACTTTCTCTCTTCAACCCATGTCAGTTTTGTTGTTGTTTTTTTGTGTGTGTGTGTTTGGCAGGTTTTGTATCCAAATTTTCTTTTCCCCCACCCCAGCCATGCTGGCTATCACTTTCATTGGCCAGTGTGTCAGATATTTGAGTTGGTGTCCGCATTGTCCTTTGTCAGACTTTCTGCTTTTTTTTTTATATCAGGATGCTGTGATTCCTGTCTGTATTTTATCTTAGAAGCTATTTTTAGGACCAGAAAAGGACTAGGAGTGGAACCCCCTCACATGGTGTGTATTGGCTTGTTCAGCAGAATATGACATGTGTCGACATAACTGATTTCAGCCCGAGAAGTGTATGGAGTGCCAGAGTGGGTCCATCACACCTTGGTCGTGGCACGGATGCTGTTGAAGAACACAGTGGAGAGTTACCTGGAAGGTTACCTGGACAACAAGGTGAAGCAAGTCACTCAAGAACACAGGATTGTGTCCCTGATTCACCTGTTGAGAGGTAGGTGTTTGTGCCCTCAAAGGTCATGCAGTCGTTTTGCCTTCTTTCATGTAGGTTTGCTTGTGAGCATGTGGTCTTCAGTCGTTTCACTGTATGGTGTGTATGTGTTAAACGTACAGGTGCATACATTCTTAAGAATATATTATACACACATGATTTCTGATTTCTTTTGATACATTAATTTGTATGTTACTGTAACATATAAATTAATGAGTGAAAGTAACATTAATTTGTATGTTACTGTAACATATAAATTAATGAGTGGAAGTAGTATTGTCGGAGTTGGTTTTGTTAGTTTAATGAACATAGATGCGTATTTCTCCTACTCCCCCTTCCTACCTGCCCCTTGTGGACATTTCAGGAGTGAATGTAGGACATTCCTGCTGTTTTTCACAGTCCAGCAATTAATATTCTGTTGTGATAGTTTGCACTGATATAGCTTTACATTGATAGCTTCAGGGAAAGTTTGCAAATGCATAATAGTTAGCTAATAGGATGTGTATGAATTATGTAACACATGAATTTCTTCTTTTATTCATTTATCTGATTGTTATATATTTGCAGATCAGTTCACATGTAGGTGGTTTTATGTTGCTGAAAGATCACTGAAAACAAAGTGACTTTGAAGTCTTTAACAGTAAGAAACATCCCATCAGGAAAGACATGCTACTTCCTCCCCACCTATCCCTGTCTCATTTTCTGTTTCTCAGCCTATTTTGGTCTCTCTTCCAGTCTGCATGCTGATTTTTTCTGTTTTCAGATGTACTGTTCTTCGACACAGATCCACCAAGGTAGGGACAGTTTCATATTTCTGAGATTCTTGGGGGGGAGGATAAAAAAAAAAAAAGGACTGACTTCATATTAGGTAGTTTACTTTCTCTTTGTGTTTGAAACACTTTTGGTGCTGTTTTCAACAATAAAAGCAGCTTTCAGAAGCATGATGTTGAAACTGTAGTGTCTGATTGAGATACCACACTGTGGAAAATGGACCACTAACAAACTCTGCTGCTCTCACAGATTTGTCCCAGACAAACTGTTTTCCTCCAGAGGATATGTCATTGACTGTTTTCAACTGTCATGGTGAACGAAAGGTGTTGCACTGCTGTTACAAGCCTGACAAGTCAGGCCCTGCACATCCAAGTTCGGTGTGTTTTTGCATCACTGTGGTCTCCCTACTCACAGTGAAACATGTGCTTTGAGAGTGTTGGGACTTGCATGGTGTGAGACATAAACACTTCACAGCAGACTCCATGAAAACTTTGTTCAGAGATGTCCCACCTGATGTGACTTTTGAATTTTTGAATGAGATCGATATTTTTTTACCTGATCTGAGATTTTACAGAAGAAATATTTTAACAAAATTTGCGGTTTGTTTTTAGAAGGCATATTTTAATGTGTTGTGTGGAGTGTGTGTGTTTGTGTGTGTGTGTGTGTGTATGACTTCAGAGTAGACTTCAATGCGGTGACAACCCTAATATGGTCCTTTGCGGTTGGTTGGACTATAAGCAACATTCTCTCTCTCTTTGTCCTAGGCTGGTGGATCTCCTGACTGTTGAGTCCAGTTACCTAGAGTTTCATTTTTTTCCCCAGAGATATCCCTTGTCTTAGAGTTTGGCTTACCTGGGCTGTCAAATCTAGTCTACCAGGCTTTTTGCCCATATCTGGGAGTTGGGTTCATGGGCACCAGGGCAAATCTAAACACCAGTAAGCGTCATCTTTAGGGGCCAAACCTCCTCCATGACCTTGCCGTTTAACCTGGGACAGGGCAGTACCCAGGTGACACCAGCTGCCAGGGGTGTCATTGCCTAGGACTTGTGGTGGTGGTTCTGCACTGACAGGAAAGAGGCACACTGTCATTTCTGTGCTGCTAGTCGGCAATGCCCGCCAGCAGTGAAGGCTGAAAGCTGAAGGTGGCAAGCAGACACACACTGCTCCGACATTACATGCAAGACACGACTATTTCACATGCGCAAACTGGCTTGCTCCAGTGGAGAACTGTAAAAAGGCCCCTGTTGAGGTTATGTGCAGTGCTAGGTGTGTTTGAAAAGATTTCCTTTGTTGTTTTTGTGCGCTCTTTATTGCATTAGAAATAACTGAATGTGTGGCTAGTTGATTTTGTTAAAGCAACAGCTCCCGATCCAGTGGATCAGGAATCAAAACTTGAACGCATAGTGACACCTAGAAAGGAATGAGTGGAACATCCACTGGTGCAATTAGAGGATGTGTGCCATTGCTGCTGGGATGCTGGCTTACATACCCCTGGTGTGGCTTTAACATCATGAATATTCTTAATTGTGTAAAAAAAATGTGGCAACCTGGCTTTGTTTATCCTTCTAAGAGAAATAAGCTTTGCTGACGTTGTTGTAATTCTGTGTATTTTGCCAATGTTGTTGTAATTCTGTGTATTCTAACCCCCCTAGGCTGCTGCACTTGACTGAATGAAGATGGTGTACAGGTTTGTACAAGAGCGGATGCACTTTGTGTAGACTTTAAAGGTGGCACTGGCATTGGTTCCTTTGAAAAAGCATATACTGTCTCATGTCAAGGAGGACAACACAGAGGGAGTTGTGTGGTCACCAGGTGTGCCTGCTCCATCCAGTCATAAGGATGCTTCAGTCTTTCATTGATGAGTGCATTCATCAGTAGCAGGCAAGAGGTTGATAATTACAGTACAAGACGCTTCCGTCACTCAGTTTGTATGTCCACAGATTCAAACCTATCCTCGCAGTTATCATGCAATATAAACCTGTCTGGTTTGGGCACATATTGTGTCACGATCCCTGGCCAAGGCCATTTTCTGTGCACTTTGAGGTTGCAGGGGCAGGTGGAAGAAGCACTGGATAAACAAGATGAAGGACTGGTTTGGTGTTATATACTGCATATTATCAAACTGTACACTTTGAAGTCAAACTCATTGCAAGCATTGCCAGCACCGCCTCTGCTGTTCTGCAGATGATTGGGCAGAGCAGGCTGTCGAGATCCCCTGCTCAGACATCTGTGTTGGCAGGCCTTCAAGCTGCTGTCCCTGGACAGTGAATGGATTAACGCCCAAGCTGCGGTGGGCAGGTCTGATATTAATACGCAGTCTGGTCAGGGGTGTTGGGGACAGTTGTGGAATGACGTAGGTGACACTGCTATCAACAGGATATCCAGTGCTGTAAGTCAGGCAACAGATCTCAGAGTGCAAGGAGAGGTGTCTTGTGTCAGGTAGGAAGTCTAATTAGAAAATGAGAAAATGTTTTAGAAACACGTCTAATAGAGAACAAGTCACGTTAGAAAATGCTTCTGGATGTAGTGATGGTTTGACATCAGAAGTATCTCATGTTTCCATTCAGATGATTTATGTATTGATTATCTGAGTTTGTAGCGGTGTAGGTGAACATGTATCCATGTACATATATGCATATATATACTTACTTATTTTGAAGTATACATGCTGTGAATGTTTACTTTGTTTACATGCACCCTCATGAAATTGACGTTGGTGAGTTTTGATACTATGGTCAATGACACATGTAACTGTGTGTGTTACATGGGTTGTTTCAGGACAGACGAGCAGAAGAAGCGGCGCTATGAAGAAGCTTTGAATGGTTTCATCGATTTCATTCCAAGTAAAGTTTTTTTTCCTAGTGCATTAATGAATGAGATGTTGAAAGTAAATGGCTTCATTGTCTTTGACCTATGCTGTTTGTGTGTTTAGTGTTCCCTGGCTTTGTTTTGGATGCCTTTCTCCTGTCTCAGTGAAGCCAGAAATGTTCTTAAAAATGTTTTCAGGTTTAGAAAAAACAAGGTGCAAAGTAATGCTTATTTCAAATAATTGCAGAAAGGGAACTAACAGTACTGTAGCAAGAATTTGTATTCTGAAAGCAAGGGCTTGAGCAAATTCCAGCTTTCTACCCAAAACCACCAAAAAAAAACTATAGGCATAACTCTGCTGCAAGTGATGCTCAGCAGCCATGATAAGTCATTGCCTCCCTTTGTGTTACAAGCTTCAGTCCAGGCATTTACAGGAATTAGATTTGCTTTCACTTGTCCATATCCGTCCCTCTTATTGAAAGGTATGCTGTTCACGGTTGCTGAAGGTCAGCTTTAAATGGTTTGAAAGTTTTCATTGTGAACGTTCATGATGATATATGTATAGATATAGGTATTTCCTCTAGCTGCCCATGACTTGTGAGTTGATTTTAACGTGGTGACAGCCCTGATGTGGCCCTCTGCGGTCGGCTGGGCTATAAGCAACATTATCTTATCTTATCTCCTCTAGCTGCCCAACCTCATACATATAGTCTTACACACACAGACACACACACACACTCTCACACACACACACACTCTCTCACACAGACACATGCTTACACACACGCACACAGGGGAAAGCTTCTTCAGGTTGTGGAACAGTCCGAGCTGTATAGATAATCATCTTTTGAGACTGCTGATAGAATGTCTTGAAATAATCCTGATGCATGCGTCAGAAAATTGATAAAAATGACCTAAAGAGACATTGTCTTTGAACAATTCTTTGTTAGTGTCATCATTCCTCTGATAGTACCATCAACACTGTTGACATCAGTTTGATAGCTCTTTTTAAGTGTCTTATGCACATTTGAAAAAAACAAACAAACTTTCTTGTACCAGAATGAATCCAGTATCAAAGGCTGGTCTGAGAAAGGAGACAAACTGAACACGACAGAGGTTGGATGAAATGGTCTGACACAGAACTATATTTGTCTTGCAGGTTACGTGGCATCAGTTGTTGGCTCCAGGAAGACTGTGGAAGGCAGCAAGTTTCTGGTGGATGCCTTTCAGAAACCCAAACTCAACAAGCAGGTGTGCCATTTCCTCCATTGTCTGTCCAGGGTGCCCTTGTTCTGGCATGGCAGTACATCAAATACATGCTTTTTTGTTGTTGTTTTAAAGAGAGAACTTACATAGCGCCTACCCCTGGCCAGAGACCAAGCTCTAAGCACTTTACAGTCCGCATTCTTGTTTACGCAACTGGCTGCCTGCCTGAGTAGAGCTGACTGAAGAGCTGCCTGTTGGCGCTTCATCCAGTCGTTTCCAGTGTCATTCAGTCAGTATCGTTCATTCAGTTTAACAGCTCTTTCATTCTTTTGATTTTTGCTGAACAGTTAAGTAGTGGGGGAAAACAAGTGCAGGCCAACAATTCTTCAGTCATTATAGTAATGACTTGGCAAAGATTTGAACTTTTAGAAAGAAAAAGAAATGAAGAAAATGGGGGAATATATTATAAATATGAGAAATCCTTCACTAGCTGCCTGAGGGAACCATCGTAATCCCTCTCAAAGGCGGATCTATTTGTATTGCATGCTATGTGTAACATGTCATCCATACTGACGGCCAAACTGGCCTTCTCTTCCGAAAATTGGTGATGGGATTTTATGTGTGTGCAGAATGTTATGCATGCATTCACACAGGGAACCTCGGTTTATAGTCTTATTCGAAGGGCTGTTTGGGAAATGGAGTCAGAACCAATGTTAACTCCGAGTGAAAAATCAACCCAGTACTGAAATGGCCCGGCAGAGATTTGAATCCGTAACCCCAGGATCAC
The DNA here is from genome assembly GCA_033310375.1 of Conus canariensis. Lineage (NCBI taxonomy): Eukaryota > Metazoa > Mollusca > Gastropoda > Neogastropoda > Conidae > Conus > Conus canariensis. The sequence goes on from CM065715.1 coordinate 100,484,613, forward strand.
CAAAATTATGAGTCCGGCGCTCTTATCAGCTGAGCTATTCAGCTCATATTGCTTTCCATGATTGTATACCAAGGCCTTAGGAATGGATCGCTCTGAGTGTCAAAGCACTGTCAAGAAAGATAGGCAACTTTGCATTCTTTCCAGAAGTTAATCTTTTTTTTTTTTAATCTTTTTTTAAAAGAAAGTTTCAAGTTCTTTGCAAGATAGATAATTTGATGAGTTTCAAGTTCTTTTAAGATAAATAACTTGATGAGTTTCAAGTTCTTTGCAAGATGAATAATTTTATGATTAGATTTGGTCTTGTACAAACATTATATGTGTGTGTTCATCCATGTGTGTGTAATACACGCATTTGAAGAAACTGTAGATTGGATTATTGGATGTCTTCTTTTCTTGTTTCCCTCAGCTGAGTTACGTGATGCTGGACATCGTGATCACAGAGCTCTTTCCAGAGCTGAAGGAGAACCTCTCCCCTGCGACGCCACCCAGGTCACCTTGACCCTCCAGGTCGCCTTGACTTCTTCAAGGTCACCGTGAAGACGCCATGTAAACTTTCAGCCGGTTTGGCACAATGATAAATTACTCCATCAGGAGTGTTAATGGAAACACAGATTGCTTAGAATGTGCTGGGGTGTTCTACAGTGGTTTTGTTGTTGTTGTTGTAAATGACTTTGTTATAGTAGTCAAAGTGAATCAACCAGTGAATCGGTTTGAATAGACATGTTCTGTAATACTTGGAGAATGGGACCAACGAACTGCCAGTTCTGATTTTTGTTGCAAGAGAAGTTGCTGGTGATAAGTATGCATGCGTGTGTGTGTGTGTGTGTGTGTGTGTGTGTGTGTTTATATGTGTGTGAGTGAGTGTGTGTGGCTGGCAGTGAAAAGAAGTCCAATAATACATGAAGTGTTTTCTTTGATTAATCATGAAGTACTTAAAAGCTGTTTGGTTACCAAGTATTACAAACATTTCCAAACCTCGTTTGTTCTCAGGTGTAGCATTGCCCCCTCCCCCTAACCCCTGCCACCTCCCTCTTTCTTTTGATGGACAGTTTTATTTTTTCTGACATGAGTAGGAAAGAAGAGAGTTGCATAGATGATTCACAGATTGGGGGAGGGGAAGAAGATTGGCAGGGATTTCATACATTTTAGACTTCATTATTCTTTTGTCTGCTTCTGTGTAAGTTGCTTTATCAGAAATTCACTGATGTTATATTCCAGACAAGGTTGAATAAGAAATAAAGGGGGAAAAAATGAAGGCATTTAACATCTGTTGCTTTTATTGGACAAAACATTTCAGCTATGAAGTCTTCAGCTATTCAGTGGTCCAGGATATGAAAAGTGGGGCTCAAAGGCAAATGAAAAGCCGGAGTTTTGGCCTGACTCTGTACTGTGTTGTGTGTTGGTCATGATTCGTCTCTCTGTGGCAAGGGGAGAAGGGTGATGGTGCAATATGATAAGACTTTTAAAAATTGCTCAGCAAAAGAAGTTTTTCTGTTGGAAACGAATGTCAGCAGACAACAGTCATATCATCAGTGCATTGTTACATCTCTGTCCAAAAAATGCAGCGGTCAGTTCCTTATGTGGCTTAGTGAGTAAAGGGAAAAAGACTTCTTTTCCTAATCCCTTTGGTCCATTGTGGAGTGTGTGGACTGCCGTTTCTGAAACTCGGTTTGCGTATCCTCTTGCAATACTAAAACAGCCACCACATGTTTAATGGGTTATATATATATATATAGAGAGAGAGAGAAACATGGAAAGAGCTCAGCTTCACCCCCACTCCATCCATTGAATAGGACATGGTTTTCCAGATATTTTGAAGGGATAATGTAAGTGCAGTGGTTGACAGTTTTTTTGGAGAGGGGAAAGGGGAGGGATGGGAGATGATGAGAACCTGGGAGAAATGAGAAGGAGTAACATTGTTAATTACCTCTGTGCATTTTCAACAAAAGCTGGAATATTACATTGTCAAGTATGGTTAAAGGGAGGGGGTCGGGGTATTTATATGAGAATTTATGATGTTTTTTCTATCTGGGAGGTATTTATATGAGAATTGTATGATGTAACTTCTTTGATTCTTGAGTGAAAATTATGGAACATCAAACTCTATTGCTTTGTTTTCAAGGCATGTTACATTCCACTGAGTGCATCTGTGTGAAGATGAACATGTCAAACCATTTTGTGATAATTTTGTTTTTAAGTTCTTTCAAGAGTGCATAAAAGTGTCTGGACATATGTAATAATTGACTGGTTATTGTGTAAGAAGTCAGCATTTCACAGTTTTCACATATTTGGTTGCGTGCATATGTGAGATCGTAATTACAAAATGTTTATCATGACATGTTTCAGTCAATGTGACAGTTTCACTGTTGATGATTTCTCTCTAATGTAACATAGATTTGCGTGGACTGTTTGTACTGGAGAAATACTCTCATTTGAAAAAAAGTCAATAGTGTTTCTGCTTGCACTGTACGTGTCAGAGTGAAGCAGAAATCATCATAATGGAAAATCGGTTTCTGAAGATTAAAACGGATGAGAAAGGTTCTTGGGTTTTGAATACTTTTTGTTCTGTGTGTAGATAGTGGTTTGGAATGGTGCTCTGTGGAATTATCCAGTAAAACTTTGAAGTGTGGATGTCACTCCTGAATGAATTGCATATACTCTTTCTTTGTTAGAGTGAATGATCCAGTCTTTCAACAATGACCTCATTCTTTCTTGTGAGTAAATGACCCAGTCTTTCAACAATGACTTCATTCTTTCTAGTGAGTAAATGACCCAGTCTTTCAACAAAGAATATATGATTTTGTTTATTTACAGAGTTTTTATTCTTTTTGTACAGAATACACCACTCGGTGCCCACAACACCCATTAGAGTTTAATCTGATGTGAAGAGATGACAACAAAACAGTTGTTTATTAAAAAAAATCTGAGTAGTCAACTCTAGACGTACTAAATCTGAAAAGTCCATGATTCATTTCATCTATGGAAACAATTATGACACTTTTTGTCCAATAAAGACATTGTTTTTTGTAAAAGTACAGTTATTACTCATCAGTTAGTACAGTTGTGGTAACTTCTTTCATACACAACAAAGATGATTTAATGAACAGAATGGGAATAATGAGCAGGTTAACAACAAAAAAATGATCGTGTTTTCAAGGTCTGAAATACAAAATCTTCATTTCCCTAAGATAGACTTATCGTACTAAGTCAGCAAAGCTGTGCATTCCCACATTGCCCCTTTGGGAGTGGGAGCTCATTCAATATATATTGTATCCAAACCCTGGAAATTCCGTGTTAGAATGTTCCCCTTTTATATCACTTGCCATGACTCAGTCCTGTTATTTTCTTCGACTCTGACCAGCTGTTGTCCCGGTCCTTGTGCTCCTCCTTCTGTCTTTGAGAGAAATTTTGTAGGGACTAGGGGCATGCATTTTGAGTTCTTTCAAACCTGTCACCAATGTTAACTGTTGTACAGGCTGCACGAAAACTGTTCGGCACAAAATTTTCCTATTCATCATTTCATCAAAATTGGATTGCAACAACTAGATGTTACCATCAAAACAATACAGAGACTGCTCAGAGACTGCCATCATTAAAGGTAAAATAGAGCAGAGATTAATGATTGACTGGTTCATCAAATCACAAGTTAAAATCTACACTCGAACCACAGGCCCATGATTTTTTCACGCACATGGTAATTCATTCATCCAGTTGGCCACCATGACACTTTTAGCAATTTTTTTTTTTTTTTTTTTTTTAAATAAATCAGAATTTTCAACTGTTTCCTGCAAAGAGGAAAAGCAGATGATGGGAATCTTTCAATTTGTAGCATTGTTTACGACCATGTGGCCTGTAGTATTGAAGTGGTTACATGACAGATGATTATAGTTGCTGGCAGATCATCTTGTTTTGACTACCAGGGGAAAGGCTACCATGTCACTGCAAGGAAGAAAGAAATGTACACACTAATGCTGTTCAGACATTGAAATTCATACACACAGCAAGTATGGCAAATGTAGTAGTAAGTGTTTCCAAATGGTTGAAATGACGTCTGATTAAATGGATAGTAAAACATGGGAGAAAAGCTATTGGGTAAGTTCATATTGGAACGAACATTCATTTTGAATTATTGTATTATGAAAGTTTCTTTTCAAACACAGCTACTCGCCTCACATTTGAAATAATAATTTCAGATAAAATCAGATCAATCAAATTTATCAAATGAATACCCATTGCAGTCTACATTTATTTCAAATTATTGTAGAAAATCTTTTTTCATTATTTACATGGAAAATAACCTTTTTCGGTTCAAAGAGACTAAGAAATGTTTAAGCATTCCAAGTAAATCTCAATACACATTACCAGTAAGAATATCGCAGATTAATGATGAAATGCCTAAAAGAACTACATTGAGAAAGGGTAACTCTTGTTCCAATGATATATGATTACATGCCCTTAACTCATGTAGCATAAATCAAACACAAAGCACACAAGGAGACACCCGGTACGAGTTGCCCTTATTTCTCCGTACTGTTCCATATCTCACCTTAAGCTTTCCTACATTATAATGACTTCACATTTGACTCGGTGCCTGGAGAAGCATGCAGTAAAATGTGTTCTTTGGGAGCAAGATTTATCAGAATTCACTTCAGCAAGCGTGTCATTGCCATATGATTGCAGTTGCTGCTGACTGTAGTCGCCACTGGTAACAGACAAAGGTGGTCAGACGTTGATATATCTTACTGAAGAGAAAAGATTTGGAGATGTGAACTTTTGTGAGAAGATGTTCAGGTGTGTTATTCAAGGCGAGAAGATGTTGGAACTATAGTTTGGAAGGTAAGAAAACGCAGGAGTGTCTAATACAAGGTGAGAAGATTCTCTGGGGTGTGGGGGTCAAGGTGAGAATACACTGAGGTGTATAGTGTATTGTTCAAGGTGAGGAGATGGAGCAGTTTTGTTCAATATGAGAAGAAGCTGAAGTCAGTAAATTAACCTGACAAAAGATTAGATGTGTTATTCAATGTGAGAGGATTCCTGGGTGCATTGTTCAAGGTGAGAATTTAGAGGTGTGTTGCTGAAAGTAAGGAGATGCCAAGGTGTGTTGTACATAGTTAGAAAATGGTGAAGTGTGTTCTTGATGGTGTGAAGATCGTGAGGTGTATTGTACACGGAAAAAAGATTCAGAGTTGTGCTAGTCAAGATGTGCAGATGCTGAGGTGTGTACTGAAAGTGAAAAGGTGAATTGTGTTAGTCAAGATGAGATGGTGCCAAAGTGGCTTATTCGTGGTGAGATGTTACAGAGTGTGTTATACAAAGCAGGGAGATGCGTAGTTGTCTTCATCAAAGTGACAAAATGTTGACATATGTTATTCATCGTTAGAATATGCTGATGTGTGTAATTCAAGATGAGAAGATGGTGAGATATGTAATTCAAGGCAAAAAGATGCGCAAGTATCTTGTTCAGGTGTATTAGTCTAGATGAAAAGATTCTGGGGTATATAGTTCCAAGTGACAAGATACTGAGATGTGTTATTTCAGGACTCTAGGGTGCATAACTGAAGTCAAGAAGACGCTAAGGTAAATGTCTTATTCAAGGTTAAAATGGGGAGTTTGTATTATACTCCCTGTTTGGCTAGTATACTTACCATGTCAGACCATAGCATTCCACGGCAGTTAGTCAGCTCTGCCAGGCCGAAGATTTTGTGTGGCTAATGCAGTAATAAGACAGTCACGTGATGCCCACCCTACTTCCGCGGAAGGAAGAAGCCGGTGTAAACTTCCTGTACCTCATTCGTCGAGGCCTGTACGCCAGGTAACCCCAAGGACCTTGGCGCTAGTGGGGAAGGTAGGGCGGGCATTAGAGTCTGACATGGTAAGTATACTAGCCAAACAGGGAGTATAATACAAACTCCCCATTTTGGGTCATATACTGTACCATGTCAGACCATAGCAGAATTTATCGCAAAAGGAGGAGGGCGAGTGCCCTAGTGGTTCTTGGGGTTAACCGATATGGCTGCATTAGCCGCCACAAAGGATATCCCTTTAGAACCGTCAGCCCTGGTCATGTGGATGTCCCTTAAATAAAAGTTTATTAAGGGATTCTCCGAACGCCAGTAGGCTGCCTCCAGGAGTTGGCGCAGGGGGACAGAGTGCTGGAAAGCTGCAGAAGCGGCCAGTGCTCTGACCTCATGGGCTCGGGGGGACAAGACGAGGAGGGCCTTGGACGCCTGGGCATAGGCCGATTTGACCGTCTTGGACAGCCACCAAGATATAGCGCCAGCTGAGATGTCTTTCTTATTATTGGGGTTGATGGAAATAAGGAGACGTCTCTGAGAAGCGCGCCTGGGGCGCGAACGTTCCCAGTAGTGTCTTAGACACCTGGAAGGGCACAGAACCATGTGACCACAGCTCTCTCCACCTAGGATATCCGCCAATGAGCGGATGACGAGGTAGGGGGAGGGACTACCGGGTTCCTGGTTCTTAGCTAGGAATTTGGGAAGGAACTTAAGGGAGACAGAGCCGTCCCTGTGGAAGGCAATGTCTCTGGGGTCCCCGCTGAGAGCGTGGATCTCGCTTCGCCTCCTGGCCGAAGCCAGGGCGAGGAGAAAGGTGGTCTTCATAGAGAGAAGATCAAGGGGAAGGGAGGAGATAGGCTCGAAAGGTGGTTTCCTGAGAACGTCAAGTGCAGTGAAGAGGTCCCAAAGGGGAACACGCCTTGGGGATTGGGCCTCACAAAGGGCCACCCCTCTAGAGATCTCTCTGCGAAGGAAGTTATTCTCAAGGAAGGTCCGCCCAGTTGGCGGATGGTCGTGCAGATGGCCGACCTGTAGCCCCGTATGGAGCTGGGTGAGAGCTTAAGGTGGGACAGAAAATTTCCTATCTGGATATAGGAGGGGCGATTGTGTGGAACAGAGTTTTCTTTGCACCATGAGACCCATTTCCTCCATCTGTAGTCGTAAAGTGACTCAGTGCTAGCTCTGCGAGAGGCCATGGCTAGGTCTCGGAGGTCCTGAGAGGCCCCGGCGTTGGAGAGGATGTTGAGGACGGACTGGGACCTGTCCGTTTGGGAGGTGGGGTTAGATGCTCGCAATCGGGCTGGCACAGAAGCCAGGCGTGGTGGCGAAGCGTCTGGGGATTGGAGTGGGGGCGACCCGAGCGGGGTTGCCTGAGCATGTCCCACCGGGCGTTCAACTGGAGAGGGGGTACGTGAGTGAGGGACTTGAGGTCCGGAAACCAGGACTGAGTGGGCCACCATGGGGCTATGAGGATGAGCCTGGGTCCCTCGAGTCTCGCCTTCCTGATCACCTTGTGGAGGATCGGGAAGGGGGGAAAGGCGTAAGCTATGAGGCCGGACCAGGGGAGGGAGAGGGCGTCGATGGCGTACGCCTGAGTATCCGGGACGGGAGACACATACACTGGCAGACGATGACTGAATCGGGTGGCGAACAGGTCGATCATGGGTCTGGACCAATGTGTCCACACCGAGGTTAGTGTATGCCTGCTGAGGGTCCATTCCGTGTGGAGGATGGACCTGGAGCGGCTGAGAGAGTCTGCCAGGATGTTGTGCGTCCCCGCTATGTGCCTCGCGCGAAGGGCGATTCCTTGCGTGTGACACCAGCGGAGGAGGACCTCTGCCCGGAGGGAGAGGCTGATGGAGCATGCCCCCCCCCCCCCCCCCCCTTTGTTGATGTAACAGGCTACCGAGGTGTTGTCCGTGAGAAGGAGAACAAATCGGTGCGAGACCAGGGTCTGGAAGTGGAGGAGGGCTAGCCTGACTGCCTCCAGTTCCAGGATATTGATGTGGACACGGGCAGTCAATGGGTCCCACACCCCCGAGGCGTGACTGCTCTCCAAGTGGGCCCCCCCGCCCGAGTTGGAGGTGTCTGTGTAAAGTTCTAGGGCCTGGGATGGGAGGGAGATGGGAACTCCGGGGCTCAGGGTGGAGGGGCTGAGCCACTCCTCCGTGGCCCAAAAGAACCAAGGCCTGAGGGGAAAGGTCTGGTCCCAGCGGTCGGTGGTCTGCGACCAACGACGGCGGAACTCCCTTTAAAGCTGTCGCTTGGGAACCCTGCCTAGGCGAATGAGAGGTGACAGGGACTCCATCATCCCCAGAAGGGAGGAAAGTGTCCTTGTCGACGTGCGGGGAGAGAGGCGAAGGTGGGAGATGAGGTCCATCAGGCGGGTGGACCTCTCCGGGGTCGGGGAGACTAGCATGGAGGTGGTGTCGAAACTCATGCCCAGGAAGGAGAATCTCTGACTGGGCGAGAGCTCGCATTTGGTGGGGTTGGAATGAGGATCTGAAAGTAAGCGTCCTTCAGATCTAAAGAAGTGGCCCAGTCCAGATGGTGGATGGAGTCTCTGATCTGGGCCGGGGTCTCCATCTTGAATTTGGTTGGTCTGAGGAACTTGTTGAGTGGGGAAAGGTCAAGGATGGGCCTCCAGCCTCCCGAGGACTTGGGAACCACGAACAGGTGAGAGTAAAACCCGGGTTGGGGTGGGGTATCTCGGTGATGGCGCCATTCCGGAGAAGTACTTTGACTTCCAGGTGAAGGGCCTCCACCCGGGAGGGAGGGGGATCGCTGGGGGAAGGAGGAGGAGAGGACAGCAGGGGGGGGGGGGGTGGGCGTTCGTGTGCCTAGGGCAGACGGAACCCCTCCTGTAACACTGACACTATCCAGGGGTTGAGTCCCATACGCCGCTACTGGTGGGCATGTCGGGACAGACTGCCTGCCAGAGGGGCGGCCGAGGGGCCGGGGAGGGGCGAGAAGTCTGCCAGTTCTCGCTCTTCCGAAGGTGAGTCTGCTAGTCACCTCCGAGGCCGGGCCTGTTGGCCGAACCGAAAATTCTGTTGGGGGGTTTTCGGTTTCGACCTAGGTGCGGCGGAAGTAGGGCGTCTGGCGGGCCTAGAGGTGCGAGGGGGGGGCTGATCGGGGTAGGGCTGGGGTCTGGCGGAGGGCAGGGCCGGACGGGAGAAGGGTCCAGAAGGGCGGTGTTGACGAGGGGGCTTGACCGCAAAAAACGCAGCCTGATTGCGTTCCTCGACTGCATGGGTGATGACAGCAGTAGAATAGTCGCCGGAAAGCGACTGCTCCTGACCCGGGATGCACCATAAGGCCGCCTTGAGCGCCAGGGAGAGATTGGCCTGTGATAACACAGCATCTCTCACTGCCAACAGGCAGTTAAAGTGACTCCTGGCTGCGCTGTCCACCGCAGCCCAAAGGTGATGCGATATCTTGTTGACAAGAAAGCGCATCAAGGGGTCGCCAAACAGGCTAGGGTCTGTCTCAGTGTCGTCAGGGTCCGAAGACACAGAGGCAGTGCCACCCTCCTTTGCCCAGAGCTCCTCCGCTCGCTGCAGGAACATGTCAATGAAGGCATGTCCCGCGGTGGTGTGAAGAATGCCAGTCCTGGCAATTCTGTCCCACTCCATCAAGTTCTTGCTAGAAACAGGGGTGGAAGTGGGAGGGGCGAGGTTGGGCGTGAGCCTGAGGTCAGCAGGGGAAATGGCAATAACCCTGGTGGCCGGATTGACAGAGAAGAGGGAAAGGACATGGGGGCCATGACGCGGGTCCTTGAGGAAAACTCCTACTGGAACTGCGTTAGGGGCTGACAAGAAGTCAATCCCCGGTGGAGGGCCAGCATGTGCACCCCTGGTGAAGATGCCGATCTGTCCCACAAGGGAGTGAGGGTCTGGGGGGCGACTATCCTTGGCCGTGATCGCTGGGCAGGGGGGAAACCAGTGAAACGGCTACAGGAGAAAATGTTGTCAGAGGGAGGGATTCCCTAACAAGATCTGGGCGCCAGCTCTCCAAGATGGAAAGGTCACCAGACTGGGGGAGGGAGTCCTCGACCCCATCCTCGAGTTGTGGGTCAGAGTATTCCTGAAGGGGATGTTCAGATCCACCTTCGGAGGGCCAGGGCAGGGGTGCGTGGGAGTCCCGCCCTTGTTGGGTAGTAGGGAAAAACGAGGACGGGTCCCTGGTGGCTCCATACTCGGCGGGCAGACTAGGGGATCGCCGATCGGACAGCGCCCGAGAGGAAGGGGGGCCCAGGTCGATCCAGCTCTGGGAGGCCGGATGCCACATGCGACCGGAGGTGGAGTCGGAATGGGTGTCAGCCCTAAGCCACTGATTCCTCTCGGGGGAATAGAGCCACCGGTCCCCGGGGAGTACGACGGGCTGTGGCGGCCCTGGGGCAGAGTCTCCTCGGGGACCGGGTAACCTTGGGCACCAAGGGGAAGGTAGCGAGAAGGCGAGCTGTCTCACACCCGCCCCAGGGAGAGCACTGCCTCCTGCATCTCCCGGGTGCGGTCCGTGCCGGCCCCCTGCATAGCAGGGTGGCCGGTGGGTGGTACGGTAGCCGAGCCTCCTGGCCGTGTGGAAGCGGACTGGGATGGCTGCAGTGACGAGTCCACCTCAAGGACGAAGGGTTACCCCTGGTCCCGCTGGTCGATCCTCCCCCCAGAGGAACGGGACCGCAGATGTTGCCCAACAGGGAAGCGAAAGAAGTCCGCTCCCCAACGTCCTGAACCCCTAGGGGAGAGTTCAACGGTCGATCAGGGTGGTTCGACCGTCGGGGGTGAGGGCGCAGATCCGACCTGGTCGATGCCTGCGTCCCTGACCCGGGGTTGTGGTCAGTGGGGGGGTCCCACCAAAGACTGCCCACAACCCCTCCACCGGAGTGATGACGCTCCTCGTGTCCGAAGTCGTGGCTGAACCCGGACACGGTTGGGGAGAGCGTGATTCGACTGCGTGACGTTAGTGGGGGGGGGGGGGGGTAGCTAGCGTCACGAGTCTCATCTGATCGGGTGACGGGCGGTGATTCCGGCCGCGAGTCGTCACCCGTGCCGGTCCGGGTCTCGGCAAGGGTCCCCAGGGGCCGATGATCGCCGGACGCAGCATGATAGGCAAGAGTCTCCTTGTGCGATCGAAGGTGAACAGGCGATTTGGCGGAAGAACGGGAAGATTTTGAACAGGCATGTCCTTTCATGGGGCCTTGCCTTGGATTTAGATTTAGAGGCAGTATCGAAAGAAAAACAGTCGGCAATGACGGCCGATTGCCAGTTCGACTCGGCCGATTGCCTGTTCGACTTCGATCGCAACGATCGTGTGTCCGCCGATCGGGTAGAGGAGGAATCGTAACGATGGTCGCGCGTCCCCTGCGCGGAACCCTCCTCCACACCGACCGTACGCTCATAGGTGTGAGCGGTTTGTCCCCTGGAATCGACACTCGGGTCCTCCGGGGCAGAGAGTGACTCCTGAACAAAGGAGTGGCTCGACCCGTTAGTGTCCTTCACCATGTTGGGCACTGGTGGCGAGACAAACACGGAACGCACGATCGCAAAGGGGAGACAAAGAGGTGGATCGAGGGATAGAAAGAGCTCGAACAACCTCGGGAGGGGCACTGGTAGTGCGATAAAAGCACTGAAATCGCGCTGTTCGATCAAAGAAGCTCGATCGTATGTGCCGCCGGTATTGGCCGGTCGAAACAAAATGGCTGAAAGACCGGCAAAAGGAATGGAAACTGAGTGAAACGACGAGGAAGGTCGTCGAATCAGGTATCCGAATGGAAGGAGAAGCGAAATGGGACTCGCAGACAAAGGGCTGTAAAGGCTAATTACAGCGAGGAGATGTGGAACCGGCAATGTAGTTCCGAAATTCCGAACTGCGAGATGCACGGAAAGCAAAGTCGCGAGTGCCGAGAACAAGGCACGAACGCGAGAAGCGTGTGGTTAATAAAAATCAATAAAACACGCCAAACCAAAGCCTCACCGGCAAGGGTAAGGGTTCAGCGCGCAAGCCACAACAAAACAAGTAAAGAAGCAAACACAAGGCTATCTTAACACAACGGCAAAGAAAAGGCGAGACAGAGCACAAGACTTATCTTGCTTGGACGGCAGGCCGAGAGAGAATGAAGGTACAGGAAGTTTACACCGGCTTCTTCCTTCCGCGGAAGTAGGGTGGGCATCACGTGACTGTCTTATTACTGCATTAGCCACACAAAATCTTCGGCCTGGCAGAGCTGACTAACTGCCGTGGAATGCTATGGTCTGACATGGTACAGTATATGACGCCAAAAGGATGATATGGAAATGTTTCATTCATGGCGATAGGATGCTGGATGTGCTGTTCATCACATCTTTAGATGTTCTGGCTTGACTCCAATGCTCTGCTGGATTTTGTCCACCGTGAAGGGAACATCTGAAACAATGAATGGCTCTTGTGTTCACTCACTTCAGACAAGTTTCAAGAAAACTCATACAAAGATGTCCACCACACCAGTTGACTTAAGAGCTGGTGGAAAATAATGAGTATGGTCCAAGCCCTTCAACATGTCCAGTTATTTTCTGTTAGGAGCATAGTTTTTTGTTTAAATTTCCTTTCAAATTTCCTTTAGAACACTGAGTGTGTGTCATCAAGATGAGAGTGTCTGGGCAGCTATTGTGAACTGTGTGAATTGGTTTTTCTGTGTTTCCTTCAAGGCAGCCCAGGTTGTAGGGTTGGGATTGGTTTGGCAGCCAAGTTAGAATGGGTTCAGTGACTGCTCTGTGATCCATGTGTAGTCACACGCTTGGCCAGTGCTCATGGTTGTGTGTGAGTGTGTGTGTGTGTGTGTGTGTGTGTGTGTGTGTGTGTGTGTTGGAGTGCGTGTGTGAGCGCGCGCGTGTATGTGTGTGTGTGTGTGTGTATGCGTGTCTATGCATGGGGACTTCTGTGCGCATCCATATGTAATGTGATGTGAATATTATGCACTTCATAAATGTTTTTACATCTGTTTCACCCAGTTTGCAAGCAGCTGAGAGTATCCTCATATACAGAAACAACCTCTTGAGAACAGACAGAAAATTCATATTCGTTCGAGTCTGAACGTAAGTGTTGTGTCTCTGTGTGCATAATTCAGCAGACTGAGCTGCACGTGAGGGTGTGAGGTGGAAGAAACATCACTCACCCACAGGAATGAAGGAGGAGGACCCAACCAGGTCTTGCTGGGCACTCTCTGCACACAATTTCAGGGCCAACAAGGCGGCCACAGCCAGACCAGTTGGAGGCTCACCGGATGCTGAAAATAGATCCACACATCACTTACACAGTGCTGTTTCAATGATATTGAAAGTAGATCCATACAATACTTACACAGTGCTGTTTTAATGATGCTGAAAGTAGATCCACACATCACTTACACAGTGCTGTTTCAATGATGTTGAAAGTAGATCCATACAATACTTACACAGTGCTGTTTCAATGATGCTGAAAGTAGATCCATACAATACTTTACACAGTGCTGTTTCAATGATGCTGAAAGTAGATCCATACAATACTTACACAGTGCTGTTTTAATGATGCTGAAAGTAGATCCACAATCACTTACACAGTGCTGTTTCAATGATGTTGAAAGTAGATCCATACAATACTTACACAGTGCTGTTTCAATGATGCTGAAAGTAGATCCATACAATACTTACACAGTGCTGTTTCAATGATGCTGAAAGTAGATCCATACAATACTTACACAGTGCTGTTTTAATGATGCTGAAAGTAGATCCACACATCACTTACACAGTGCTGTTTCAATGATGCTGAAAGTAGATCCACACCTCACTGACACAGTGCTGTATAAAGAATATTGAAAGTAGATCCACATCTCACTGACACAGTGCTGTATAAAGGATGCTGAAAGTAGATCCACACCTCACACAGTGCTGTATAAAGGATGCTGAAAGTAGATCCACACCTCACTGACACAGTGCTGTATAAATAAGAGAAATAAACATTCATGAGGACTGTTGTTCGAAGAACATGATGGTCCCCTACAGAGGGTGACAATCGCTCCTACTAGTTGCAAGACTAAACTGTCATCATTGGAAAGGGGTTCGATAGGTGGTTTCTTGGATTAGAACAGCCACACTGCCAAAGTGACTAGGCAGCAGTGCAGTGTCTATTCCGATGGGTGGTCTCATGGCTGTTTGCTCCCAACCGATTGTCAGTGCTGTGACAAACCAGAGTGTGGCCGTGTATAAAGAAGCCACAGCCACAAAAATGAGCGGCATGAGAAGTAGTGATGCTACTTGACGACAAAAAGATACAACACTGAAAATATGATGAAAAAGGCAGTAAAAAGATGGGATATTCTTTGCACGCTTAATGGCTTTGTTGCTGAGCTTTTACTAAATGGTGAAAGTGAATCAGTGTGTACAGATTTGAAGGAGGGTAACTTTCCTTTGTTACAGATCTTAGAGGTGTAACTGCTCCACTTCTGTAAACTTAACAGTGGCCCATGTGAAGAGAGAAAGTCACAAACGGTCACTAGATCTGTCTGCTCTATCCCTTTACAAGGATGATACAGTCTCACAGACAAGAACAACTTCCATAGCAGTCTACAACTAAAGTCATTCCTGCTCAAATGAGCACTTTGTTCCCTCTAGGACAGTTTCTATTCATTTGTGAATCGTTTGTTGTTGTTTTTTATGAGTGTTTCATCCACTTTGCAGTCAGAGGCCTCCTCATTTAAACCCTCGCAGACACTGACCCTGTAAACATCCCTGTACAAGTTGATAAGATCTGTCTGACTGTTTGGAGTCCTGTATCATGATGGACAGAGACAATCAGACCAATCAGCCAGCAACACTGCTTCATAGTGTTTTGTCAGTGCGCAGGATAACTAATGTCCATCACCATTTTGCATGTGGATTGAAGAATAGTCAAGTCAAAAGTAATCTATGATTACAAGAAGGTATACAAGTATTTTTCTTTAATTGCCACTAAATGTAATTATCTCTTTTAGAGAAATGCTCATCCTACATAAATTGACCTCTTTCACACTTTAATGATTACAGTTTTATGTAAACTTTATACATTTTTTTTATTGCACTGGTTGGATTTCACTCGTGAAATCTCCATCATCAGTCAGTCAGTGGAGTTTTGTGAACCAGGAATTTCTGTTGTCTGAAAACTCTTGGAATTACTTTTACTGGCAATGGGACTGCAGCTGTATGACTTTACAGGTTATGTCAATCCCTTGACTTGCTTTCCGTCTTGCACTTCAAGAATAAAAGATGATATATGCTTTGCCGTCTGCCTTGGAGAAAGCATTGGCTATCAATGGCTTTTCTTTAATGAATGTCAATTTTGCCTGAGCCAATAACATTTGACAATAAAACAAAACTCACCAATATATTTGGGAACAACACACAACATGGTGCAAAGACATCGACTATCTTGGCTACAAGCTACACTCTTCCTGTTAAGGAAAACAGCCTTTGAAGTTAAAACATACTCATCCTTTGAACGAATACTGAATACGGAGGTAACTGATATGTCGAATATCAATTACTTCCCATGTATAGATTAGAAAAACCAGTGTGTAAATATGTCAATGTTGGGATTGTGCTAACCATTTACATCCTAAGGTCCTGTAAAAGAGCAATGCAGAATCATCCCCGCTTTTTCTCTCTTATTTAGGTCTATAATCTTACTCCTTTTCAGTCTTCAGGAAGAAAAGTATTTGAACATTTCCTGCAGCTGAAAATCTTCTATCAAATCAACAGACCATCAAATGTAAAAGCTTACCGTAAATGGGATGAACGAGAGAGAGAGAGAGAGAGAGAGAGAGAGAGAGAGAGAGAGAGAGAGAGAGAGGCAGGCAGACAGACAGACAGGCAGGCAGAGAGCCAAAGTGTAGTTGGAGCCTGACTGACCTTTGGAGCTCCTGATGCCGACAGGGTTAGGAGCGTCAGGAAGCAGATGAATCCTCCAGTCAATGGGGATGTCCTTCGTGGTTGGGGGTTTGTATTCCTGTACATGTCATCAATGATGCTTGTTATGTACCTGTCTGCTTGTTGTCCACATCAAACTGTCTGTCTTTTCTGAAGATTCATGTTCACACATTGCCCGCTTCCAGTTTTCGCATCCCCCCTTGCTTTCTCCCATTTGTGTGACCCTAGTGCTGGCTGCTTGTGCTGTCTGTCTACCAATATTCTTCTTTCTTAACATTGCATATAAAAGTTCGTTTATAGTTATCTCTTGCTCCTGTATTCAACGTGAGCGTGCTTCAAAACCAAACACTACTGCACATCAAACTTTATATTTGTCCTTCTTCCTTTTCTTACTTCATTCTTTATTTCTTCCCACCTTTCACCACGGCATCATCGCTGCTATGCCAAGAAAATCTTTGCAAGTGTATTTTGCTCAAACACCACGAAGAAAATATAATTACTAAGTTTCTGTTCATTTGCATAACCCAGAATCATGAAGGTTTGTCAAAAATAACTTGGTATGTAGCATGTGACAGGACATGAGCTTAGCCTTTGTTGCATACAAAGATGAAAGAGACTGCATAAAATACAAATATTATATATGTGTACCATTCATGCACGCATGCTCTCTCTCTCTCTCTCTCTCTCTCTCTCTCTCTCTCTCTCTTGCACGCACACACTCTTGCGCATATTTAAATGTTTGTTCATCTGTCCTCCGTGAGCAACAAGTGTCTTACATACCTGCAATACTACACGGAGATGCATCCAGTTTAGAAAAAAAAGCACACACAACAAAAATTCACACACTCATGCACAATAATATCCACATACAACACTAAACGCACAAAAAAGCACATGCTCACAACAAACACAAAGCTAACACACACACACACACACACACACACACACACACACACACACACACACACACACACCATACAGCAAACGGACACACATATACATACACATGACAGAAGCGCACGTGCACACGCACACATCCGCGCACACAAACTGTGTAAATGACGTCACTGACCCAGGTACCATCATTGAGCACGACCCCCGTGTTCTTGTCATAGATGATGTCTTCCAGCAGATTGTAGCCCAACCCGAACACAAAGCCACCCTCGATCTGACCGATGTCAATCATGGGATTCAGGCTGAAACACCAATCAAATGTCATCTTTTATGAAATAAAAACTGCATGGCATCAACTATACCAAGAAAAACTGCATGGCATCACTTTTATCACCTTCATCCCCACTGATCATCATGAAAAAAAAGTCTCGCATTCTATGGCCCTTACTTCTCTTCTCCTGTGTTGACCTCAGTCGTGATTTTACTGTCTACCTCCATCCCTGTGGTAAATGTGTGTCAAAGTCATCAGCTGGCAAGGTAATGACTGTCATTAGATTGGTGCACTTTGTGTCCTCCAGATGAGGACGTTCGCTTATGCTGGGTCTGCAGCAACGCAATTATTGATAGCAGAGTGTATAGTAGGTGGCGTGCAATTATCAGATCAGGATAGTCACCATGGAGCACCACTGAAGTGCCTCGCCTGCAATGCAGTATTGCATAGGTGGCGTGCATTAATCAGATCAGGATAGTCACCACGGAACACCACTGAAGTGACTCGCCTGCAGTGCAATGTTCCATGTCGTGGGTTGCCTCGTGCTCACTTCGTGCTGGTTTGCTCCGTGTGCAAGACACAGTGAAGCCGGGAGTGGTTGTGTATGGGATGAATAGAATGAGCAGAATGTAAGGCTACTGACAGGGCACAGAGGGTGAGACAGCAAAAGAAAATAAAAAGATACCAGAAGGCAGGCTTTCACCTCATATCTGTGATGCACAGGGCATGACACATACCTGCGATAACTATAGACACATCACAGATAGGAGGCACACTACATGACACATCATTTCTATGACACAGTACGGACAACATGTTGTTCAGCTTTGTTCCCTCGAATTCAATGCTAGACTGTGGAGGGGCCGGGCCTGGTGCAAGTTGAAGCATTACTTTTGTCTGAAGTAGGCTGATAGCCAGTCCCAGCTGTTGACGACAGGCAATTGGCGATTTCCTGTAGGCCCGGCTCATTCAGTGCTTCCTGGGAGCAGTTGTCCGCCAGGGTCTCAAAGATTTTGGGTTTTGCCTTCAGACGCCTCAATTCAAAGAAGCAACCATTACTGTAGCAGACAGTGATCCCTGCATCGTTCGAGGAGAGAAGAGCCAACAGCATTGCAGCAAACATGAGGCAAGAGAGTGTGGGTGCCAACACACACACACACATCACACACATACTTGTTTTACACTATCGGAGACTGGAAAAGGGTCAGACACTAAACAGTTTTCCCCAGTCCTGGCCATCATGCCGTCATGGAATGATCTGTTGATACCGATGAATTCTGACAGGCAACCACGCTTGGACACAATGGCCCACATGACCTCACAGCTAACGGTGTCAAAAGCCCTTTGTCAGGTCCATCATGGGGATGTAAAGATTCTGGTTCTGCTCGCGGCACTTTTCCTGGATTTGCCAGATTGCAAAGATCATGTCGATCATTCCTTCTGTGTACCTGAAGACACACTGGCTCTTTAATACCACATCATCCATTGTGTGGTGTGTGATGCGGTTGAGGATGACATAGGCTATGATCTTTCGTGTAATGCTCAACAGGATGACCCTGTGGTTGTACACCATTCTATCTCCTTTATTTTTATGAAAGTGGATGAAGTTGGCATCCTCGAAGTCCTGTGGCACTGAACATTCCTTCTTGAGTTGCTCCGTCAGCTCAGCAAACTTGGTTCCTAGAGACTCTCCTCCTTTTTAGATGATCTCGGAGTCGGGGGGGGGGGGGGGGGATTCTACCAGGGCCTGGTGCTTGGAGCTGCTCGATGGCTTTCAGAGTTTCCTCAAAACTTGGAGGATCATCAAGAGATGCCACGATCGGGCGCCGAGACATATCCTGTGCTACCTGCTGATCAACATGGGACGGTAACTGACTGAAGTCTTCACTCCATCTGTCGTTCTTCTCTGTGAGGATGGTGCTGCTGGCTGATCGGACAGGAGCCATAGCATTGGAAGAGGAGCCATGCACATCCTTCAGACCAGCTAAGAACTTGTTGGAGTCGTGTTCACCAGAACAGTGCTGGAGTTCTGCAGCCTACTACTTACTCCTCGTCTGTTTGCAGCTCACTGTGGACTTTGCCACTGAGATTCGAGAGACAGTCGTTCTTGGTAGGCGAATCTTCGTCATCTAGCCAGCTGGTGAAAGCCTCCTGCTTCTCTTTCAGTAGAAAGACGACCTCTTTATAACTGCTGTCAAACCAGACCTGATGTTTCCCGCTCTGGTTGTCCCAATGTGAGTGTAACCGACTTTGACTGCTACTGGAAGTTAGCTCAGGCTTTCTCTGGATCATCTTCAATTGGTAAGGTTTTAATCTGATCCCCGAAGTTGGTCATGAGGATTTCTTTTGTTTCAGGACTGGAAAATTTCTGTTCATCCAACCTTTGACATTACATTTTTTGACGTCTGTGTCTGCCTGATAATGGAAAAAGACGGATGGGACTAAAGCAGCAGGTAGTCAGCGCAGCAGTTAGCTCCCCTCATTGCCCTTTCGATACATTCATCTTGATTATCCTGGTGCATAGTAATTATGTAGAATCAATTAGATGCTAATGTTTTGAGCGAGGGGAGGGGGAGGCATCCAGGTGGTCTTGCAGACGTCAGGAAGCAGGCATAAGGTGCTGGTGATGGTCAGGCCATGTTCGATGCAATAGTAATAAATAATAATAATAATGATGTATAATACTTATATAGCGCATTTCTTGTTGTACAACTCAATGCGCTTACATCCACCATTTGCACTTATTCATACAATATTCATGCACACAGCAAAAAGAAAATACACAATGGCAGACGCACCTACATGCATAAACTGTCTCACCGAACTAGTTGTGGAGGAATTTAAGAGAGATTTAGTCATCTACAGAAGAGAATAGGCTTTTTTGAAGAGGTAAGTTTTGAGCTGAGATTTAAAAGAAGAAAGAGTAAGCTGATTACGAAGGTCTTCAGGGAGGGAGTTCCAAATAGAAGGTGCTCTAAAACTGAAGGCTCTTTCGCCAACAGATTTCAGAGAACGCTTAGGGATTTTCAAAAGTTTTTGTGAAGAAGAGCGAAGGGTACGAGAGCTTTGGTAGGTGCAGAGAGAAGAAGAGAGATAGTGAGGAAGAGATTCATTGAAGTGGCGGAAAGCAAGAACTGCCAGTCTAAATTGCCACCGATACTGTATGGGAAGCCAGTGCAGTTCGATCAGCATGGGATAGGGGATAGTAAGGAGCATCTGTCGTTTGAGCTCTCCTGTTCTATGCTATATGAGTCCAGCGACATCCAGCCAGGACCGAGAGTCTCTGCCAATGCGGGCATTGAAGTACCCCAGTAACAGGAGCTTATAATCTCTCAGGACTGAATGAATCAGGCTTGTGAGGCTCTGAAAACACATTTCTTTTTTATCTTCGTTGTAACCCATGGCAGGGGCATATGCGCGGATGACCGTCAATTGAGTCTTTCTTTGTAGGGGGTGGTGGGTCTCATCATCACTAGACGGTCACTGACTCTTTTCGTGACAGACTCCAGGTTTTTGACAAGCGATGTTCGGATGGCAAAGTCAACCCGTGGTTCGCTCGGCTCATCTTGAGACTTTCCTGACCAAACGAACGTGTCGCCAGCTCCAACCTCTGTAATCTCTCCCGTGTCCACCAGGGGTGTCTCGCTGAGACTGGCGGTATCAGTATCACATCGCTGTAGTTCATGCCCTACCAGCGCTGTTGGACGTTCTGGTCTGTCACAGTTCTTTCTGACTACAGGATTCTGATGTTCCAGACTCTCACACGTGGGATACACATTGATGGACATATAATACCTAGAATACATACTATAGGACACATCATACCATGATACATGCTATAGGACATATACTTCAGATACACACTACACGACACATCATACCTCGACTAAACAACTCATGAGAAAATGACACATTAGTTTGTACATTCATTGGTATAACGGTCTACAGCGATTTTTTTATGTTTTGAATTCAGTTCATCGTGTTTTGCACATTAAGACCTTGGGTCCGACTTCTTCAGAAATTATTTCTGAATACATTACACTCACAGACACACACCTCTCTCTCATGATAGTGTGGCACAGTGACCTGCAGACACTGACATGTATGTCTTCTGGATAAAATGATTGCAGTCTTCTGGATGAGATGATAATCCGAGATCTGTCGTGCGACTGAACTTTGCACACGTAAAAGAACTAACAGCTACAAAGGCACAGTCTCCAGTAAAATGTGAGAGCGAAAAAAAACATTCAATAAGGGGAAATAAAGAATGGAAAAAATGGGTAGTATTGTAGTATGGCGAAATCCTCCTCCAGGGGAGACTAACCCTGTCTTCAGACTCGGAAATCTATTGTGACGATGATGTTATACAATATGGCACAATACAGTTTAATATACATGTGCTTTCCATGTCCGCCAGCAATCGTCAATACACATGAAACTTAACTGTGACACTTCTTTACAACAATCTTGAAAAAGTCATGAAAAAAACCCCAGGTCTTTACAGAGAAGGATCTTTACAGGGATCTCAGTCAACTGACCTCCGTAAACACACGCACATACACACTTCAGCTTCAAATACCAGTCACAATCAGTGTTGCCATAAAAGGAGTGCTGACCTCTCTCCGCAGTCAAACATGATGTCCACTCTGTCAATGGCGTACTCTCCGGTCAGTACGTCCAGCTCCGTCTCCACTGCTGCTATGCAGTATGTGTAGTAGGCGAAGGGATTCGTGCTTTTCAACTGGGGCCTGTACACAGAGGTAGTGGCAGACGCGAACACTGTCATGTTATAAAATAAAACAGTCTAGTAAAAAAAACGCATGGTGGAAAAGGTTATGTCATGCGTTACCGTTTCTGTTTCATGCTGTTAATGTTTTTGATAACAACAGCAACAAGGAAAATGAGAATGAGGTAATGGAAATGTTTTCCAGAATGCGTATGTAAATAATATTTAAAAAAAGTATAAAATGTACACACACACACACACACACACACACACACACACACACACACACATATATATATATATATACCACCCACAACATTCTCTGTAGTTATGTAACCGATGATCGTAAAGGTTTCACAGCTCAAGACAAAAGGAACAAAAGTTACCTCCCTTACTGTTATTTACTATTTCCATATGAGATGTTACTTATTTTGGTCGGTGATCACGTCTTTTGAAACCAATGCTTGACCGGAGGTAAGTCTCACCATGTTCAGTCATGTGAGACAGTCCTTGTAGCTCCCGTCCCTCCTCCCCTCCCCAGCTATGCCTTAGGTCTGCTTCGAATCCCCTGAAGAGCGACAGTTGAGGGGAAAAGTGTCTGAATGTGGGATAGAACTAAAGACCTTAAGATCTTCAGTCTCATGCTCTCCCGAATGACATATTTCGGCTGACAGAAAGCACGGTGCTTTTCATTCACATGAACGCCATTGGTGAGACATGTTTGACTCTCCTGAATCCTAACATCCCAGAGGGTTGCACTAAGATGCAGCTAGTATATTTTTTTAGCACAACAGTGACTCACTCTTGATCCGCCCAGTACGCTCATGAGTGATCCTGCCAAAGTTGGAGAAAATTAGACGAAAACTGTGAATATGTGTAACCAACCGTAAAGACCGCAAAGACAGATGGCACGCAAAATGATACACACAGAAACAGAGGGAATATGCTTTATACGTTAGAGTAATAGACAGGTTAAGAAGGGTCTCCGTATTTGTAAATCAAGTCAAGACGGTCTTCTCTTTAAGAAATCATACAATTATTTACGCGCTATGTAAGGAAAAACAAACAAGACAATAATTAAAACCCTGCTGTAATGGTGGATATTGCGAAAGTAATCGCTTTATCTTAAATAAGGGGAGAGCAGTCCTACCTGGAGGTGACGGCCAGGTCAACGTTGGCCTTGTAGGCCGCCATCACCAGTGTTTTCCAGTCGGCGTCACGTGCCAGATCGGCTTTGACAGGCTCCAGCCTCTCACGTAGAATTTTGCAGGCCTCCAGCGCTGCCTGAAATCACCACTTTAAGTTCAGTCATGCACACAACGAGGGAAAAATGACATTCAATTTGAATTGCATTTACTACTATGGGTCGTTGTATGGCTGTCGCATCTAGTTATTGCTTCTCCAACTGCCACTATTCCCACTACCAGTGATGCTGGAGAAAAAAAAAATGAAAAACTCACAAATATAACTACAATCTGAAATTAATGATGTTAATGATAATGCTAATGATACCAATACTTTAAAAGGTATGGGGACCTGAGACTTCTAAAAACTAAAACTTGTACCATTCATTTGTCAAGACACACTTAATTCATTGTGTCACCTTTACTTCATATACATAGAATGTTATTGTAAGGTTGTTTTTGTTCCTTTACTCTAATTAATGAATGCATTGCCATATCTCCTACCCCATCCAACCCCAGTCCACAGCCATTATTGTAATCATTTCTTAATGAAATACAGAAGAACATAAGGGCTTTTTGTTTGTTTCTCTCTACTGAATGCTCCTCTGAAATTGTTCTGGTTGGAGACGGAGGATTTTTCTCTCAGGTGTGGGGCAAAAGAGAGCTCATACGTGTTCAGAGGATTGTTCTTTAAGGTGTGGGGCAAAAAGGTGTTTAAGCTGTGGGTCAGTGAATTGTTTTCTCTGGTGTGGGACAAAAGAGAGCACAGCTATGGGCCGGAGGATTGTCCTTTATGGTGTAGGACCAAAAAATTGTTCAGCTATGTGTCTATGGTAAAAGATTGCTCAGCTTCGCTGTTCATTAAAACTGTTTTTCTGGTTTGGAAGAAAGAAGTGTTCAACTGTGGGTCAGTGGACCACTCTTTGTGGTGTGGGGAGAAAGAGTGTTTGGCTTTGGGCCAGAAGACTGTCTTTTATGGTGTCGGACCAAAGCAAAGTTTTCCACTGTGATCAGAGGATTGTTGTTTATGGGACAAAACAGTGTTCCGTTATAGGCTAATAAATGATCGTTTGGCTTTGGCTGGGAATCAGTAGACTCCATTCTCTGGATTAGGACAAAGTCGTGTCTAGATGTAAGTCAGTAGACTGTTCTCTATGGTATGGGACACAGGGCTGTACAGCTGAGGACCAGAGGATTTTCCTTTCTGACGTCGAACAAAAGAGTGTCCAGCAGTTTTCCTTTACACACAACAAAGGTTTGTTCTGGCGTAGAGCGCAGGTCTGTTCAGCTGTGATACAGGACAGTGAGGAAGTGAACGCTTCATGCTGGTTGTTGTGATATGGGGCAAAGGATGGTACTGTTAAGAACTTGAGGAAAGTTCTTGAACGGAAGACATATTTATCATGGTACAGAACTAAGAATTTTTCACATTTGAAACGAAAAAATTGTTTCAGTGTGGACTAAAATAGTGTTCAGTATTCGAGCATTAAATTTTACTAGCACGAAAGAGGATCATTCTGATATGAAACAGAGCAATGGACTGGTATGAAGAAAGAAGGTCATTCCAATAAGAAACAGAGGAGGAACCCGTTATGTTGCAAGGGATCATTCAAACAAGGAACAGAAGAACAACCTAGTATGCAGAAAGGGATCATTTGAAAATGGAACAACCTGATATGTAACCAGGGATCATTCGAACAAGGCACAAATGAACAATGAAGCATGAACAAAGGAAAATTCCCTTATGAAACAGGGGGACGTCCTTGTAGGTAACACGGAATCTTTTTGATGTGGAACACGGAGACGGCCCAACATGGAACACGTAATCATTCAAATATGGAACAGAAAATAGCTGATATGGAACAGGAAATTATTCCAACATGGAACGGGAGAGCGGCCTGGAATGGAGCAGGGGATCCTTTCAAAACGGTACAGAAAACAGCCTGATAGGGAACAGTAAATCATCACAATATGGAACAGGAAACAGCTTGGCGTAGAACACGGGGCCATTTCAATATGGAACAGGAGAACAGCCTGGTATGGAACAAGAACTTATTCCAGTATGGATCAGGAGAACGGTCAGATGTGGAACGGATGATAATTCCAATGTGGAGCAGGTGGACATTCTGGTATGGAAAGGGAATCATTCCCTTAAGAGCACGGAATCGTTTTGATAGACCTACATACGGACTAGCATTGATGTTACACGGAAGTCAGTTCTAGTGTGGGGCACTGGGTATTCAGAATTGCTTAAGTTTGGAAGAAAACAGTTAACTGCTCTGTTGCTTAACAGAATATTGCTCTGGTGTAGAACAAATTATTATTCTGATATTGAGATTCAAAGTTATTCAATAATGAAAAAGTACATAGCTCTGGTATGACAAAATACAGTGCTTCATTTCTGAAAGTAAAAGACACAGGTTATTTGTCATCGAACATTGTGAAATAGTCCCTGTTTCAGCAGTGACTAGCATCAGGCCCCTGTGCTGACGTTCCAGAATCCTCACAAGGACAACAGCTTATCCATTTGGATCCTGAAACTAATGCCCATCTTTCTCCCTCAAAGAGATCTGTTGTAAACAATAATGTTGGTTAATGATAACTGAAGCGATTGATTGTTCAGGCTATTTGGTTGAAACTGTTGCTTTGTATTATTCATAAGCAAAAGGGGATTGTTAAAAAGAAGAGTACTTGCTTCTCTGCCTAGGGACAGAGATGTGTAGTAGCTTGACAGGGGATTATACTTGGTATGCTTGAAGGACGTGTTGATGATTCTTGGATGGGCTGAGAACTATTAGAAATTGTTCTGGTGTTCAGTGGAGAGGACTGCACTGAGAAAGGACAGAGGAGGGAAAGGACAATCCAGCGAAACTAACGTTGACAGCCTTCTCGCTGGTCGTACTGCCCCCAGTGATGGTGGAGTTGGGCACCACATAGGACAGGCTTGGTCGCACCTTCACCATCTCCACGGGGATCCCCAGGCCGTGGGCCACTGCCTGAGCCACCTAGAACACACAGGATTCGTCACACCTGAGGTTCACATATCTCGTGACACCTGGGACACACAGGACACATGATACCTACACATGCTACCTGAAATTTACAGGACACTCTGAGACATGCATTAAAAATAACACTGGGATACAAAGGACACATGATGCCCAAGACATACAAAACCTGTGATACCCAGGACGGATCACATCTAGACCACCCAGGACGTATGGTACCTGGGACTTGCATTACCTGGGACATCCAGGAGAGACTATACCTTGGACACACTGAACACATTATACCTGTGGCTTGTAATACCA
>CM065715.1:100513210-100528210 GCA_033310375.1 Conus canariensis
CAGCCAAGTCATAGCATTAATTTGAAGAACAAGAGCATGTGATTTCACTCCAGGCAGTGTATGGGGGCTAAGAACATGGATATTTCCAGCATCCTACTAGCTTATAAATACCCGTTCAATCGATTCAGCATCAATCTCCGTCATCAAAAGCCCGTGCACTGAATTCAGCTTTAAACCCCGGCATCGATCAACATACACATGACAGAGGTCTCAAAGCACGAATATACTGATACATATTCATTTCCAAAAATAGAATACAGCTACTGAACAGCTGGTTGTAAATGATTACACATGCAATGATCTACTCATTCAAGCAAGTACCTGACAGAGCTGTGATCCGTAATCTGATGCAACAGGATGAAATAAGAATACACAATTAACACTTTCTTCTTGCCACTTGAGGACTTACAAATAGAAAAAAATGACAAAACTTTTTGCCACCCAATAAGTCTTTTGTCAAAATAGGGCTGTATGGTGCTACGTCCTAAAATCCAAATACTAGTCACTTCATGGAATCTGCTTAGATACAAGGTATGGTGCGCCTTAAAACAACCAACCACACCAAACCTTTCACACTTCAAAGTTGCCAGAGTAGTAGTTTTCAACTGAAAAGAGTGGCTTTTCAAGTCAAATTTGCGTTAAAAGTCACAACTATAAATGTTTTAATTTGGAGTAAGTAGGCATTTATCTTGAGTCAACATCTCTTCCCGCATTTAATCTTCTTCTTAATCACCAATAGCATTCTTACTACATCATTACGAAAAACAGATCCTTCGCGCAACAAAACATGTTACCAAGCGACAAACAACTAAACAAACAGATATTAGGCCTAAACATTTTGCTGCCTTGTCATTTTACTTTAAGCAATGAATGTCAAACGAACAGCATTAACATTAGTGCTTAGAGACACAAATGAATAAACACATAATCCCTGAACAAAACCGGGCGAGAATAAATAAGAATTGAATGGAGCATTTCATAATTCTAGAACAATTATCTCTTGTGTTTCAAGATTGTAAAAGATCTCCACAATTAGTGTTCAGATGTGGTAACTCTGAATGACCAAACACACACACACACACACACACACACACACACACACACACACACACACACACACACACACACACAAACCCCAAAGGGATAACACTGCCACTCCTCATGCACCGCATTTCCTTTTCTGTTGTCACAGTTTGCTCACAGTTTGCTCAGAAGACACAGCTGAGTGAAACTCAAAAGCCAAACACAATTTCTCCAGCTACGCCTTTTGAAAACATATGAAGACTCATAACTTACCGAGTCTATTTTAAATTTACCCCCCCCCCCCCCCCAAAAAAAAAAAAAAAAAAAAAAGTGATTTAACAATCACAGTTCTTGTCTAGCTGAATGGCAGCAGGCGAGGAATGATAAAGAAAATGATAGAAAGTCACTTGGTCTCCGATCAATGAGACAAACAACGCAGCAGCCCGTACTGGAGAAAAATGCAATGGTGCAGGAACATTTCTCACCTGGCCTGCCAAAAATCACCGAACTGGTAGAGAGCCAGGAGGGACGAAGAAGAGGCAGACAGAGAAAGGAGGAATGGGAGGACAGCATCAGGGAGTTGATAGATCTGTCCCCCGTTGTATCTCAGAAACAAATTCAGATAGCCTCTACAGATGAGATACTGTCCGAAAGTTTTCAGTGATGTCTCAACTAACACATACCCCACTTTACAAGATAACCAACTCAACATCTACCCCAAATCACTAGATAATCACTACAACATCTACCCCAAATCACTGGATAATCACTACAACATCTACCCAAAATCACTAGGTAATCACTACAACATCCATCCCAAATTCCGAGATAATTATTACAATATCTACCCCAAATCAGGAGATAATCACTACAACATCACCCCAATTACTGATGTCTCAACGACATCTACCCAAAATTACAAGATAATCACTACAACATCTACCCCAGTTACTGATGTCTTGATATCTACCGAAAAATACGAGATAATCACTAAAACATCTACCCCAAATACAAATGTCTCAACGACATACACCCAAAATTACGAGATAATCACTACGTCTACCCCAATTACGTATGTCTCAAAGACATCTACTCAAAATTACGAGATAACCACTACAACATCTACGCCAAATTACGTATAAGATAATCACAAGCAGATAGTATGTACTGTCTGTTAAATATTTTGCTCTGTTGGTCTCATTGCTGGGCAAGCTATCGAAGAATTGTTCTATTTAAGGGTCTTACCTGGCTTTCCTCATACAAGTTGAGTTCCTTGACAAAGATGGGGTGCTTGTTCACAGCTTTGGCGACATGCTCCAAGATGGTTTCGATGATCGAAGAGGCCGGGGTAGTGCCTAGGAACAATGACACAGATCGTATGTCAGAGGATTTGTTACAGTAACACGCTCAAACCGGCTCTTCTCTATACAGTTTTCTTCATTCCACCACAGCCTGCTTCATATCTGTCCTGAAGTATTTCTGATACAACGCATGGGGAATGCCGATTATGATGACAGACATCCTGAATATTGGGCACTGGTTGTCTTCATTGCATCCGTCTTTGTATGAACTAGCTACATTTGTTTGCAGACTGCACGAATCATTTAGTATTGTGTGAAGGAGAAACTACAAAAACGGAAAAAAAACAGTGTTATCTGCAGACTTTTGTTTGATCAGGAACCACTGGAGACACAATTCATTTAACTGTATGGTTCATTTAGAGCAGAAGCCTGAATATTCACTGCTTTGTTCATACTGAGACATAGCACGGCAATATTGACTTAACTCTTAACCTGAGATAAGAGAAAGATTTTCCGAGATGACCTTGCACAGACTGTTGAGATGTTACTGACTGTTTAAACCTTCGTCCATTGTCACACCTAAAATATGACGCTGTCTGCGTGTCCAGTGAAAGTATATTCAAATGAAGAGCTTCGCAGACAGAAGCTTTCTGGTGCTTTTGGTTGTGGTTATAATCGCTGCTTTGGTAACTTAATAAGACTTTCCAAGGGAAATGTTTCTGTGATTCTAGATTATATCCACTGGTATGGGGTGATCTATCACCAGCAAATAAATCCATAATAACCTTCATGTCTGGTATGGATGATGGCAAATCACTGGTGAAGGTACAGAATAGGAGAGGAAGTCTTACTGTCTTGTAAGACTCCATGTCTTATTAGTCAACATAGAAAGTTTTGTCTTCAGTAAATCCACTGAGTTCTATCATTTATGTTTGACTGGAATAAGGAGACTATCGAAGAACTGATCAACTAGTTTCTTACAGAGAAAGGATTGATCAGTGAGACCAAAAGGCATTATCTAATTCAAGGAAAACAGAGAGAGAGAGAGAGAGAGAGAGAGAGAGAGAGAGAGAGAGAGAGAGAGAGAGAGAGAGGTGTCATAAAACATATATGTGTATGCACAAATAAGGCAAACAAAGAAGTCCAATCGATTTGCACGCGATTAACAGCTAAGCCAGTTAGCCCCGCCAGACGACACAACCAAATGTCACTGTGTGCATAGTACATTTATCTACATAATGTCCCACACACCTGCCCCACACCCCTTTCCTGTCCCCTCACCCTTCACTACCACCACCCCACACCCTCGTCTCCCATCCGCACCCCCTTCTTGTCCCCCGCTCTCCCCCCATCACCCCCACCCATCCCCCAACATACACATATGTGAGCACTTGCGTACTGTAGCATATTACCATCGTTGACCATTTTGAAGTCTACATGTTTGCTCAAAATGAGAAACCCAACAATTGAGTGTGTGTGCGTGCGTACGTGTGTGCGTGTGTGCTTATGTGTTTGTGTGCATGCATGCATATATATATATATAACAGTTTAAAATGAGATTTTAAAACGGAAAAAGTAAAAACACCTACAAAATTGTTTCGAGCCAAAGAATTAGAATTCTGAGTGGCTTTTTAACTCTAATTATATATATATATATATATATATATATATAGCTGAACAATCAAGTGCTGAACAATTAAGTAGTGGGGGAACACACACACACACACACCACACACACACACACACACACACACATATATATATATATATATATATATATGCGTTTGTGTGTGTGTGTGTGTGTGTGTGTGTGTGTGTGTGTGTGTGTGTGTGTGTGTGTGTGTGTGTGTGTGTTGCGTGTGCGCGCGCACATGCATGCACAAATGCGGCACATGTGTACGAGTACGTTCCTGTCTGTGTATTTGCGTATGTTTTCAGGCGAGGCTGTTTGTTGGCTCGTTTGACTGTTCAGCGAGTCCAGACACGGACAATATGTAAAGGTACGGAGGCAGGTACGCAGGTGTCGCTTCTCTCTCACCTGGACCACGTACAGGGGCCCCAGGTGCTTTGTTGGTCTTCAGCATGACGGGGTTGATCTTCCAGTTGGGACTGTAGTACCCTGCACACCCCAGCACAACCATGACATACACCTACCCACTCATCCACACAGACAGGCAGAACACACACACACACACACACACACACACACGCGCACACACACACACACACACACACACACACACACACACACACACACACACACACACACACACACATACTAGTGAGAGTGCGCGCACGCGCGCGCGAACACCACCACTACCATCACCACCACCACCACCACCACCACCATCAAATTGCTGTAGTTCTGGCTCAGCGGACAGTACATTCTACTGACTAGAAAACCAGGGGATCCTGGAAATCGGGTTTCGAAGTCCAGGTGACGTTTGTTTTTCCTCCTTTTTTCTGTCTCCTCCATGGTAACCTAGTCTTCGCTGAACATTGAACGGAAGTCTGCCTTCTGATTGGCCTTTATCTTGGGATGTGGTCCCAGTGTCTTGTATCAATGTCCTGAGTTCTGATCCATGCGCTAAATGCCCGTGTCCTGACTGGCACCGTATGTCCTGAACAGTAGCCTTCTGAACGGTAGTCTGTGTCCTGAATGGTATCTGTAATCAGGCCCTCGATGCCTCACTGCAGAAATTGGAGCTAGGGGGTTTGTAGGAACGTCTGCATACAGCCTCATGAAACAGCTCTCAGTTGCAGGGAAGGAAAAAACCAGAGCCCTGAAAGCAATGGCAGAAGCGGCAGAGGGGTGTTCAAGCTGGATCTGGTCAAGGAGGAACAAAAGTGAACTTCATAAGGCTTAATTTCCCTACAAACATCAGGTGTCCCTGTGGCTCAGTGGTTAAAGCGCGAGTCATTAAGTGGAAAATGAGCATGTCCAGAGGGTCATGGGTTCGAATCCCAGCCATGGCTCGTCCCAAGATGGGAACAAAAAAAAAAAAAGGGGGCAGCAGAGGGACATCCGGAGTCATGAACCGGGTGTGGCCCAACCCCCCTAGAGTGTCAGGAGATAAGGGCCGAAACACTTGCTTGAAGGGGGCTTCTCTTCTGAGGACTCTCTGCTGCCACGCTCTCCACGAGTTTCTTTCTACTGATGCATGGGTAAACCATTGACTTCCGGGAATAGGCCGGAGGACGTCCGGGAAAGACCGGAGGACACTGGGAAAGACCAGAACCAAGGGCTCTGTGGGCTGGCTCCCCACTTTGCCTTCAACATGTGGCTACTAAGAATAAAAGGAAAAGATGCTCCCAGGATTCACCGAAAGGGGGAGAGAATGATGAATCCATCGGTGCTCAACCAATCATGACTGCAAATCCCAAACGGACTATGAACATGGACCAAATGGAATATCCATGTGTCTGTGGAAAGCGTCTCGCTACCACCCGTGGCATGAAGATCCACAGAACAAAGATGGGATGTGTGAAGACTCATCTGAATGAGCAGCAGCGCACTGCATCAGCAGATAAGACGTCGGAAGACCAAGGCCAGGATTTAAACCACCGTGCCAAGGACATCCACGCTGTTGGTTCGGATGAGGAATTTGCACAGGCCCTCGATGCCAGGCGCCTGAAACTCAACCTGCCACGAGCAAACGAAACTGAAGATTGGGAGAAACTGGATGCAAAAATCGTCCAAAGACTCGATGCACTGATAGGGAAAAGCACCCTGGAACACAATCTAGCCACATATGGGGACATTGTGTATGCCACATGTAGAGACGCCTATGGAGCAAAACTACCCAAAGAGAAAACACCTCCAAAGAAATCCAGACGCCAAGAAAAGATGGACAAGATCAGGGTCCAAAAGAAAAACCTCAAGATGCAAATGAAAACCGCACTGCCAGCTGAAAAACAAGGCTTGGAAAAACTGTGGAAAGACCTGAAAGAAAAACACAGCGCCCTCAGCAAAGCGCAATCTGCGAGGAAGAGGAAGAGCAAAACGAAGAAGACACAAGAGCGCTTCTTCAGAGACCCCTTCCAGTTTGCCAGAACACTGTTTGAGCAGCCAAAATCTGGGACCCTAAGTGTGGACAAAGGAGTTCTTGAGCAGCATCTGAGGAAAACATACTCTGACCCACAGAGCAAAGCACCACTCGACATTCAAGGTCTGGTGTGGCCAACCAACCCTGAGGAACAGTTCAATGGCAAGCCTCCAACGTTGGCGGAAATCAAGAAGGTGGTCGACAAAGCCAGAGCCAAATCATCACCAGGGCCAAACGGAATACCTTACCAGCTTTACAAGAAATGTCCCAAGGTGCTGGAGTGGCTCCACAGGCTGCTGCGATCGGCTTGGAGAAACCAGAAGATCAGCGGCCAGTGGATGACGGCAGATGGTGTGTACATCCCCAAAGAGCAAAACTCAAGTGACATCAGCCAGTTCAGGCCAATATCACTACTGAACGTCGAAGGGAAAATCTTCTTCTCTGTCATGGCAGCAAGGCTGACCAAGTACCTGATGGAAAACAAGTACTTGGATGTGTCAGTCCAGAAAGGTGGCATCCCAGGCGTGGCTGGCTGTGTAGAACACGCCACAATGATCTGGGACGCAATCCAAAAAGCAAAAACAGAAAAGAGAGACCTGGACGTAGTGTGGCTTGATCTGGCAAACGCATATGGATCTGTGCCCCATGAGATGATACAGTTGGCTCTTGAGATGTACCATGTGCCAAAGAACATCCGCGACATGCTCAAGAAGTACTTCAATGGCTTCTCAATGCGGTTCTCTACCAAGGAGTACACAACAGACTGGATCAACTTGGAAGTGGGTATTGCAATGGGCTGTGCAATTTCCTCAATACTGTTCGTGCTGGCAATGGAACTCATCTTGAAAGCAGCAACAAACAACGCGAGACAAACAGACCTTGGCGATGGATACAAGATGCCTCCTCTCAAGGCCTTCATGGATGACACTACAGTGATTTCATCCAGAGAAGACGAGACACGTCATGTGCTGGAGAGGCTGGACGACATAGTTGCCTCATCCAGAATGAAGTTCAAGCCAAAGAAATCACGGAGTCTCTCACTGAGGAAAGGAAAAGTGGCCGGATCTGTGGTCTTCAGTGTTGCCAACCAGGCCATTCCAACAGTCACAGAAGAACCAGTCAAGAGCCTTGGAAGATGGTATGATGATACGCTGAAAGACACACAAAGAGCAAAAGAAACCAAGCAGATGGCGGAGGAAGGCTTGGAGACCATTGACCAGTGTGGGCTCCCTGGCAAATACAAGGTCTGGTGTCTGCAGTTCATGCTGATACCAAAGCTCCTATGGCCTCTGATGATATACGACATCTGCACCAGCATAGTGGAGGCAATGGAAGCCAAAATCAACAAGTTCACAAGGAAATGGCTTGGTGTTCTACCCTGTCTGACTGACATAGCGCTGTACTGTCGCCAAGCAAAGCTGAAACTACCACTGAAATCCATCCTGGAGGAATACAAAGCAGGGAAGATCAGACTTCAAAGCATGCTGGAGGACTCAGGAGACAAGGTGGTAGAAGCAATCAAGCCCCAGCTGAAGACAGGCAGAAAATGGAAAGTTCAAGAGGCGATGGATTCTGCAAAAGAAAGTCTCAAGATCAGAGAAATAACAGGACACACTCAGACCAACAGATAAGGACTGGGCGTGACCAAAACTGAATGGTGGTCAAAGGCCAAAGGAAAAGCCAAAAGAGACATGATGATTCAGGAGATGAGAAAAGAAGAAGACCAAAAAAGACTCCAAAAAGCAGTCCAGCAGAGCCAGCAAGGGCAGTGGACAACGTGGGAGAATGCACTCCAAAGAAGTCTCACTTGGAATGACATTTGGCACATGGCCCCTCTCAGGATCAGCTTCATTCTCAGATCTGCATATGACCTTCTGCCCTCAAATGCAAACCTGGTGAAGTGGGGGAAAACAGACGATCCTGCATGCCCCCTCTGCCATGAAAAACAAACAGTGGAGCATGTCCTAAGCTCATGTAAAGTAGCCCTGGCTCAAGGAAGGTACACATGGAGGCACAACCAAGTGCTCAAAGAGATTGTACAAGTAGTCTGGGCTAGTACCAACACCACAAAAGGGAAAATCAGGACTCCAAAAGCACCCGCAACATTCTTCACGGCAGGAGGCAGCAAATCATGGCCAAGAACAACAGTACCACTCGAAACATGCAGGCAGAGTCTGCTGGACGGGGCAGATGACTGGGAGTGCACTGCAGACCTCCCAGAATGGAAGAGTCACCCAGAGATCATCAGCAAGAGTGGCATGAGACCAGACATAGTAGTCCACTCTAAGTCAACCAAGCAGCTGATCATGATCGAGCTCACGGTGCCATATGAGAACAGAATGGAGGCAGCTCAAATCTACAAGACTGAAAAGTATGCTGATCTGGCAAACAGCCTGAGGAGAGAAGGCTATCAGGTCAAAGTCCTCACTGCAGAAATTGGAGCTAGGGGGTTTGTAGGAACGTCTGCATACAGCCTCATGAAACAGCTCTCAGTTGCAGGGAAGGAAAAAACCAGAGCCCTGAAAGCAATGGCAGAAGCGGCAGAGGGGTGTTCAAGCTGGATCTGGTCAAGGAGGAACAAAAGTGAACTTCATAAGGCTTAATTTCCCTACAAATATCAGGTGTCCCTGTGGCTCAGTGGTTAAAGCGCGAGTCATTAAGTGGAAAATGAGCATGTCCAGAGGGTCATGGGTTCGAATCCCAGCCATGGCTCGTCCCAAGATGGGAACAAAAAAAGGGGCAGCAGAGGGACATCCGGAGTCATGAACCGGGTGTGGCCCAACCCCCCTAGAGTGTCAGGAGATAAGGGCCGAAACACTTGCTTGAAGGGGGCTTCTCTTCTGAGGACTCTCTGCTGCCACGCTCTCCACGAGTTTCTTTCTACTGTATCCTGAATGGTCATCCGTGTCCTAAATGGTTGACTGTGTCTTGAATAGTAATAATCGGTATCCTGACTGTCTGGCTGTATCTGCCCTGCCATGACCCGAACCCACACCTGCTGGTTGGTTGGTCGCCTCGAGGTCAAGTCGCCACGTGACGGATGTCTGACGCATATAGTGAGTTATCAGACACTTGCTGGGAAATTACAGCCCTATGAAGTTCACTCTGGTTCTTCCTCGACCAAATCCAGCAAGTGCTCTTGCAAGCTGCCTCTACCATTACCTTTAGGGCTCTGGGTTGTTGTTGTTTTTTTCACCGGAAACCAAGAGCTGTTTCATGAAATCATAGACAGTAAACAAGTGGGGTATTTTTTGCTCCCATAAGAAAACCTAACACAGAGTAACTTTTATTCAAGACTGGCACAGCCTTTTAAACTTGAATAAAGTCAGACAAATACATAGACGAACAATCTAATAGTGGGGAAAAAAACAAGCGCAGGCCAACAACTGAACTGTCGTCATAGTAATGACTTGGCAAAGATTTGGACTTAAGGATTGGGGGGGGGGGGGGGGGGGGGGTGCGGGGGGGGGGGGGGGGCGGGGGGGGTTGAAGATGGAGAAACTGGGAACATGAAATTAAGAAAATATGTTACAGATATGAAAACTCTTCACTAGCTGCATAAGGGAACCATCGCAATCCCGTTTGAAGGCAGATATATTTGTATTGCCTGCTCCGAGGCCTTTCGTCCGCTGGGTCGGAACTCATCAGGGAGACACGGCTGGTTGTGTCTGCGCTCCTGGCGTCAAATAGAGACACACCACAGTCCATAATACTGTGGTGTTCTCATGGTTGTGACCATACTGGGTCTCACGCCACTCTTCCTGATGATTTCTGGTAAGTTATCGCATTCTGGAAGGTTTTCTGGGCAGTCCTAGTCATCCACTCCATCCATTTCTTTTATTTATATATATATATATATATATATATATGCCAGTCTGTCTGTCTGTATGTTCGTATGTAGACAGAGCGAGAGAGAGAAGTAAAAAAAAAGTTTAAAAAGTAGACAGAGAGAGAGAGAGAGAGAGAGAGAGAGAGACAGACAGACAGACAGACAGACAGACAGAGAGACAGAGACAGAGAAAGAGTCAAAGGCGCAGAGAGAGAGAGAGAGAGAGAGAGAGAGAGAGAGAGAGAGAGTGAGAGACAGAGAGAGCGAGACAGAGAGAGAGAGAAAGAGAGAGAGAGACAGAGAGAGAGAGACAGAGAGAGAGAGAGCGGAGAGAGAGAGAGAGAGAGAGAGAGAGAGAGAGAGAGATGAAGAGAGAGAGATTCGGATTCGGATTCGGATAGTTTAATATGCATAGGCCATTGCCCCTCATGATGGGGTACACTTTCCAGTTGAAAAAACTTTACAAACTTTGCATCTTTCTTAGAAACTATACACACAGTCATATATGCACACATATTTCAAGATATTAAGACATAGCTGCAGATCGTATTTTAAACGCTTTGTACAAGAATATTGATACATTTCTGACAATGTTTTCATTTTTAGACGCCAACAGTAAAGTCAATCGAAATTGGCTGGGATGCTTATAAAATTTTAAAGGTATATATTGTTTTCGTATATCATTTAATGTTGGACAGCACAAAAGAAAATGAATTTCATCTTCCTTGGTAATTCTACACAATGGACAAATCAAATCTGTTTCTGTATGTGATCTATAACGATAGTAGTGACACGCAATTTCAGACACACCAAACCTAAATCTTGTCAATATAAATTTCAAGTGCCTATCTAATTTCAACTTCAAGTAGGTTTTATCATCATTTACAGTACAAAACGTTCTATATGTTTGAAACCGTTCACTGTTATTTACATGGAAGTCCCATTCTTGCCACCTACACAATATCAATCTGTCTTTAAAATGATTCAAAAAGAGGCTTATTTCTTCAACTCCTTGGTTCACCCATACGTAGCCAAAACCATACGCATATAATTTGCATCGAACATTTGAAACCCAATTTCTTTTATTCCTTACATCTAAATCAAATAACATTCTATAGGCTTTCCGCGGTAATCTGCACTCTTCTAATCGTGTTAATTTTAACCAGTATGTAATACACTGCACTACTGAATTTATATAGATAGGATACCTGTTCGTCTCCCCATAGATAAGATCATTTGGTGTTCTCATTTCAACTCCTAAGAACTTTTTAAGTGCGAACATATGTAATTTTTCAGGATAAAGAGCTGCATTTTCAAGACCCCATATCTCGGCACCATATTGAACAATCGGTTGAATTTGAGCATCAAATAACTTTAAATAAAGATCAAGAGAATTATTCTTCAATTTGTACAAATTTTGCAATACACACAATAAGGCCCTCTTGGCTCTGCTTACAAGATCCTGGCATGCTGCAGTAAAACTCAGCCTCGTGGAAAAATAGATTCCTAAATATTTATATATATTTACCACAGGCATTAAGACCCCATTATAATTCCATCTTTCACTGGCTGCCAAATATCCTCCTTTTCTAAACACCATTATATTGCTTTTGTTCATATTTACATTCAAATGAAGTTCTGATGCTGAGCGATGAAGACTATTTAACTGCGTTTGTAAGCCAACAACTGTTTCAGACAATAAAACTACATCATCTGCCAATAACAAAATGAATAATTCAAAATAATCATATGTAAACCTTGCACCATGTCTCCCACACCTGATTACTTCTAATGCCAGTTCATTGATGAATAATGAAAATAATACCGGACTAGTAACATCACCTTGTTTCACGCCCCGTGTACAGCTAATATAGTCTGTTAACTTATCCCCAGATCGGATTCTACTTTTGACATTTATGTACATACTATTAATACACCGAAAAAGTTTCCCTTTTATTCCATTTTTTAAAAGAATAGGCCATAGTATATGTCTTTCAATAGAGTCGAAAGCTTTCTCAAAATCAACAAAAGCTACATAGAGTTTACGATTCATACAAAATTGTTTTTGTATTAAGGCTACCAGCGTGAACATATGATCGATGGTGGAATAGCCTTTTTTGAAACCTGCCTGATGTTCACCTGTAAGGTTTTGCTCTTCTATCCATTCCTGTAATCGGTTTTTTATTATAGTGCTGTGAATCTTGCTGCTTGTATCACATAAAGATATGCCTCTATAGTTGTTTGGATCGTTTGGGTTTCCTTTTTTAAATAGAGGAACAACAATGGATTTTGTCCAGTTATCCGGAAATACACCTTTATCAAATAAAGTATTACACAACTTGACGAAAAAATCAACTACTGGCTCTCCCACATTTTTTATCATTTCCCCGATAATCTCGTCGGGTCCAGCAGCTTTGCCATTCTTTAATTTTCTTATGGCGAAAAGAACTTCTTCCCTAGATATAGGGCGATTCATGTAAGCATTTTCCTCTTGTTCGTCATCTATTCTATTTCCAACTGTATAATTTTCTTCTGTTACCATATCTCTTTCAAGCAGACCTTTGAAGTGCTCAAACCAATCATCTATTGTAACATTATTAGCTTGCTTTCTTCTAACAGAGATTCTACGTATATTTTCCCAAAATTCTCTTTGATTATTAATGGACCCAGTTAATTTATCCAGTAATAAATCATTATGCACTTTTTCTTTTCGCTGTAGAAGATTCTTATATTCTCTTCTTGCTACACAGTAAACGTCACTGTCGGCTGGATCTTTCGTTGTGCGAAAAACTCGTAATAAACGTTTTGCTTTGGCCTTACTTGATTTACATTCTTTATCATACCAGTCACTGTTTTTACTTGAATTGTCAAAATAAATTCGTTTCTTCATACAAGCTCCATAAGTTTTGACAGTTTGAATAAATACATTCAAAGCTTCATTGTGGTCATGGTCAATCAAATTAAACGCATAATTAAGTAAACTTAACACTTCAGAAGAATGCATTGCATCTATGTCAGATTGTGATACATTGCAATTCCACACGAACTTTTCAATACACTTATTCACATTTTCAACTCTAGCAGAAGGTTTAGTATTGTTAACCACATTCAAATAAAATTCAAGTGGTAAGTGATCAGATTCTAGTCTCTCTGAAACTACTAATTTACAAGATGAGGAAACAACGAAGAACAATTCCTTAGACAGCAAGAAATAATCATTGACACTAATTCCAGTTTGAGACACAAACGTGTAGTGTCCATCAAGGTCTCCATTACATACACCATTAAGAATATAAAAACCAAGAGCAGCGCACATATTCAACAAACTTTTCCCATAGTGATTCAGTACCTGGTCAGCCGATTTTCCATCAGAATATACAGAGCGACTTTCGATATTAGTACCAAATTCATCATCATGTAAAATATCGGGAGAAAAATTTGCAGTTCTACTGTTTAAGTCACCAGAGAGGATCACATGCACGTTAACATGTTCAAGCATACAGTCAACAATACATTCTTCAAGTGAACTAATGCCATTATCAATATCTAAGTAAGTATACAAAGGCGAGCCTTCAGGTGGTACATAAGAACACACATACAAAACATTGTCTGTTAAACCAAGTAAACTCTTTTCAATCAGAAACAAAAGCACATTGGGATTATCAACTTTGATTTCATGAATGAAAGGCATCATCTCATTCCTAACGAGGCACATAATGCCCCCGGATCGTCTCCCATGACTTGAAAGTTTTAACGCTGGTTTCATAAACATTGTATAGTTTGTGAAAATGTTAAACGTCAGATTCTCTACAAACGTTTCTACGAGACATATAAGGTCGAATTTGAATAGATAAGACAGAAAATCTCTTTGATGAATTTTAGAAAGGAGTCCATTCACATTCCAGTGTAAAAAAGAATAACTATTACAATCACAAGCAATATTGTGTGAACTAGAAAATATCGATGATACATTATCATTCATATCAACATCACTTGTTCCGTGATCATCCATGCGTTCATGTACACTCTGGCAAACATCACTTTCCACACTGACATCACTTCTTTCCTTTTGATACAAACCCGCACCACCTGTTTCTTCATTAACTTCATGAAACACATCATTGTTTACTTCATTGTAGACATGTACATCTTCTTCCTCGTTCATTACACCAGTACGCTTGTTTAATGTACAAGAATGAGAAAAAACAACATTATCAGAAGAAGAAACACAAACATTATTAGAAGAATGATTGAAATCAATCGTTTCATCCGTAATCATATCTGACCCTCGCCCTTTCACCCCGGACAACCCAATGTTAACTTTGTCATCGTGCTCATGTTTCACGGCGCACGACTCCGTTTCTGTAAAACTCCGTGCCCGTTTTGCGCGAGTAGTAAGCGTGCACCCCTCAGTTGCCGGTGTCACTGGTGTCACTGCGGGCAGGCCTCCCCCCTATTTAATTTCCCTGAGATTTTGTCCATCGACAAGTCCAAACTTTTTACCATCAATAAGGAGATGGTCGAACACCATAGTGGCACGCTTTCCCTCACTACGTGCTTTCTTGAGATGAGGGGTAAGCTGTCTCCTTATCTCCCTAACTCGGAACGAGAAGTCCTCTCCCAAGAACACCTGTGTACCTCTTAGTTTCTGTTTTGTCTTTAAAAGTTTTTCCTTGTCCCTGAAAAAGGTGCATCGTCCGATGATTGGAGAGTTTGGCTTCGAATTTAGACGATGAACACGGTCGAATTGGATATCGTCACTGATTTCAAGCTTTTCCTTGAGCAGGTCCTTTACAACACC
>CM065715.1:100533210-100570710 GCA_033310375.1 Conus canariensis
GTGTGTGGTGTGCGTGCGTGCGTGCGTGTGCGTGCGTGCATGTGTGTGTATGTGTGTGTGTGTGTGTGGTGTGTGTGTGTGTGTGTGTGTGTGTGTGTGGGTGTGTGTGTGTGCGCGCATACACTTCCAGATCGCTGACTAAGTGCGTGCCCATAAACCGTCGAAAACAGTGATCCCCACACCTCACAAGACTCGCACGGGCTCAGAGGACAAGAGCAATGCAGGAAAAAGCAAACAGGCTGGCAACATTTCGGAAATGTTCTGGGAGTCTGAACAGGCAGTCCAACTGGAAGTGTTGAACGACTCGCTGAAATATTCGATGGACGATCAGAAAGTGAGAAAGCAGAACGAACGTCAGAAACCGCAAAGACAACCAGCACATTCACACGGTGATCGTAAGAAACGATGATACGTTGCCTTTCGAAGCCCAAGAAGCGCAAATATCATAAAAATTTTAAGGACACTGGTAGGGCTTGAAACAAGACTTGTGGTTATCTTAGAGGATACAACTAAACAGAATCGAGATTGCATTGATGGTGCAAATACCCAGCAGAACTCAAGGTCAGCCAGAGCTGACGTTATGGAAGTGCTGTTCGAAGCCAATACCAGAACCTTCTGAACATTAGATTGTGAAACACGACTACCGTCCGGAGTCGAAAACAAAGTTTGAACGTCTTGAAACTAAGAAAGACAAAAGAGAACTGAGGAGGCAGAGAAGCCATTGCAATTTTCCTAGTGAAAACCCCAACGTCGAAGCAGCAATGCAGCAAGTCAGGGCAGCACATGTCCCTGCCAAGGAAGGAGACTGAAAGAAACCGCTCAGTTCCCATGCGATGTACGTCTGACAAGGGAGATCAGCTTGAAATTGAGAGATACTGAGGGTAAACTGAGGGTACAGGATCTATCCCCCTTTTCTTTGTGTGCGTGTGTGTGTGTGTGTGTGTGTGTGTGTGTGTGTGTGTGTGTGTGTGTGTGTGTGTGTGACCCTGTCTTGGGTACATCGATGCCGATATGGATAGCGGCCTTTATTACGGTATGTAGGTGTAAGAATAGCTCAGG
This sequence comes from Conus canariensis, assembly GCA_033310375.1. Classification (NCBI taxonomy): domain Eukaryota; kingdom Metazoa; phylum Mollusca; class Gastropoda; order Neogastropoda; family Conidae; genus Conus; species Conus canariensis. The sequence continues at coordinate 100,534,270 of CM065715.1, forward strand.
TTCATTTTATAACCAATGATGATCAAGAACTTGGGCTATGTGATGGTAAGACAAACATGCAAAACATGCACGGCTATATTAACTAGTTTTTAAATGAATTTACATCAAAACATACCTATTTGTGTACTCAGGATTCTCTGATTCATTATTATTCCATTAAATAAAAAAATCGGTATCGTTTTCGGAGTTTCAAACAACCTGGGAGGCAAATCTTGAATCTTGTGATAATAATCAACATCTTAAGCCTTCGTGATGTGATTTGCGCGTATTTCCACTTCTGGGGTGCGGAACAGAGAAACAAGGATGCTATGTTTTGTAGAGCGCAGTCATCGTCTTGAGCAAGGAAGCAACATAAGCTATTCAACTCAAAATGTTTTTTCCTGGCTAACTACATGTCTGCTTAACCACCCACTGTGGAGAGAGAGAGAGAGAGAGAGAGAGAGAGAGAGAGAGAGAGAGAGAGAGAGAGAGAGAGGCACGTAGACAGATAAATAGATAATAATAAGACAGACAGGCGGACAGACAGATAGATTGATAGGTAAATGGAAAGACAGACAGGCAGGCAGACAGACAGACAGATAGATAGACAGACAAACACAGACAGACAGATAGATAGATAGATAGATAGATAGATAGACAGATAGATAGATAGGTAGATAGATAGATAGACAGGTACTGTATCTCTGTGAGCGCTTTCACAACTAATTTAGTTTTGTTGCCAAAAAGCCGAAGCAAGCTTTCACAGACTTAGAAACGACACACTGTACTGCCTCCTCTGAAGCTAAGCAGTGACGGAGAGCTGCAGTCATTCAAATGCCAGCTACCCCTGTCACTGTGGTGAGTCGCAGGACTGGACGATGAAATGCCAAAGCCATTAAGCTCTCTGGCTATGACTCACTAATGCTGATCCTTGTTGAGGATGCCAGCTAGGGCGACGTGAGCCAGATCAGCAGCCTGCGTTGTCAAGTACACTTCCATGCCTTCCTCTGTCGGGACACACAGCGAACACTGCAACACACAGGAACAGTCGGTTAAAAAATAGAAAGTGAAGAAAGTGTTGCCAAACATTTTTTCTTCATGTCACAGTAAACTTCTCTTCTTAGAAACTTACATGGTCTCTCCAAGGAAACTTTGTCACAGTGCATCAGCGTTTTTAATCTTTCCCATTGCCTTCTTGAGAGCCTATGTCCTTTCACCTCTAAAGACCCCCGCCCCACTCCAATAACCTTCGAAAGCACATTGTTCAAGCAAAATACAGTCGTTTCTCTCTCTCTCTCTCTCTCTCTCTCTCTCTCTCTCTCCTCTCTCCTCTCTCTCTCTCTCTCTCCTCTCCATGTGATCACTTCCGTTTGTTTCACCTGTAAAAGACTTTTGGATCGAAACGCGTTGGTATTATATTTTCATTTGCTCGTTCAAATAGTTTGACGGTCAAGTAAAAGAAGTCTTATTCTATCTGGAACTAGGCCCACCCTTTATTTGGTATACAGCTTACTCAGGATGTGGAAACATTGTACGTCCTTGCGACACAAGCCATAAAAGTGTGTTCCGTGTACAATGTACTTTAGCTGTTCTTTTCCTTCAACGTTTTGTCAGCTACATACTACAAACCTGAAACTTTGCTATCTTCTAGATATTGATATTGATCCCTTAAATCTATCCCTCCTACTTAGTTTTGGTATCTTTTTTTTTCCTGTCTTTCTCTTGTTTCTGATTCACTCACAGACAAATTAGACAATTTCTGATGTTTAAGACATTGTAACTAGTAAATAACATCTATCTCGATCTTACCTTTTTAGTTCCGCAAACAGACGGGCCTATATCATCAGACTTAAATGAAAAAAAATGTATATAAAGTTTCTCAGTTCTAACTGACGTGAACTAATAAGCTTTTCAGCAATGACATAGCATACCAAGCCAGCACAACCGTTATCATACTGAAATAAAACCCCCAAAGACATTTGTTTTCTTCTAGCCAGAAAGCAAATATTGTAACATCCGTACACTTGATTTAACGGATCTAGTTACTCACAATGGGCTCCATGTAGAAGTGGTACTGTTGGCCGATTCTGATTTCGCCTTCCACCGTTTTAGCAGACTGGGCAAGGGCCTCTGAACACACACACACACACACACACACACACACACACACACACACACACACACACACACACACACACGTGTGTGCGCGCGCAAGCGCAAATGTACAGTACATACAAAGCCCATGCCTTTAAATCCGTACTGTCTACAAATGCTAAACTAAAAAAGCCAGCTGAGAACATGAAAACAATTACCGTAAGGAATATGTTGTAGCAGAAAAGCACAAAACCAAAATATGAGCGAAACACCGCTGCATCATGTGCCACATGTACCAAGATAAACAGGCCTAATAGGAGAACAGAAATTGACATATACATAGGAATATTTGAAAAACTGATTCAGATAATCTGTAAATCAACGGAAAACTGACGCTTACCTTCCGGTTCTCCAATGGTCTTGGTGCTCACCCAGCACGGGTGGAAGCTCTGGGCCTCTATGGCCTCCTCGAAGGTCAAGATGGGCTTCTGCACGTCTTTGTATTTCACCACCACCTTCTTGGCTGCCTCGTCTGCTAACACCTGATTTTCTGTGACACACACACGGCGCCATTCCGTGTCATAATCATAAGCAAGAATGTGACTAACGAATGTGATACTGTGGACTGCCATGTCCCCAACGCGTTCAAAAAGCTGAAACTGACTTAATTACCCATTTAGGCCTGTGGTCTTGAAGAGCAGAACACATGAAAGACCTGGGGAAAAACACATCCATTTTGCGCCCAATTTGAGGAGATCAGTGATTGTTCGTTCTTCGTTATCATTGTCTTGAATTTTGTTTGTCTTGTCTAAGAGGACCAAAGAGGTCGAAACGCGTCGTGCTTTGTTTTGTAATTTGTTTCTCTCTTTCGTTCGGCGGAATAGTAATTTTTCTTTTAAGCCTGTAAAACCTGTCCTTACCTCATCTGCCAATATCTGGTTTTCTGTGCAACACACATTGCGCCATTTCGTGTCATATCAGCAATAATGTGACTCTACCGTCAACAATCCTACAGACTGTTGTGTCCCCCACGTGTTCAGAAGGCTAGAGCTAGCTCCTTCACCTATTCGCTCCTGTAATCTTGAACAACGCAACATCTGAGAGACCTGTCCCCCTTCGAAATAAAATAGCAGACTGTGTGTGAAAAGCAGCAATCCCACCACGTATCAAACTGGTTGGTGGCAGACAGAACAGGAAGGACATGCCAACAGTCGTTTATCACAATGAGGGGAGAACTGGACAATGAAAATGAAAAAGCAGCAGAAGAATTATCATGCCAGCACCTGCTTACATTCAGTTTACGTTGTCTGTTACTTCATACTAGCTAAATTTGTGCCGTTCACTTAACAACTAACAGATCAAAAGAGCCAGTCACGAAAGTGCAACAAACCTAAGAAAACAAGCAAACAAACTAGACAGCCAAATCACAAACTACCACACAGCCAATTGACGAAAACGTGCCTCTCGTCTGCATGTGTCTCAAGTTAAGTGGTGTCGCAAGCTAAAGTATGAAGTAATGCGTCTTCGAATCTTCCGCCTTGGAAGCAAAAGTTGCCTCCCTTGTTTGCTATCTCCTGCGCAGGTCTCACGCTTCACTTCACATTTCCTTTCAAAAGGATAACAACAAAAGTAAAAAGTGCAATATTTATCAGGACGAACACAATTAACGTATAGAAAGCAGTGACACAAAAATATCATAGGGAAAGATATTAAGCAACGTGTGTGTGTGTGTGTGTGTGTGTGTGTGTGTGTGTGTGTGTGTGTGGAGGGAGAGTGTGTGTATGTGTACGCATGCATGTGCGCGCGTGCATGCATACGCGGGTGCGTGCATGCATGTGTATAACAGTCAAAATAAACAATACGAAGCTGTGCATCGTGTTGCTCCTACCTAACTTTGACATTTACTAAAACTAGAATGCAGGCAAGCAAACAATGACAGTCTCAAGAATGCGATGCATTCACAGTCAAAACACATTACCTGCCAGAATCATGCCCACCGCTTGGCCTGCATACTCCACTTTGCCGGAACAGAAGACCTGGCAACCGTGAAACATAGCTATAATTATATAATATAATATAATAATAAATATAATATAATATAATATAATATAATATAATATAATATAAATAATATAATATAATATAAATACAATGCATTGAAAAGCATGTTTAAGTTACTGAGTGTATTGTTACACGAATCTATCGAACTTTACTGCATTAAAAATACGCTATCCCGAGCAATTACTATTTTGTTGAATCCAGAAATAGGTATTTTGAAATGTAATGAATATTCAGCCTTACCACTAAGTGTTTCCCCGACAAACACACAAAATGAATATTGGTTAGATTTGCAGCATATTCATTTCCTTTTACAAAACAAATTTAAGCTAACAGATGTCGTTAGTTTCTGATATTTTTTTTCATACACCAGACCAACTGATCAGCCAACTGACCGACGGCCTTAATGACCAATCACTTCGCAAGTCAACCTGTCAACTGACCAGTCGTATCGTGACCTACCTCCTCTAGGGGCAAAGGGAAGGACTGGATATTGGCAAACGCATTGTTGATTCCTCCTGGGGGTATGTCACTGGCCGATATGAACCTTTCAACCCCTGGCATGGCCTGTCAGAGAGGAACAAGACACGGAAGTTCTATTATCTGGCAATTCTGGACTTGTTCAGGGTTATGGTGAAACATGTCTTCCAAGTTTCCATATTCAGTCTTGAATCATGTAGGGCAAAATGTGAGTCATTTTGCGCGCACGCGCGCGTGTGTGTGTTTCAGAGAGAGAGAGAGAGAGAGAGAGAGAGTAGTAGTGGTGTGTGTGGTGCCGTGCGTGCGTCGTGCATGTGTGTGTGGTGCCATGCGTGCGTGCGTGCATGTGTGTGTGTGTGTGTGTGTGTGTGTTTGAGGTGAGAGAGAGAGAGAGAGAGAGAGAGAAAGACGGAGAGAGTGGTGCCGTGTGTGTGTGTGTGTTTGTGTGTGTGTGTGTGTGTGTGTGTGTGTGTGTGTGTGTGTGTGGAGAGAGAGAGAGAGAGAGAGAGAGAGAGAGACAAAAACAGACAGACAAAAAAAAACAGACAGGCAGACAGACAGACAGAGTCACAGAAGAAGGTACAGACGACTTCATTCTGTGACATGTACAGACATACCAAACATACGGACAAGACAACCCATCTGATCTTACAGACCCAAGCCAAATACAACACATTCTACAACGCAGTCGGAGCGCACTGACCAAGGCAGGTGCGGGGTCAATGGAGTCAATGGTGGCACTGGCCAAAGTGGATAGCACAAAGGATCCGCACAGCTCCTGCTTGTAGCGGGGCATGTCGTTCACGAACTCCGCCTCTCCGGCAGCCTGTCAACACAGCCGTTGCCGGTCATGGAGGCACGGTGTCTTTGAAATGTAACACAGTCCTTCTGTCCAGCCGTGATGTCTGTCGATCGCCTTCACCTTCGCTACACCCATTACCACTGACATCTACACTGCCACATTCACCGGTATCGTCATTCCTGCCGTTGTTACTGTCATCGTCCTTCTCTTCAATATTACAACCCTTGGCATAATTTTCATCTACATCGCTGTATGTAAATAGTTTTTCCTTTTTGGTCCCTTTCTTCTTCTTACCTTGAACTTATTTTCCCTTTCCCATTATCATGACCATTTCACGATTGGCTAATCGCTAAACGACCACTACGTCTTTTCTTAAGAACAGAACGTAATATGCCTATCCATTCTCGTGAATTCCGATCAAATATTCTCGTAAGTTTAAATGTGATTGATATTCTCCTGTGCCCCGTTTTGATCAATGTTCTCCTCTATTCCCACATGATTGTTATTCTTGTAGATTCCAATCTGATTAACAGTCCCGTGTGTGCCAAACTGATTACCATTCTTGCAGCTTCCAGCTCAATTCTTATTCTCGTTTGCTCCACTTTGATTAACATTTTTTTATGTTTTACTCAAATTAACGTTCTTGTACGTTTCCATTTCTGTACGTTCAAGTATGATCATCATTCTCGTATGTTCCAAGTTGATTAACAGTCTTTCATGCTCCAGTTTAATTACCATTCTCTTACGTTCCAAAATGATTTACATTATCGTGTGTTCCCATTTCACTTTCATTTTCTAGTGTTCTAGTTTGATTCACATCCTCGTGTGTTTCAATTTGCCAGAACTTTTCGTGTATTCAAGTTCATGAGCATTCCCTCGTGTTCCTCTCTCTCACCTGTAGCTGCGCCGTCTTTTTGGGCAGAGGCTGTTTCAACGGCCACTCTTCTTTCTTGTCTTGCCATGTCTGCACCCCGGACGACAGAGGGCGCTCGATGTTCTTGCCACCGGAACTCAGTTTGGGATCAGAAGGGCGTATCATATCCAGCAGCGTCTGTTGATATGAATTACAAACGTGACTGAAAAATTTACAAGTGATATTTTGGGGGCAAATCGTTAAAAACCTGTCATTCTGAATACAATTGGAGTTTTTAGTTTTTATTCCATATATATCAGCTAATGGAGTTATATTCAACCTCGGACCTTTCTCATGACGATCATATGAGGAGAAAAAGCTTTCTTTTGTAGCGAAATGTGTGTTGTGATAAGCAGGTCTATTAATGTTGGAACACGTCCATTATTACTCTTCTATTTGTAATTACAGACCAAAATGTAGACACCTGTCAGCGTTAGTATCATTCATCACCACCACCCCCCCCCCCGCACTAAGACACTGGAGTGAGTGAAAGTGAGACAGGTTTCTAATTTCACAGAATAAACCAGGAAAATCCCTTTGCCTTCATAGAAACATACAGCGCGCAAAACACAACAAAAATGATGGAGCTGATCAAAACTTCAGGCTGCAATGATTTTCACATTTAATCTATGGAAAAGAATTGAAGGACAATGGTGTTTATCAACGAGTTGAATTTCTGTCCTTATTGGATTACGGAGGGTTACAAAAATCATGACAAACGATCATCAACAACATGTGTACAGCTAGAAAAGTATGATTAAAACAATACCGTCAAGGAATTAATAGGAATGATTTGTAAGCATGATATCAATAACGCTTACGTAAAAATAACAACGGTACCGGAAGAGAGATATTTTAAATATTTTGAAGGCCAGAGAGGCACTTCTGTGTCCGATATATCAGCTTATCGACTTCTGTAAAAGTGGTAGATTGGTAAAGCTCAGTACCATCAGCGAAACTCTCACGCAGCATGGACAGACGACTGATGGCGTCAGAGACAGGAGCAGCGCACAGCACAAATAAAGTGGGTCCCAGCACAGAACCCTGGGGAACGCCATAAGACAGAGAAGACGGCCGAGAATAGTGTCCATTTATGCAGACAGTCTGAGAGCGATCAGTCAGATAAGAGGAAAAGAGCCGGGCAGGAAGAAGCTGAGCTACAAATGTTGTAGTCTTTGTAAAAGAATTGAAAGGTCAGTCGTAGCAAAGGCAGATGAAAGGTCGACAATGGCCAACAAGGATATTTCACTGTCGTCGAAGGAAGTCAGTAAATCATCTGTAATTTTCAGCACAGCTGTGTCGGTTCTATGTCCACTCTCTAAGCTGACTGATGAGGATATATAAGATTGTTTTGTTCAAAGTGGTCTAACTGCTGCGAAGAAATGTTTTTCATTATTTCGGACTGAAAAGTCAAGCTGGACAGAACTGAAGGCAAGGGATGGTTTCTTTGAGTGTGGTCCGGCGATGCAAGCTTTGAAGACATTTTAAAAAGAGCCAGACAGAGAGAATTAATTCATGACATAAGTAATGTGGGGCAGTAGTGAGTCAGGTCATTCACACTGCAGAAGGTCCTGCCATCACCTTCGTATACTTTGGAGAATTACTGATACACGAATTTTTCAAACATATTGTTCAGAAAGTGGTTGTAAATGTTCTAAAGTTGATCCGGTGTAAGTTCTGTCACATGCAGGAGACGATGGAGGTAATAGCAGGACCAGTTTTGTCGTATCAATATTAGTTTGTTAAAGAAAAAGTCAGCAAACTTCTGTGGAAGTTCTTGTGATAAATATGAAGTTGGAAGAAGGAATTCATTCACGGTCTTCTCAGGAGTGTATTTGGGGCATTAAATAACTGTCTAGATTTTGTGCATGCAAGAATCTTTAAGGAGCAGAATGCTGACTGCTCAGTCTACCATGGCGGTGACACAGTGTCTCGTTGCTCGAAAGATGTGGCGTTGGACAGTCAGTCTGCTAGTGCGCTACGCTTTATCAGCTATCCTCCATTTCTTCTTCGGCACTGAAAAGTCGTGTCCAGAGTTGTACCAGGCTGATGGTGGGCAGTTGGAGATGATGCTCCTGGACACTGGAGCGTGACGTTCTTGGATGGCAGAGAGGCTTTGAAAAATCTTCTGAACAGACGACCAGAGCGGCAGGCTAGCCACAAAGTCAGCCTTCAAATATTCCCGTTCAATGGTGACCACTCTACGCACTTCACGGTACTCCCTGGCCACAGGAGGCCTAGTGAGACTTAGGTTCGGTGCCACTAAACAGTGGTAGTCCGACGCCAAGGCTTTGTACGGACAGTCCATGACTTGAGGATGCATTCCTCATCCCTGCGGACTACCCAGTCAACAAGACGCCCCTTGACTTGGGTCGACTCGATGACACGCTGGAAGAGATTCTAAAGGTTAATGATGCCTGAAACCTTAGTTGTGTATGATTCGGATGGGCAGTCAGAGTTCAAATCGCTGCGAATGAGAAGCGAACCGTTTAGACCATTAGTATGTTCCAGCAGATCTGGAAACTTAGAATAACATGACACTTGTCATTTAGTTCCTTTCGCTCGGTGGGGCTCGACAGAGACAGAAGGTATTCAGTTGTGTTTGATCAAATGGGATAGATAGCCACTGAGACTTCAGAAGATGGGTAGTGAAATGGAAACTCTGTTTCGTAAGTGATAATGGGCCAAAGTCGTTTCAAAACAACAGCAAGGCCTTCTCCGTAGTGGCTGTGGGGCGTGGAAATGAGGTGGTCATGTATCCTAGGGGAAGGGAGAGAGGGGGAGGGAGGGGAGCCCGCGACACTTGGCCACGTCACCAGCTTTACGCAGCTACGTTTCCGTCACACAGAAAATATCAATACCGTATTCAGGGATGTAGTCGTTGACGGCAGATCGGTTTTTGATTGAACCGACAGACGGTGCATTTAACAGCCCGATAGTCACATCAGCCGACTGCACAGTGTCCTTGCAAGCAATAGGCACACGAATAAGATTGTCAAAGTGTTCTGACCTTCGCGTCTTTAATTCGGCAATCGCAGATTCACCCGCACCCGCTCGTGTCTTTTAGACCACAGACAACACCGATACTTCTCTGCTTGTGACGTCCTGCCCGTTGACTATGGATACGGAGGAGGTGGTTATCAAACACCAGCAAGCCTGATTGCGAAGGCAACTGAAGAATGGAGTGTGGCTGGCGGTATGGACAGAGTCTGATCTGGCGTGTACGACAAACGCTGGTAATATGGGCCAGAAAGTTCAACATTCAGGTAACTGTTGTTGCCAAGGCTCCAGGGGTGGGTGGAAGAAGTGAGAATGGGCGTACTTCATGTGCAGAGATACGAACTGATGACACAATGGCGGACACTGACAACACTGAGTAGCAAGAATGCCCACCACAATCGATTAAAAAAAAAAATAGTCGAAGTACGTGGGAGCTCTTATGGTAAACATCACCAGTAAACATACCATACGATGCCCAGTTCATCACTGAATAGTGACAGAAGTCCAAGAAACAAACGTACAAGACCACCCACAACACAATCACTCAAAAGGCGGAGCTAGAGACCATGCTATTTGCTAGACGTGGCCACTCATTTAGGGTTTCTGCAGTCTTCCTAGGCATCACATGGAGACATAACACAGCCTACAATTCTGTGGTATTCTCACCACTAAGAGTTCAAAAACGGAATCCAACAGCAACCCAAAACAGCAGCGAAGGGGAGAAAAAGAAAACGAAAAGAAAGCGTGGCAAAGAAATAAGCTGCTGAAAAACTAAAATCATTAAGTAAACAGTATAAATGTAGGGGATAATCTTTCAGCCTATGCTCACACACACACAAACGCGCGCGCGCGCGCGCACGCACACACACACACACACACACACACACACACACACACACACACACACGCACATATATACATCTATATATATCTATATTTATACATAAACATATGTATTCTCTCTCTCTCTCTCTCTCTCTCTCTCTCTCTCTCTCGATGCTTATTTAGATGTTTATATAATGATATGATGACTTAAGTGTACGTGTATTAGAAAGGCTTCCTTTTATAGACAGGTGGCCCAATGAATAAGCAGCTCGCCTGGGAAGCAAACAAAATCCCTGATCCTTCGTTTGAATCTAACACGGAATGGGCTGCTCCCTTCCTCCCCCTCGTGTCCATTACACCTCGAACGGTGGTCTGAACGCTAGTCTCTCAGACGACACAATAAATCGAGGTCACGTGTCCAGCACGCTCGTGGCACACGTAAATAAACTCATGGCCTCTTAGGAATTGTCCTCGGCAAAATAACAGAAAACATGATTTGATAGGTGTACACATGCATATGCACACTGTTAAAAGATGTGACGATGCACTCTTCTCAGGGTTAGCGGCCTGAATCTCTAACAGAGACGCTTGTACTGACAATTAGAATCTAAAACACAGTACAGCACAAAATATTTGAACTTTCGTTCCTTTGTAGACAAAAGTAAAGCTGCGCTTGCCTTGTACAAGAGGTTGACAGCCACATCTCGTCTGTACTGTGGCGGAGCCAGGACGGGGTCCGGAGTGGGATTCAGCTCCCCTTGCAGAATGCACAGCGCCACTGCACAGCAGACATCCAGTTTCTGTGTGTTAACAGGTGCTCCTGGCACAGCTCTTCTTCCCTCACACGTGACTTTCTCGCTCTTTTCTTCTAGCAAAGTACATGCACTGTCGGTGTTTCAATCAAAACTGGTTCATGCACCAGCCACTGCCGAGCAGTAGTTAGCATAACGGGCTTTTGGGCAGGAAGATCGTAGGTGCCAATCCTGTCAGACGCACTGGTTTGTAGGATTTTTCGCTCCGGCTGGCGCCTACTCATAGTGTAATATCAGTCTCAAACGGGAAGGCTTGAACTATATTGTCGAACTTCGACGACTCGGTGCATGCATCTCTGACAGTATTACTCAAATTCCTTGACCATCACTGCGAGCTTCTCGATCTCCAAGGCTTGATGAATGTTTGAATATATTTTGTGAGGTAGCATGCAGTACAGTCCTGTCATAAATTTTTAGACCATAATGAAACTCAGCATCATCTTCAATTATCATAAGAGTTAACTATTGTATTTGTTTGCAATTAAAACACGTTTAAACATAATGTTTTCTCCATTTTCTGTACGCTCACTTTAAGTGGTGCTTTAAAACTTAAAACTGGTGCTTTAAAACTTAAAATTATGAAACTTAAATCTCAGAAAATCTGACAGAATATTTCTTTCATAAAACAAATAGCAAACAAAATTACTGTCTCTCCATTCTGTTCAGTCAGTGTCGACTGCTCCAACAACTGTAACAATTTCCTCTGACGATTTAAACAACAAAAAAGTTGAGAGGTAAAATCATCTATATATTTATTCCGGAATGAATAGTAAAAACGGTTTTAAAAAGCCACTTACAAAACATAAAAAATACTGAGCTAATATGGAAACATTATATGCAAATTTGATGCACTGTGTATGATAATACAAATATCGTAGCTCAGTTCACATACTTCTATCCATTACCAATATTATGCATGCATGAATTATTACCTTGGACAACTGCATTTTTGATTTCCTTGCCGTTGAGAAAGTCTTCCGTCTGTTCTGCGTGGAACTAAGAAAAACATTAAAAAGAACGAGTGAATGAAACTAGTCATAAATTCATAGGAAATGATCACAAACATCATTTATACAGCGAAAAGCCATGAAGAACCTACGGCTGAAAAAAGGCTGAAGAACATTTACTATTACAATGACCTGTTCAGCAATGCACCTGATATTGTCTCACTTCGATTTCAACACACGGTATTAAACTATGTATGTGACCTCATTCACAGCCAGTGCTGACTGACAGTAGCATTTCCCGACGAACACACTGTGATCAAAGTAGCTAGCCAATCAAACTAGGATGTGCGTGTGTGTGTGTGTGTGTGCGTGTGTGTGTGCGTGTGTGTGTGTGTGCGTGCGTGCGTGCGTGCGTGCGTGCGTGCGTGCGTGCGTGTGTGTGTGTGTGTGTGTGTGTGTGTGTGTGTGTGTGTGTGTGCGAGCGCGCTTGCGTGCGTGCATACATGCATAGAAACACATACCTGCCCTCATGCTCATGATCGGTGGAATTAATGTGCTACTTACATCATGCATACTTATCATCAGATATTCTTTTTTTCATGGTCTGAAGCACAAAATTCTCAGTAACAACAAAAAGCCCATGAAAATTTCAAGTTAATGCTTACAAACTTCTCATTGATTCCACCGATGACAATGGACGGTTTGCCAAGAATCTGAGAATCTTCAAAAGTCTTGAATCTGAAGGCAGCATTGACGTACGCATGGGCATTCTGGAGAAAGAAAAAAATATGTTAGAAAGGGAATCGGAGACCTGATACACAATATAGTAAACTTCAGCAAAGTCATATTTGTGTGCAAGTGCAATTTTTTTTATGTATAGAATCAATTTTATTCGTCACTGTTAGTATGATCCGTTCAAATGAAATGCGTTTATTGTTTCTTTCTCAACATGTTCTTGCGTAAGTCCCTTGTTACATTTGTCTAATTGCCTCTGGAATCGTTTTCATGAGGCGATAAGTCATTCTTACTCTTATGGTAGCTTGCATGATCATAATTCCAGGATTAAAATCTCAATGAAAACAGAAACTGAATTACTAGACCACCAGACGAACGGAACATACAAATTACAACACAAAGGCAACGCATTTTTACCTCTCAGTCTTCTTCAGACACATGAGACACAAAGGCAACGCATTTTTACCTCTCAGTCTTCTTCAGACACATGAGACACAAAGGCAACGCATTTTTACCTCTCAGTCTTCTTCAGACACATGAGACACAAAGGCAACGCATTTTTACCTCTCAGTCTTCTTCAGACAAGTTAAACACATGAGACACAAAGGCAACGCATTTTTACCTCTCAGTCTTCTTCAGACACATGAGACACAAAGGCAACGCATTTTTACCTCTCAGTCTTCTTCAGACACATGAGACACAAAGGCAACGCATTTTTACCTCTCAGTCTTCTTCAGACACATGAGACACAGAGGCAACGCATTTTTACCTCTCAGTCTTCTTCAGACACATGAGACACAAAGGCAACGCATTTTTACCTCTCAGTCTTCTTCAGACACATGAGACACAAAGGCAACGCATTTTTACCTCTCAGTCTTCTTCAGACACATGAGACACAAAGGCAACGCATTTTTACCTCTCAGTCTTCTTCAGACACATGAGACACAAAGGCAACGCATTTTTACCTCTCAGTCTTCTTCAGACACATGAGACACAAAGGCAACGCATTTTTACCTCTCAGTCTTCTTCAGACACATGAGACACAAAGGCAACGCATTTTTACCTCTCAGTCTTCTTCAGACACATGAGACACAAAGGCAACGCATTTTTACCTCAGTCTTCTTCAGACACATGAGACACAAAGGCAACGCATTTTTACCTCTCAGTCTTCTTCAGACAAGTTAAACACATGAGACACAAAGGCAACGCATTTTTACCTCTCAGTCTTCTTCAGACACATGAGACACAAAGGCAACGCATTTTTACCTCTCAGTCTTCTTCAGACACATGAGACACAAAGGCAACGCATTTTTACCTCTCAGTCTTCTTCAGACACATGAGACACAAAGGCAACACATTTTTACCTCTCAGTCTTCTTCAGACACATGAGACACAAAGGCAACACATTTTTACCTCTCAGTCTTCTTCAGACACATGAGACACAAAAGGGAAAAAAACGAAGAACAAAGAAAGGACTAATCTGACAAAATTTCTTTCAATTCGTAGGAAGTGCAGAAAGAGTGAACTTAAGGTATATAACATTAACAAACCACAGTATTCTTTTTTTTATTTTTAACTCTAACCATCTATTGCTTCTGTTAGTAATGTGTTTAATTCGTTGTCTGGGAACTCGTCCTTTATTCCATCGGTTGAACTTTCACCTGCACTCACCATACTTCCAAACTTTCAATCTTAAATCTCTATCCTGCGATTTTGTGTATGCTTAAAGAGCCATCTTCTGCTTATATAACTTTCCAAACATGCAACTCATTCGCAGCAAACTCAACTATCCTTGTTGTATGTACCCGACAAAACACGTTCCAATCTTTGTAAAGGCTGGCCGTAATGCAAATACATGCACAAAACAACACATAAAGTAACGCTTACTTAATACAGAACTGGAAACAGACGGATGAATCTTCAAATAACTAGTCTTAAGACGTTACAATAACAGACATGGAAAAAAAAACATATACAAAACAGAACTCCCTAGATGGCTATCAAACAGGACATGGCAATGATTAAAAAAATCATTCAACGCCTTCTTCCTTGCGCTGAACTCTGAAGCGATCTGAAGCGATCAAAGCTAAGTGAATTTTCGTTGTTTTATTCGTTTGTTTCTCACCTGAGGAAGACCCAAGAGGTCGAAACGCGTTGTGTTTTGTCTTGTGACTCGTTTGTCCACGTTTCTTTGGGCGGTTCGATAACATTTATTTAAGATTTATTAAAAAAATCGATTTGAATAGTGCGGATAGTTCAGAAACAGAGAACAAGAGCAGTCTTCTGGGTGAGCTAGGCAGAATTTGAGCCTTTCTATTTCAAGGTTGGCAAATCCCTATCCATCCATTTAGCCGACCGCACATAATCAGTAACATGTGGATCTCAACACCACCTCAATGCAGAAGTCCTCACTGGAGGGTAAAGCCCACCTGTGAGCGAGGCGTGATCTTGTAGGAACGGAATCGTTCGTCCTTGTCCAGGGCAGGCAGTTCCAGGGCCACTAACACCTTGCCCGTCATGTTCACATTCTTCACGAAGTCTTGAATCGGGTGGCTCTTGCTGGTCCCATCTTTGGAGTCTGGCATAATAAGAAGGCAGAAAAACTGAAGATACCCCCTGACTCAGTAAGGAAGGTGTTACTGCACACAGTTTACAATATAGTATTTTCAACATTCAAGAATCTTGAGGCCCTTTCTAAAAGAGATCAGTACATGTGTGTCTGTTAGTGTAAATATGAACCAAATGTGACAACACTGAATGTAGCACTGCAGGTAACCCTAACCAAAAACATCTGCAATTTTTCAACACAAATGTAAAACAAGCCCTGTTAATATTCATTTTGAAAACAGAATGGTTGTTCTTGTTGATCTTTCTGTGGTGCTCACTTCTACTGCAACAGTAAAGTCTGCTGTATGGATGTCATGTTATGTCATGTCTGACAATCCGTATCATTCTAAATCATGTCACGTGTGTTTCTACAAACAAAGTAATACTATATTTAGAACGTTTGTATGTGTGCGCTTTCATAATAATGAAAAAAAGCAAACTGAACAGAACAAGCGGATGGATGTTCTGAGGAATGCACAAAAACTATGGAACAACGTTTCGAGAAAAATGAGACCATTTTATTTTGCTTCCACGTTTCCAGGTAAATCACCCAATAGGTTTTTTTTCCCCAAAGGTAGTTTCATTTTATCTGAAAAGAATGTCTTCTTTAATGTTTTTCATGTTGCGCTGACATAAGGTTCAGGCGTTCAGCAGCCGGCTTTCATGGTTGCACCGACTGAATACAAATATCCATACATACACTCTTCGCACACATAATCACACAATCACTTGTCATCGGCAGGTTATGTAACAAAATTATTTGATCGGATTTGTAAATTGATGGACAGAGATGACAACATACACACCTGGTTATATACGACCGAAGAAAATGGAAGCTGCGGAAATCTGTAATTATGCAAGCATCCATGGCTACATATCTATAAGGTAAAAACAGCTGTCTCTGTTGATGATCTGAGTCAAGAGATGACGATTTGACTGATGATGATGATGATGATGAATATGATGATAATGATGATGATGATGATGATGATGATAATGATAATGATGATGATGATGATGATGATGATGATGATGATGATGGTGATGATGATGGTGATGATGATGATGATGATGATGGTGATAGTGATGAGGAAACTGGCCCTTCTGATGTGCTCAAAACGTACCATAGATCTCCACTTTGCCTCCAGCCGCCTCTGTCAGCGTGAAGACGTCGGACGGAAAATCAGGATGGGCGTGCTTGATCATCAGGTTGCCCGCTACACTGGCTGCCTGTGCAGGCAAGCGTGACGTTGTGTTTATTGAAACTACATATCGGATTGGTACATCCATCTTCTATTTGTGTTGTCACTGATTTTATTGTGTGGTACAGCTAGATGTTTAACTAAGCATTTCAGAGAGTATTATCACTTTTCTTCTCAAACAGGTCTCTTCTCTTTCAAAAGTCACATTGCGAATAAAGGATGACGGATCCATATTTGCTTATTATCATTATTCTTATTACTGTCATTATTGTTGTCGTTATCTTTTCTAGTATCATTATCATCATTATTGTCATTATTATCATTATCATTATATTATCATTATTATTTTCATCATCATTATCATAATGATTATCAGAAGAAGAAGAAGAAGAAGAAGAAGAACAACAACAACAACAACAACAACAACAACAACAACAACAAGAAAACAATAAAAACAACAACATCAAAAACAAAAGACATACATTTCTCATGAGCGAGTTGCCGACCAGCTTGAGGTGTCTGACCAGGGCCCCAAAGTAGTGGAAACCGGGCTGTTTAGCCTGCAGTTCTTTGAGAGACTTGATGAGGCCAGTCAGTGAGGTGTTGGCGCCGAACTTCACCGATTTCTCCGTGTCCTGTGAAGCAGGGAAACAACACAGTGGGTTACACACACACCGTCCATGGTTTCTGGTTACACGTTACACGCATATATTTGTATGCACTTACAAACGAACACATAGACACACATATGAATGTGCGCGTAGGTGCATAAAGGCACAAAGCGTCATAGACACACAGAGACATAATATTCACATTTTTACAGCCTGAGAAGACGTTCATGTATTGCTTTAAGCACGCACCTAGTGTGGTGTTGATTTACTATATAGACAATATGTTCAATCGATCTAAGAATTTTCCAGTGCTTCATGGAACGTTGACATTCACTTTGACATTGCTTTAAGCGCGCACCTAGTGTGGTGTTGAGTTACTGTAATCCATAGACAATATGTTCAATCGATTTAAGAACCTTTCCAGTGCTTCATGGAACGTTGACATTCACTTTGACATTGCTTTAAGCGCGCACCTAGTGTGGTGTTGATTTACTGTAATCCATAGACAATATGTTCAATCGATCTAAGAACTTTCCAGTGCTTCATGGAACGTTGACATTCACTTTGAAAATCCTTCTTTCTGATCCTATTGTTATTTTTTTTTACAAACGGTAAGCAAATAACGTGGCCATTTTATACTGCAATCAACTTTATAAGTTACACAAACAACTCATCAGCTTTTTCTGCCAGTCTTCTGCTCACCTGAATCTGATAGTGACCGCTTTACGAGTGACATGAACAACTCATTTGGCTGACATCTAGCTCTCTACTCACCCGAATTTGATAGAGATCTTCAACTTCACGGACATCTATGTATAAGTCAAAGGGACCTTCATCTTTGAAAATTCCTGGAACACAACACAATGATTGCGATACAATTCTGTAAATCATGCTTTAAAACAAAAGTTAGAATCCCATGGCCTAATGGCTGTAGAGGCTATAAACTGTTAAAGACAGGACCACGCCTTTACTTCCGCCACCCTATCCTTCCCTGACCAAAATCAGCTACTCCTTTACTGCTGGGTGGACAGAGAGGATTCTCAAGCCAAAGAAAACCAACCCCAAGAATGGTTCAAACTAATGACCATCAGCTCTACAGGCATACGCTCTAACCATTTAACTACGGGCCTCTCTTTAAATAATTCTACCGCCACTAAAAAGAAATTACGTAGAATTTTTAAGTCAAGAAGATGACGGCATACAAACAAAAAAGTAAAAATCCTTCTGTCAGGTTATATGGGGTTCAGTCAATTCTCTCTAGCGGAAACAACACAAAAGAAAGGAAAAGTGTGTTCGGGAGATGTACGACAGAAGTGTTTTAGGAGATGTATGATAGAAGGTGTAATGATTACAGAATTTAGTACAGGTGAGATAGGACAGAAGTGTGTTCTGGAGAGGTTTGACAAAAGTGAAGAAGTGGTATGACAGAAGTGTGCACAGATGAGGTATGGCTGAAAGTGTGTGCAGGAGAGATCTGTCAGAAGTGTGTATAGAAGAGGTATGACAGAAATGTGTAGGGAGAGGTATGACAGAAGTCTATACGGCAGAGGTATAAAAGAAGCGTATACGGGAGAAGTACAACAGAAATGTTTACAGACAGGTATGACAGAATTAACCAAACAAGAGGTACGACGGAAGTGTGTATAGGACAAATATGGGCAAAGTGTGTACGGGAGAGGTATTACAGAAATGTATACGGAAGAGATGTAATAGAAGTGTGTACAGGAACGGTACAACATACGGGAAATAAGAAACGTAAAATAGAAGTTTGTGTGGGTGACAAATGACCGAAGTGTGTACGGAGAGGTTTGACAGCAATGTGTATAGGATACATATGCCAGATTTATGCACAGGATGACAGAAGTGCGTGTACGAGTTGTGTAACAAAAGTGTGTTGAAGAGAAGCGTAACAGAAGTGCATAGAGGCGAGATATGACAGAAAGGTGTATAGGAGTGTTACGACAGAAGTGTTTACAGAAGAGATATGACAGATGTGTGTTTAGGACAGTTATGACAGGAACGTGGACGGGACAGGCATGACAGAAGTGTGTATAAGAGAAGTGTGCGAGAAGTGTGTTTTTTGCAGGTATGGCAGAAGTATATGCTGGAGACGTATGACAGAGGTGTTTACAGGAGAAGTATGACAGAAATGTGATCGTGTGAAGTGAGACTGAAGTAAGCTGGGAGATGTGCTACAGAAGTGCGCACGAGAGAGGTATGACACACGTGTGTGTATGGGAGAGGTTATACATAAGTATGTTGGATAGGCATGACAGAAATGTATACTGGATCGGTAGGAAAGAAGTGTGTTGGGGAGAGAGAGGTATTAGTGAAAGGCGTGCAGGGGAATTATGACAGAAGCGTGTTGGAGAGGTAGGTAAACATGTGTGCAGGAGAGACATGACAGAAGACCGCAAGAGAGAGTTTCGACAGAAATGTGGATGGAAAATTTGCGACAGAAGTGTATGTACGAGAGATATGACAGATGTGTATAAAGGTGAGTTATGACATGTGTATGATAGAGAGGTATGACAGAAGTGGGTAAGGAAGACGTGTGACAGAAGTGTGTAAGGGGACGTATGATTCAAGTGAGTAAGGGTGACGTATGACAGAAGTGTATGCACGCGTGATATGACACAATTGTGTACGAGAAAGACCTGTACGAGAAAGACCTGACAGAAGTGTGTGTAGGAGAAATAAGACATGTGTGTATACGACAGGTATGACAGAATCATGTATGGGAGAGGCACAAGACAAATGGGTATGGGAGCGGTGTGACAGAAGACTGTACAGAAGAGGTATGACAGAAACGTGTACGAAAGAGGTATGAACAGCAGTGTCTACGGCTGCGGTACTCGTGCATTGCACCACTCACCTGCCGCAGTGTTCCCAAAGAGCAGTCGCACGGAGCTGTCCTTGCAGCCTCGCATGATCCCTCCTAGCTCCTTCAGAGAGGTGGGTCTGTACCACTGACTGGCGCCAATCTGCATGTGCAGGCCGCGGGGGTCTGACGCCGCTGTGGCACTGCCGTTCTCTGCAAGCCTTGCAGCCGATTGGTGTCCGTCGGAGGCAGCTTGACCTGCGCCATTGGCTGCACAGGTGGCACCGGAGTTGTTCCCATTGCACGCTTCGCCGGTACGTGGACACAGCTTCTTGTTCAGGTCCTGATAAACAGTGTTTACACAGTGAGTGTAATAATGTTGACTGGATCTCTTATTTTTCCTTTATTTCGAAGCATTCATTTTATGGCACGTTTTGTTTTCAGAAGAAATAATTTATCAAAATCGACGCACTACTACTGCCTCTAGTACCATTACTTCTACTGCTGCTGCTGCTGTTGCTACTGCTGTTGCTACTGCTGCTGCTACTGCTGTTGCTACTGCTGCTGCTACTACTACTACCAGTACTACTACTACTACTACTACTACAGCTACTATTTCTACTGCTGCTGATGCTGCTGCTAGTAAATAGAATTTGAACAGCACTGTTCTGGCGGTGAACTACTCAGTGCTTTTGATTCATAATTCATTCCTGCAATCAGCCCTACACTATTCCTGATTCATCAACACATTTGAAACAGTATGCTTTGGAATGCTTGCTTTAAAACATAATGTTAATTGTGCTTGGAAAGTATATACAAGGTAAACAGATTTCACAAAGAGAGAGGCAGTGAGTTTCAGACGATATCGGATTCACAGAACAACACACACACACACACACACACACACACACACACACACACACACACACAACACACATACACACACACACACACACACACACACACACACACTGCAACGAATCGAAAGAAAAATAAAAGAACTATATTTAACATCTGATAGTGATCGTTTTTAATTCGTCTATTGTTCACTTATCCCACGTGTCTTTTTTAAAATTTAAAAATAAATCAGTGAAATGAAAAAAAAAATCAATGTGCTCGTAATTTCTACATCACTGAACACAACTACAAGTTATTTCTGTTGGGAAAAATCTTTTAAATAATTAAATCACCTGTCAATATCGCTACCATTCTCAAGCCAGTTCTAAAGTGCAAAGATAATCTAATAAAACCACACATGTGTAACTAGATCGATGGGCACATGGAGGCCAATCCATTGTACATCTCTTCATATATCTTCAAAATCATAAATGCATCATAAAATATTTTACGTAACTAAACTGTCATTGTCTCAGGTACACTTCAGTGGTAGTTGCAGGTCTCTGGCTTAGTTTTTTTTTTTTTTTTTTTTTTAACCGTACGGTGATTGAATAGACATTCCCCACACCACAATCAATGAATGACGTTTTGCTCATTGGTCCGGGTTGCAATCTGGATCTGCACCGAATCTTACAAGCTCGTAGATATCTAGAATCCAACAAACCTGGGTTTTTTTCTCATTTTTGATCTATCCATCGTTTCTTAAGAAATTTAGGAAAATACTAAAAACGTGCAAAACAAATTCTGGGTCCGCCCTTTGAACCAGATTTTCACTAAACTGTTATGGTTTCGTCCTTATGCACCATTCCATCTTTTCTCCAACTTTCGGAAAACTTGCTTCAGTAGTTTTTACTTAATCTTTATGCAGACGGACAATTTCCCCCTCCCCCCAAAAAAAGGAGAAAAAAAAAAAGAAAAAAGATGCAAGTAAAAAAATATAACCTCCTGGACGGAGATGATATTAAGAAAAAGATAATCACCACAACACACACACACACACACACACACACACACACACACACACACACACACACACACACACAAAACAAATCGACCTTACTTCAATGTCAATGAGGCCAGACCCCGGGATTTTGGTGTTGACGGCGAAAGATTTCATGGAGTCCAGGATGGGGCGGTAACCAGTGCAGCGGCAGATGTTGCCGTCAAAGTTATCCTCCACCTCCTGCTCGCTGGGCTTGGGGTTCTCGTGCAGCAGTCTGGACACACAGAGGGCAGGGATCATTGCTGTGTTGAATGCGCTGATGTGTGAATGCATCACCACTCAGCAGATTTTTCTGGGTCAAATTCAAACTGGCCACCAAGATCCAGTGAAGACAGACAGACACTAGTCCCCAACTTAGACAGTGGGAACGAGATGAGGGGGGGGGGGGGGAGAGAGAGAGAGAGAGAGAGAGAGAGAGAGAGAGAGAGAGAGAGAGAGAGAAAGGAGAAGAACAAAAAGATATAGAACTGGGGAAAGTCACTCTGACTCTGTCTACAGGGAGGGGCCGAGGAAGGCTCTTGCTTACGCAGACAAAACAAGTGGCTTACAATTTATCTCACTATTTCAGTTTATCTCACTGAACAATTTCAAGAATCAACAACTGGTTTGTTTAACCAGAACACACACTGATTTTGAATCAAAGGATTGTTCAAAACAAGATTAAGGTTAACATCAAACATTAAATAAATCATCAAAAAGAGTTCAGCCCAACATAAGTATCATCCCATTCCTTAAGGTTCCGCGGGTATATTGGGACGGGTAGCAGAATATTGGTATTTGTGGGCTAGACCAGGGACAACTTTGGGTGCAGGGTAAATGAGGGTAATTTGGGCAAGGTTGGAGGGAGGAAGGGTAAGGAGGAAAATAAAAATGTGGCAGAAATAACGACGAAGTCGACGAAAAAGGACGGCCCCTTGAATTGAAAGACCACTTTGCCAACTTTGTTTTCCCTCTAGAGAGACAACGTGTTTCCTCCTCTCTTCAGCCGGTCAAAAAGGGAAGGTACTTCTATGTCAAGGAACAGGAAATAGGATGTGGAACTTGTCAGGAAACAGGAAGTAGGTTGGGGAACTTGATTATCAATTCCCTAAATTAATTAATTTCAAGCCCAAAAAATAATTACTTCTAGTAACTTTCCCAACAAGATTTTTATATACAAAGAATAAAAATAGTAAACTAGAACCAAATCAAAATACATTATCTTCAATTCCACAACCTTCTTTTTACCACTCAAGGGGAACAACTCTCCAAAGCAATCAACTTAACAAGAGACTAAAATTACGGTTACTTCCCTTGAACTGTGCTTGTGTAGACCAGCCCTCTGTCATGCTGTCTACACTTTCCCGGCCAAAAAAAAAAAAAAAAAAAACATATAAATTTTTAATTTCTGGTCATTTCACACAATGGCGAAGTTTTCTTGAACCAGCAATGAATCATTGCCAGACAATTTCTTTGGTGTACAACTACACGCATTTCTTGGCCAAGATGAAATAATGTTCCTTTATCATCGACAAGGACTTGGAGAGGGTCTCGAAACTTTCCTCCAACTGTCTCAACCATGGTCCCAGATCCTTGGCTTTGCCAACAGTGGCAGACTCAACAGGAAGATCTGCTGCCACTCTATGTGCCAAGTCCAAACGGTCCACAGGCCGCCTTTGTCGTACTGACCTCCTAAGTTTTGGTGCAGGCTCTTCCCTTCCGCATCAAAACCTACCGCCTCGTCAGGCTCAGTGTGGTTGAGATCAACCGACCCATCCACGGATCCCTCCTCGTGATCCTTCTCTGGTTCTGCTGGGTCAGTAACACCTTGTGCCTCAGTCCCATCTCCCGTGTCCACACGGGCTTGGTTGTGTTCCTGTGTATCACCAGCTGGTTCCATGGGTTCCTGTCCGGTACCCATTCCTGGTTAAGATGCTTCTTCATCTTCCTGTGGTGCTCCCATCAGCTCCCCCACATCTGTCCTCAGAGGTTCGCCAGGGCCGAGGAAGGCTCTAAAAACTAAGCCTGTATATTGTTACTGATCATATTATGAAATTGGACTTGTCTAGATACTGGTCCAAGTTAGTATGTTGAACCAGTTGGGTTTACCATGGGCTTTTGGTAGACACTTTGAAATTGGGGAAACGATCCTGGCCATTCTACAGGATTTTAGTAGGCTGTCTTGTTTGAAATAGTACTTAGGCACGTTAAAGAAATGAAGACAGACAGACACTAGTCCCCAACTTAGACAGTGGGAGCGAGATGAGTGGGGGGGGGGGGGGAAGAGAGAGAGAGAGAGAGAGAGAGAGAGAGAGAGAGAGAGAGAGAGAGAGAGAAGGAGAAGAACAAAAAGATATAGAACTGGGGAAAGTCACTCTGACTCTCTGTCTACAGGGAGGGGCCGAGGAAGGCTCTTGCTTACGCAGACAAAACAAGTGGCTTACAATTTATCTCACCATTTCAATTTATCTCACTGAACAATTTCAAGAATCAACAACTGGTTTGTTTAACCAGAACACACACTGATTTTGAATCAAAGGATTTTTCAAAACAAGATTAAGGTTAACATCAGACATTAAATAAATCATCAAAAAGAGTTCAGCCCAACATAAGTATCATCCCATTCCTTAAGGTTCCGCGGGTATATTGGGACGGGTAGCAGAATATTGGTATTTGTGGGCTAGACCAGGGACAACTTTGGGTGCAGGGTAAATGAGGGTAATTTGGGCAAGGTTGGAGGGAGGAAGGGTAAGGAGGAAAATAAAAATGTGGCAGAAATAACGACGAAGTCGACGAAAAAGGACGGCCCCTTGAATTGAAAGACCACTTTGCCAACTTTGTTTTCCCTCTAGAGAGACAACGTGTTTCCTCCTCTCTTCAGCCGGTCAAAAAGGGAAGGTACTTCTATGTCAAGGAACAGGAAATAGGATGTGGAACTTGTCAGGAAGCAGAAAGTAGGTTGGGGAACTTGATTATCATTTCCCTAAATTAATTAATTTCAAGCCCAAAATATAATTACTTCTAGTAACTTTCCCAACAAGATTTTTATATACAAAGAATAAAAATAGTAAACTAGAACCAAATCAAAATACATTATCTTCAGTTCCACAACCTTCTTTTTACCACTCAAGGGGAACAACTCTCCAAAGGAAACAACTTCTTAACACGAGACTAAAATTACGGTTACTTCCCTTGAACCGTGCTTGTGTAGACCAGCCCTCTGTCATGCTGTCTACACCAGCATCACACATATTTTATTTATTCATTCATTTTGTTCTATCCGAGAACGTTAATGTGGATTTTTCTACAACATTTTCCCAGGGACAACTTTTTTTGTTGCCACCTGCCGCCGCGGCAAAGTGGTTATTGTCGCGGACTCTCGGCTGGGATGTCGTGGGTTCGATTCCCATCAGAGTCATGTGGGATTTTTCTGCCCCGACCGGCTCCTACCCAGAGTTGAGTTTGTTACGGGCTCAGTTGGGAAGACTGGAACCCCACAGTCGAGTTTCATCCACTAAATGGATGCGTCTCTGAGAGTGTTGCTAGAATTTCCTGATCAACACTGCAGGTGTCTGTATCCCTCGGGCCTGGCTGAGGCCGGGATATATTATGAAAGGAAGCGTAGAGTGCAGCCCTGTCACGAAGTCTCAGACCGGAATGGAAATCCATAGCATCATCTTCATCACCCTCATTCCCCTCGATCAGCATTAAAAAAAAAAAAAAACTTTCAAATTCTGTGGCCCTTCATGCCCTGGTTTCATGGTGACCTCAGTTTCGATGTCCTCTCCACGTCTATGGCCTTGGTTTGATTCCGTCGGGGTCACCGGTATCGGTAAGTTCATGGGGGCTGTCGTTGGATTGACGTGGTGGCGCCCTCCGGAAGGAGAGCTCACTCACGCCGACTCCAGCAACTAAGCAATTATTGTCGTGAGTAGGGGGTTTAGCACGTGGTCTCCTGCGTATGTTGAATCAGGACAGGCGCCACTGAACACCACCAAAGTGACTCGGCAGCAATGCAGTCTTCTCCGGTGGGTTGCCTCTTGACGACTTAACACTGACTCCACCCTGTGAATTGCCGGTGCTGGGGCTGTGGCGGGTCGGGCCGGGCTGCGGCTGTGGACGGGAGGGTCGGAATGAGCGGCGTGGGTGCAGTGCCACTGAGGTGGCAGAGAAGATTGGACAAAAAAAAAAAAAAAACCAAACTTTTTTGTTGCCTTGGGTTGTGATACGTGCGCAGAATGCATGCTGCAGTCCAAACAGCAATTAACGGTCACTGTGCATATAAGTATGAGCAGAATGAATGATCGAATGTGAGTAAATCATACGATGATTTTGTAAAGCGTCGTGAGTATTAGTTTCAGTTTAATCAAGGAGGCGTCACTGCGTGCGGACTAGTCCATATACGCTACACCACATCAGCTAAGTTTTGAGACCACACTGCGCATGATTTAAAGATGATTGATAAACGAATTAATACCTAAAATGAGAGAATTTAAAAAGAGGGTCTCGTGGCTACGGCTTAGCAGATGTCTGACTTACGCTTGTCAGGCCTTGAGTACCTACCTAACACTGGTTGTGTCATGATTATCATTGTCTGTGTGTGGTGGGTGAATAGCTGTTTAGAACGTAAATGAAGAGGGTTCCTCCAGTGGATTGATTTCACTGTGACCTTACCAGGATACTTCCATCGACTGTCTGCCCTTCGAACCAGTGATACGATACAGTCGTGGTGGCTCTGTATGGGTGGATCTTGGGTAGATGTCATGGTGTGACACTGACGCACAGACAGACAGACAGCAGACAGACAGACAGACAGACAGACACACACACACACACACACACACACACACACCCCACCACCACCACCACCACCACCACCACACACAGACACAGGCAGACAGACAGACACGCGCGCGCGCGCACGCACACACACATACTCACCCACTCACTCACTCACACACACACACACACACACACACACACACAGCACACACACACACACACACACACACACACACACGCACACACACACACACACACACACACACACACACACACACACACACAACACACACACACTGCAGAACGAGAGTGGAGTGGGATGGGGATGAAATAGGGTAGGAGTGGGTGAGCAACGGGCAAGTGATAACGGATAGAGAAAAAAGGGGAAGGGAACGCAGCGGACACAGATGGAGTACTGCCGCCTCGAATGCTCACCCATACATCGTCA
This sequence comes from Conus canariensis, assembly GCA_033310375.1. NCBI lineage: Eukaryota > Metazoa > Mollusca > Gastropoda > Neogastropoda > Conidae > Conus > Conus canariensis. The sequence continues at coordinate 100,561,265 of CM065715.1, forward strand.
TGACCATGCCCGGCGTGCAGTAGCCGCACTGGGTGCCGTTGAAGGCCGCGATGCGTTTCTGAATGGGGTGGTACCCTTCCTTCTCGCTGCCCAGCCCCTCCACTGTGGTCACCTGCCACCCGTCCACACTGGGCAGCGGGCACAGGCACTGGAACAGACAGGACGACTTCGGTTCATGGGATCTGTTATCCTGCAGGCAGGTGTGGTGTTGGGAGAGCACCGTGCTGTCCTGGCTGGGTCTGTCAGTCTGCTGGATAACTTGATAAAAGCAGTTGTATCGATCTCCATCAAACGTTACAGGGTTATTCACAGTGGTCATATCTGGAAGTGGTACACCGTTTGATCTGAAAGGCTTAAAAGCTTGAAATGACGATAGAATACTTGTGCAACGCTACAGTCGCACGCGCGCGGGCGCGCGCGCGCGCACACACACACCACACACACACACACACACACACACACACACACACACGGACGCACACACACACACACACACACACACAACACACACACACACAACACACACGCACTCACCACAAACACCACCCCACACACACACACACACACACACACACACACACGCACTCACCACACACACACACACACACACACACACACACACACACACACAGAGAAAATCTGCCAGGTTTTTTTGTAAACAAAATGTCTGGGCGTTTGACATATACTGTGATATATGTCACCAACACTGGAGTTTATGGGGATGCTACTTTCAAAAGCTACTTGCCTTCGAACATGGTTTATCTCTGTAAGGTTTTCTTTTTCGGCAAAGATCAGAAGAGAGTGTATTCAATTTAAAAGAAAACCTCTGTGTGTGTGTGTGTGTGTGTGTGTGTGTGTGTGTGTGTGTGTGTGTGTGTGTGTGTGTCTCTCTCTCTCTCTCTCTCTCTCTCTCTCTCTCTCTCTCTCTCTCTCTCAGGCCGGTCTCAGACCCTACCGAGTTGATGCTCTGTGTCACCATCTTGTGGCTCAGCGGGTCCTCCATGGTGACAGCCACAGCGCAGCAACCACACCCCGCCTCCCGACACATCACCTTCGTCCCCGTCAGTCCCGCCTCCATGCGCAGGTAGTCATTGAGCGATGTGGTGGGCGTGAACCTCCCCGACAGTAACACTGTAACGGTCATCATTTTCATCACCACCAGCGTCATCGTTATCGTCAGCAGTTATAGTCATAAAAACAAGTTCAAAAGGTGTTAGCTTTGTTCTGTTTCACAATGGAACATTTTTGGAACACAAAATAGCAACAGAGATGTTTAATTTTTTTTTTTAAATACATAAATCCATGCCAATTTACGATACAGTCAGAACAAATACCTTTTTTTCAAACTAATGTGTGTGTGTGTGTGTGGTGTTGTGTGTGATAAAATTATAATCTGCACTGAAATCAGAACCATTCGTATCGCCTGCTCAGAGACCTTTCATCCTCTGATTCTGACATATCAGTGAGACATAGCTAACTGTATAAATCCTCTCTTGGCATCAAGTGGAGATACACCGCATATAATTCGGTGGTATTCTCACCATCGAGCGTTCAAAAACAGGCACCCTAAAGCACCCAGTGAGGGGTTAAAAAAACAAAAAGAAAGCAAAATGAGAAGAAAGCGCTGCAAAAAGTAATTTGCTCAAAAGTTGAAACAATTATGTAAAGAGTTAAAAAATAAACAGCTTAAAAGTTGAAATAATTATGTAAAGAGCAGTAAATATACGGGGAAATGTTTGAGCCTACGCTTGAGGATACATCGAAGAAAAAAAGCGAGGTCCAAAGGTGTCAACGGTCAAAACGGTTATCTGTACTGTCAAATAATCCAAGCATTGTCAGTCACATCAGTGTCAACAGCAGCTAAGAATTGTGCTGAACAACATTCACTCGGATCTCCTAGGAGATGCAGTCTCCCACCGATTGACCGAAAAATAATATGTTGAAGAAATAAGTAGTTGGCGGGGGGGGGGGGGGGGGGGGGGACTGAAAAGATTAAAAAGGAAAGGAGAAAAGTTGCGGGGGTAGTAAGGCAAAGAGAACAATATATATAATATATATATTAACAGTCAAAGTAGATAAAAATCCAAACAAACAAGATCAAAATGTCCCAAATTTTCGGCTTTAATTGCCTTCTTCAGGGGGTACAGACTGTAAAAGTAAAAACGCTCGCATTCTCCACTCTCAGTCCTTGAGCACGAATCACGAATGTGTGCAGTTGGGTAAAGGCATATCAGCTCAAATGTTTTAACTGTGAAATAAAACACTGAGTATAAAACAGAGCGCATCAACAGGGAACATAAAAGTTAGGAGGGGAGGGAGGGGAAGGGTGGGGTAAAGGGGACAAGATGACAACAGCAGGCAGGTTGGCCATAATGTTCGCGTTACCCCCACAGACCACCACATTGACAACTACAACGAGAGAGAGAGAGAGAGAGAGAGAGAGAGAGAGAGAGGAGGAGGGAGGGAGGGGGAGGGCATTGAAAGCGTTTTGACGGTGAGTCCAATAGGTATACGACATACTGGGACAAGGGAAAGCATTGTCGATGTCCTGCAGATCCGTAGAGGAGGTGTGTCATGGTTCAACAGCTTACACACTGGCTTTGTCTGCCACTCCACACCTTTTTTTTTTTTTTCTTTTTTTTTTACTGTCTGTCTGTCGGTAGCCTTTACGTTATATGCGTGTCTAAGTTTGTCTCGCTGGCATGTTGCTTATCAGGATATGTCTGCCGGTCTGTTTACCTGTGTGAATGAGTGTGTATTCAAAGGCCCGGTATCTCTCACCTAATCTCTGTTTGTGTAGGAGCAAGAAGAACCCGTTTCGTTTAAACTCATAGGGGGTATAGTGTTTATGAAGAAGAAGAGGTAATAATGTATGACAAAACACAGCATGTCAATATTTGTGAAGAGAGAGGGAGAAACATTTCAGGTTAAAAAACAAACAAACAAACAAAGCGGGCATTGTGCTTGTGAAAGAGGAGACCCACTCTTCAGATAAGATACGAAGCGGGTATACTGTTTATGACGAGGGAGGTGAAACACTTCAAGTCAAAAACGAATCCAGTGGTAGCCAACCTATACATGGAACACTTTGAGAAAGTAGCCCTTGAGTCCTTAACTACTTTTCTAATAATTACATATTTGTTCTCAAAAGCAGGTTTGCGATCTTCTATTATATGCCAGCTGGACTCAGGATCCGGCAGATAGAACGTGTGTGTGAAAAGTAGACGCTGGGATCCACATTTATGTAAAAGAAAAAAAAAAAAAAAAAAGAGAGAGAGAGAGAGAGAGAATTTTGTGCAAAAATGCACTGAACGCACACGTGCACACGCATATGCACACAAACTCACGCACGCACACACACACACACACACACACACACACACACACACACACACACACATACACACACGCACGCACGCACGCATACACACACACACACACACACACACACACACACACACACACACAAAACAAAAGTGTGTGTGTTGTTGTTGTTGTTGTTGTTGTTGTTATTGTTGTTAAGCGCAATAAACCTGGAAGTGGGAGAGAGAGAGAGAGAGAGAGAGAGAGGAGAGAGAGAGAGAGAGAGAGAGAGAGTTTGGAGGCAGAGGCTGGTGAGGGGAAAGGGGGAGGTGGGAGGCAGACGGGGAGAGTTTGCGGATGGTATAAGCATGGCATAGTAATTGAAGGGTCGTGAGACAAAAACGTCACATGGCTAAGTCAGCGTGACACAAGTCTTGAGTGACGTGCGACCCACCCTTGCCCTGTAAATAGCACCCCTGGCAGTGACACACAACGGCACACAGTAATTACCCATGTGGTGTTGTGCACAATAACCAACTTTGCAGTGTAGTGTTCCATGATAATTAACTACACATGGCAACAAGTAACATGCTACATTCCCCACATAGACCGTTGGATGGTCTGTCTTTGGAGTTGGTTTCTAATGCTATACTTTAACCGCTCTTTCGTGTTCTTTCTGCCTTTTCTGTTTGTCATAACATCATCCTTACGTAAAAGCACTGAAGCCCATTTGCCTATTTCACGTGCAGTAAGACAACCGTATTGATGTGTTCTCTGAAGTCTATCACTACAGCAGAACAGCATTTTTTTTCTTTTCTTTTCTTTTTTTAATTTATTTTGTGGGTGTTAAACACTACATACTTATTTTGCATGTCTGTCAGTGAATGTGAGCAAAGCTACAGCTTGACTTTTTTTTTAATACTATGTCATGCTTGGCTGAACATTCGTCCATCAGAAACGTTCCTGTATTATCAAACAACTTTTGATATAATACAGTAGTCTAGGAAATTGAGCCTGTCAAACTCGTCCACTTTAACATGTTCTCATCTGTTCAGCGACACGTATACTGACCTGATTTTCGAGTGCATGAATCACGATAATTTCCAGAGCATGTTGAAAGGTGTGGGAAACAGAACGCAGCCCTGACGAACATCAGTACGGAACTACCCTCCAGTGGCACCTGATACGAACACTGCACTAGTTGCTTTGCAGTACAGTTCTTGAATTGTGTCGATCAGATTTTCCCGTACCTTTAATTTCTTCATTCTCCTGCAAGATTCTTCTGAACGGCCTCTTGAAGTCTGTGAACTCGTAACAGAACTCTGTCTGATGTGGCGACGCCTGCTTTTAGCAAAGAAATCTGTTTGATGGAACTTCTGCATTTTCTTCGGCACTAATTTACTCGTGGCTGTGTTCTGTTTAGAATAATACTCAGAATTATTTGGCTGCCTTGGCTGATAAAACCTACAGTGTGTAGTTCTGGCAGGGTCGGAGATTTCTTAGGCGAGAAAAGAAATCTCCAACACTGCCAGACCTACACACTGTTGATGACGATTAATGATCAAGTCAATAGCACGGTCTGTTCTCCAGTAAGCCAGATAATGTTGTTAATGGCAGTCAGAGTATGAACAACTGCCTCTCCTGCAATGTTTCAAGAATTCTTGTGGGATTCTTGTTGATGCTCAGAGCCTTCCTATTTTTCAGCGATTTTTCTATAGTTATTGCTCCATCCTGTTGGGAATGTCCTTAAAAGACTCTCCTCAATATTCACTCGCACATATTCCTGCCCCCCACTCCACCGCCTCTCCAAAACAGCATAATATTCCTGCGTAATAAGAAAAATAAGTCAGAGAATATTGACTGATTTTTTTCCGGGCCTAACCTCAAGAGACTCATCTCGACTCCCAATTTTGACGACCCCCCCCCCCCCCCCCCCTCCTCCTCAAAGATCCAGTATTTATGGCAAATGTACAGTTAATAACCCCCCCTCCCCCCTGAAATGCATTCCCTTTTATTCTCCACCTCAGTCTTCAAAAATACTGGGATGTGTGTGTATGTATGGGTGGGGGTGGGGAGGGGATTTAACGCCACAAACAGTTTTTACAGTAATTTCATGGTTGACCCCACTAAAACCTAATTCCTCTCAACCGCTCATCTCCATTTTTTGAAAGAGCACGTGTACGTGGTAGATGAGCTTCACGCTAAAAATGTTGACAAGCGAATCCCTCTGAGCCGTGTCCATCCCATCCTCCACGTGATCCTTCACTATTAGTTCTTTTACAAATCCCTTTATGACATTTCTCTCGGCAAATTTCAAGCCATATCTTGTTCAGAGAATTTGCTGAAGTTAGTAGGCACAGGACCGTGAAGGGAAACGTGTGTGTGTGTGTGTGTGTGTGTGTGTGTGTGTGTGTGTGTGTGTGTGTGTGTGTGTGTCGTGCGTGCGTGCGTGCGTGCGTGCGTGTGTGCGCGCGTGTGTGTGCGTGTGTGCATGCATATGCGTATGTATAGTGTGTGTGTACGTGTGTGTGTGTGTGTGTGTGTGTGTGTGTGTGTGTGTGTGTGGTGTGTGTGTGTGTGTGTGCTTGCATGCGTGCGTGCGTGGGGGAGGAGGGCACACGTGTGTGTGTGTGTGTGTGTGTGTGTGTGTGTGTGTGTGTGTGTGTGTGTGTGTTTGTTAACCCTAGAGTAGGACATCCTCTTCTCATTCCTGCCTCATGACTGCGTTCCGCTAGCACCCTGCCTATATTCCTCTTTCTCGAATCAAATCTGACTCTTACTTTCTAAATTCATTGCTTGTGTGGAATTCACGGTTGTAGAAAAAAAAACGTCCTCTTGTGGTCTGGTGTCTGTGTAACGTGGAGAAACTCCAAGTATTTTAGCTGCGCCTGTTTGAAGTAGCGTGATGTGACAATTATCTTTACTTACCCTACTTTTGTGTATTCTTCCCTAGTTTTTCCTAATTTTTCTTAGCTTTTTTTTTTTTTTTTTTTTTTTTTTCAGTGTTAACCGTTTTTCTCCTCTACACTAATTTTCGTTATCATTTCCCAACATTTTCTCACTTTTTTCCGTGAATCTATGCGTTCTTGATTATTTTCCCTTTTTTGAAAAAAAAAAATCCCCGATCCTCCCCTCATTTTCCTATGCTTTCTTCTTGTTCACTCCTTCTCTTTAATTAACCATTTCAACCAGATCCAGCTTTTCCAGCCCTTTTCAGTCTTATCAGTTTCAGACAAAGTACGTATGAAAAAACTGACTGCCTGAGCGAGAAAGGTTGCACTTTAATGACGACGCGGAATTTCCAAATCATTAAAGGTAACCTTGACAGATGACCACGTCGACTGGTCTTATCAGAGAGTTTATTGCTACCACACTCATGCGAATACGATCTGTATCCGGCACTTCATTCCACATAGTTGGCCTCCAGGAGTCTTGCTTAAATGAACATACGCATATGCACGCACGCACGTATGCACGCACGCACACACACATGCGCACGCGCGCGCACTCTCCCCCTCTCTCTCTCTTCGGACCCAATCACAGCACTTCTGAGTAACAATGTCTGGTATTTGCATAGCAGCACCCTAGGTTTTACAGGTTCATGAAGGGCCACGTTGAAGATAAAAAGTACTGAACATAGTCCGACCTGCTAATAACGGTTCCTAAATAAGTATTTCATCATTCTAAAGACTTCTTTCTGGAACCTTTGTTCCCCTTTGTCTGCATCAAACCCTCCTTTCCCCCAATCCCCGCTCCCCCAATTAAAGTCTCCGACCTCTACTACAATTTTTCAGAATTTCTGCCGGCCATCTCTAATAGATCCCACTTTGCTTTTTTTTTTTTCTTCTTTCTTTTCTTGAGAGAGAGAGAGAGAGAGAGAGAGAGAGAGAGAGAGAGAGAGAGAGAGAGAGAGAGAGAGAGAAGTTGGCTGTGGCTGTCAATTGCAAAAAGTAGAACAATCTTCTTCTCTGTCATGGCAGCAAGGCTGACCAAGTACCTGATGGAAAACAAGTACTTGGATGTGTCAGTCCAGAAAGGTGGCATCCCAGGCGTGGCGGGCTGTGTAGAACACGCCACAATGATCTGGGACGCAATCCAAAAAGCAAAAACAGAAAAGAGAGACCTGGACGTAGTGTGGCTTGATCTGGCAAACGCATATGGATCTGTGCCCCATGAGATGATACAGTTGGCTCTTGAGATGTACCATGTGCCAAAGAACATCCGCGACATGCTCAAGAAGTACTTCAATGGCTTCTCAATGCGGTTCTCTACCAAGGAGTACACAACAGACTGGATCAACTTGGAAGTGGGTATTGCAATGGGCTGTGCAATTTCCCCAATACTGTTCGTGCTGGCAATGGAACTCATCTTGAAAGCAGCAACAAACAACGCGAGACAAACAGACCTTGGCGATGGATACAAGATGCCTCCTCTCAAGGCCTTCATGGATGACACTACAGTGATTTCATCCAGAGAAGACGAGACACGTCATGTGCTGGAGAGGCTGGACGACATAGTTGCCTCATCCAGAATGAAGTTCAAGCCAAAGAAATCACGGAGTCTCTCACTGAGGAAAGGAAAAGTGGCCGGATCTGTGGTCTTCAGTGTTGCCAACCAGGCCATTCCAACAGTCACAGAAGAACCAGTCAAGAGCCTTGGAAGATGGTATGATGATACGCTGAAAGACACACAAAGAGCAAAAGAAACCAAGCAGATGGCGGAGGAAGGCTTGGAGACCATTGACCAGTGTGGGCTCCCTGGCAAATACAAGGTCTGGTGTCTGCAGTTCATGCTGATACCAAAGCTGCTATGGCCTCTGATGATATACGACATCTGCACCAGCATAGTGGAGGCAATGGAAGCCAAAATCAACAAGTTCACAAGGAAATGGCTTGGTGTCCCACCCTGTCTGACTGACATAGCGCTGTACTGTCGCCAAGCAAAGCTGAAACTACCCCTGAAATCCATCCTGGAGGAATACAAAGCAGGGAAGATCAGACTTCAAAGCATGCTGGAGGACTCAGGAGACAAGGTGGTAGAAGCAATTAAGCCCCAGCTGAAGACAGGCAGAAAATGGAAAGTTCAAGAGGCGATGGATTCTGCAAAAGAAAGTCTCAAGATCAGAGAAATAACAGGACACACACAGACCAACAGACAGGGACTGGGGGTGACCAAAACTGAATGGTGGTCAAAGGCCAAAGGAAAAGCCAAAAGAGACATGATGATTCAGGAGATGAGAAAAGAAGAAGACCAAAAAAGACTCCAAAAAGCAGTCCAGCAGAGCCAGCAAGGGCAATGGACAACGTGGGAGAATGCACTCCAAAGAAGTCTCACTTGGAATGACATTTGGCACATGGCCCCTCTCAGGATCAGCTTCATTCTCAGATCTGCATATGACCTCCTGCCCTCAAATGCAAACCTGGTGAAGTGGGGGAAAACAGACGATCCTGCATGCCCCCTCTGCCATGAAAAACAAACAGTGGAGCATGTCCTAAGCTCATGTAAAGTAGCCCTGGCTCAAGGAAGGTACACATGGAGGCACAACCAAGTGCTCAAAGAAATTGTACAAGTAGTCTGGGCTAGTACCAACACCACAAAAGGGAAAATCAGGACTCCAAAAGCACCCGCAACATTCTTCACGGCAGGAGGCAGCAAATCATGGCCAAGAACAACAGTGCCACTCGAAACATGCAGGCAGAGTCTGCTGGACGGGGCAGATGACTGGGAGTGCACTGCAGACCTCCCAGAATGGAAGAGTCACCCAGAGATCATCAGCAAGAGTGGCATGAGACCAGACATAGTAGTCCACTCTAAGTCAACCAAGCAGCTGATCATGATCGAGCTCACGGTGCCATATGAGAACAGAATGGAGGCAGCTCAAATCTACAAGACTGAAAAGTATGCTGATCTGGCAAACAGCCTGAGGAGAGAAGGCTATCAGGTCAAAGTCCTCACTGCAGAAATTGGAGCTAGGGGGTTTGTAGGAACGTCTGCATACAGCCTCATGAAACAGCTCTCAGTTGCAGGGAAGGAAAAAACCAGAGCCCTGAAAGCAATGGCAGAAGCGGCAGAGAGGTGTTCAAGCTGGATCTGGTCAAGGAGGAACAAAAGTGAACTTCATAAGGCTTAATTTCCCTACAAAT
>CM065715.1:100575710-100578210 GCA_033310375.1 Conus canariensis
TGAGGAAAACATACTCTGACCCACAGAGCAAACACCGCTCGACATTCAAGGTCTGGTGTGGCCAACCAACCCTGAGGAACAGTTCAATGGCAAGCCTCCAACGTTGGCGGAAATCAAGAAGGTGGTCGACAAAGCCAGAGCCAAATCATCACCAGGGCCAAACGGAATACCTTACCAGCTTTACAAGAAATGTCCCAAGGTGCTGGAGTGGCTCCACAGGTTGCTGCGATCGGCTTGGAGAAACCAGAAGATCAGCGGCCAGTAGATGACGGCAGATGGTGTGTACATCCCCAAAGAGCAAAACTCAAGTGACATCAGCCAGTTCAGGCCAATATCACTACTGAACGTCGAAGGGAAAATCTTCTCTGTCATGGCAGCAAGGCTGACCAAGTACCTGATGGAAAACAAGTACTTGGATGTGTCAGTCCAGAAAGGTGGCATCCCAGGCGTGGCTGGCTGTGTAGAACACGCCACAATGATCTGGGACGCAATCCAAAAAGCAAAAACAGAAAAGAGAGACCTGGACGTAGTGTGGCTTGATCTGGCAAACGAATATGGATCTGTGCCCCATGAGATGATACAGTTGGCTCTTGAGATGTACCATGTGCCAAAGAACATCCGCGACATGCTCAAGAAGTACTTCAATGGCTTCTCAATGCGGTTCTCTACCAAGGAGTACACAACAGACTGGATCAACTTGGAAGTGGGTATTGCAATGGGCTGTGCAATTTCCCCAATACTGTTCGTGCTGGCAATGGAACTCATCTTGAAAGCAGCAACAAACAACACGAGACAAACAGACCTTGGCGATGGATACAAGATGCCTCCTCTCAAGGCCTTCATGGATGACACTACAGTGATTTCATCCAGAGAAGACGAGACACGTCATGTGCTGGAGAGGCTGGACGACATAGTTGCCTCATCCAGAATGAAGTTCAAGCCGAAGAAATCACGGAGTCTCTCACTGAGGAAAGGAAAAGTGGCCGGATCTGTTGTCTTCAGTGTTGCCAACCAGGCCATTCCAACAGTCACAGAAGAACCAGTCAAGAGCCTTGGAAGATGGTATGATGATACGCTGAAAGACACACAAAGAGCAAAAGAAACCAAGCAGATGGTGGAGGAAGGCTTGGAGACCATTGACCAGTGTGGGCTCCCTGGCAAATACAAGGTCTGGTGTCTGCAGCTCATGCTGATACCAAAACTCCTATGGCCTCTGATGATATACGACATCTGCACCAGCATAGTGGAGGCAATGGAAGCCAAAATCAACAAGTTCACAAGGAAATGGCTTGGTGTCCCACCCTGTCTGACTGACATAGCGCTGTACTGTCGCCAAGCAAAGCTGAAACTACCACTGAAATCCATCCTGGAGGAATACAAAGCAGGGAAGATCAGACTTCAAAGCATGCTGGAGGACTCAGGAGACAAGGTGGTAGAAGCAATCAAGCCCCAGCTGAAGACAGGCAGAAAATGGAAAGTTCAAGAGGCGATGGATTCTGCAAAAGAAAGTCTCAAGATCAGAGAAATAACAGGACACACACAGACCAACAGACAAGGACTGGGGGTGACCAGAACTGAATGGTGGTCAAAGGCCAAAGGAAAAGCCAAAAGAGACATGATGATTCAGGAGATGAGAAAAGAAGAAGACCAAAAAAGACTCCAAAAAGCAGTCCAGCAGAGACAGCAAGGGCAATGGACAACGTGGGAGAATTCACTCCAAAGAAGTCTCACTTGGAATGACATTTGGCGCATGGCCCCTCTCAGGATCAGCTTCATTCTCAGATCTGCATATGACCTTCTGCCCTCAAATGCAAACCTGGTGAAGTGGGGGAAAACAGACGATCCTGCATGCCCCCTCTGCCATGAAAAACAAACAGTGGAGCATGTCATAAGCTCATGTAAAGTAGCCCTGGCTCAAGGAAGGTACACATGGAGGCACAACCAAGTGCTCAAAGAGATTGTACAAGTAGTCTGGGCTAGTACCAACACCACAAAAGGGAAAATCAGGACTCCAAAAGCACCCGCAACATTCTTCACGGCAGGAGGCAGCAAATCATGGCCAAGAAAAACAGTGCCACTCGAAACATACAGGCAGAGTCTGCTGGACGGGGCAGATGACTGGGAGTGCACTGCAGACCTCCCAGAATGGAAGAGTCACCCAGAGATCATCAGCAAGAGTGGCATGAGACCAGACATAGTAGTCCACTCTAAGTCAACCAAGCAGCTGATCATGATCGAGCTCACGGTGCCATATGAGAACAGAATGGAGGCAGCTCAAATCTACAAGACTGAAAAGTATGCTGATCTGGCAAACAGCCTGAGGAGAGAAGGCTATCAGGTCAAAGTCCTCACTGCAGAAATTGGAGCTAGGGGGTTTGTAGGAACGTCTGCATACAGCCTCATGAAACAGCTCTCAGTTGCAGGGAAGGAAAAAACCAGAGCCCTGAAAGCAATGGCAGAAGCGGCGGAGAGGTGTTCAAGCTGGATCTGGTCAAGGAGG
>CM065715.1:100583210-100588210 GCA_033310375.1 Conus canariensis
GATCACGTGACTCACGCACATGAGGCGAACACGGTCATGTGTACCAAAGTTTAACCCCTGTTATTATGTAAATTAGATGGGTGAAGGATGACCGACCGGTCACTCCTCAAACCGGTCCCCCAACATCTTACCTTGAGTCAACATTCGTGCGACCTCTCCCTTCACCCAAATGAAATCAGTGTCGGTCAAAGTTTACAGACACACCCTCCCCCCTTCCCTCCCCCTCCACCCCCCCCCCCCCCCCCCCACACACACACACAACCTTTCCGTCACCCCACTCATACACACATATTGCAGGAAGATCTGAAGTGAGAATATTGAGATGTATATAATTGTACGTTTTTTTTTTTTTTTTATCTCCCCTTTTGTTGTACACATAAAGGTATCTGATTGTCTACAAAATCAGTCGATTTATATAGGTATATTGGCTGAAGCTTTCAGGGACTTCGCGTTGTCGCTATACCCTACTCTTTTGACAAACGTGCCTCTAGCCAGGTCAGCTAGGTCATGGCCAGCCGGTAATTTGACCTCAAGCTTTTTACCACCCCGATCGCCTACTGATCGTTGTGAACAAATACGTAAAGTGGTGGATTTCTTCCAATGAAATTTGTTTTCAATAAAAGCGGTGGTTTTTTCTTTTTTTCAGAGGTAGCATAATCCTCGCCATCTCTTGACCTTTCCTCAGAGTCGGCCAAAAGGCAGACAAGAAAAAAACACACCCGTGGATGCAAGTGGTCCATAGACAGTACTGTCTTCAACTGCCGAACCGACTAGCTGGGAGCAATCCTGCAACACTTTTGGAAGCCAACGCTGTGTTGATACAGGATACAGGCACACACAAAGCATTCCATTAAGACGTGAAGGATCATAATTGCTACAAAAATCATTTCAACAAAAAATCTGGAAAGGGCTGTAGATTAAACCACTATATTGGTGAAGATTCAGATAAAAAAAGAGAATCGAAGATCCGTCCAGCAAAATTATTACACACATTTCTGTGAAATAACCAGAAATAGCCACTCAAAAGCTAATGTTCACAAACTGATAAATATCTGTGAAGGTAAAACATTTTCATGGAATTATATAACACGTTGTAACACATTAACGTGCAGTAGGCCTGCTTTCTTACGGAATGACTGCTACAAGGCCAAAGAGAAGTAACTCTTCTGCCCATAACAACTACTCTGTTACAAATGACGGTTGTTACTCATGAGCTGACTTGCTCACAGGTGTGTGTGTTTATGTGTGTGTGTTTATGTGTGTGTGTGTGTGTGTGTGTGTGTGTGTGTGTGCGTGCGTGCGTGCGTGCGTGCGTGTATGTGTGTGTGTGTGTGTGTGTGTGTGCTCGCAGTAAGTGTGTGTATGTATATGGGTGTATGTGTTCACTCTGCGCGCGCTTGTGTGTGTGTGTGTGTGTGTGTGTGTAGAAGTCTCATGGCTCGTGTAGGAAGCTATATGCTTCAGCTTCCTAATTCTGATGTAAATATCATAGTTCAACTTGTCACAGGACAATATAAGAGAATGAGATTGTTCTCTTAGTATGGAACGGATAGCGCTTAGATGACTGTTATCATTGAACGATTTGAACATCGTAACAACATTAGTTGTCAACAAAAATTGTACCTTCAAATTCAAGAGTGTTATGGGCAATTCTTTAAAATCATCACAATCTCGCATTCAAATTTGAGACAGCATCATAAAAATCAATAAGAAATTAACATCAATAATCCGCCACTGAATCAGAATGGTCGCAAACAACAACAACAACAACAAAAGAATGGTCTGTTTATTCACCCCATTGTCACATAATTGGCTTAACCCAATTTGTACTTATCCGCATTCGGTTCGGCTATCGGCATTCATCGTATTCGGTTCAAGGGTTAGCTTAAAAATAAACAGTTGGCTTATCGAGCATGCAGATGTCGGCCTGCTGTCTTACAGTCAAGAGTGCTAACTTCACATGGTGTCAGACAAGACCACAGCCCACAGATAAGTATGGCATGATGTATTATGTTAACAGTTGTTAGAGTGTCAAGATTGTTAAGCAAAAATGGCGAATGAGGGACAACAACGACAGAGACATTTTACAGCCAACATTCCAGCTCCTTCAAAACTAGACCTTCAAGGCCATGTAGAAACATCATGGAGAAAGTTCAAACGCCAGTGGCAGAACTATGCGATCGCCTCAAGACTCAACAAAGAAGAAAAGGAGTACCAGTGCGCCGTTTTCCTTGCCTGCATTGGAGAAGATGCCCTGGAAGTTTTCGACGGACTTCCTTTTGCAGAGGGAGAGAACAAAACGGACATTGATCTTGTCATCAAGAAGTTTGAGGAGTTTTGTATAGACACAACGTGTGAAGCATACGAGTCATATAAGTTCCACAAGAGAGAGCAAGAGACTGGAGAGAACATTGATGCTTATGTCGCCGCCCTCAGACGAGCTGCAAAAACATGCAATTTCAAGGAAGAAGAAAGAATGATTCGCGACAGAGTTGTGACTGGCATTAGGGATGACGCTATTCGTAAGAAACTGCTTGAAGTGAAAGACCTTGACCTCCAGAAAGCTGTGCAGATATGCAGAGCTCAAGAGAGCACGCAGACCCAGATGGAGTCCATGTCACAGGGAGATCGTGTCAGCCGCCTCACAGACAGCAAGCTCAAAAACAGCCAAAACCCCAGAGAGCCTAACGAGAAACAGCCACAGCTCTATCAGCAGCGACCAAAACGTGCACCAGACAGCACATGCTATCGATGTGGCAGAGACCGCTATAATCGAAATGATTGTCCAGCAAAGTCAGCCAGATGCAGAAAGTGTTCCAAACCAGGACATTTTGCGGTGGTGTGCAGGTCAGCAGGCCAAATTCATTGGACCAGAGAGGAAGAAGAGGAACAGTCAGATGAGTACTATTTGGGATGTGTGATTGGAGAAGTCAGTGACCCTTGGAAAGTCCCCATTGTTAGAAGGACTCCCAGACCATGACTTTAAGCTAGATACAGGTGCCGACGTCACGGTCATACCAGAGAAGATGATACCCAAGGGAAAACGTCCACTGGAGAAAACCAAGAAAAAACTCTATGGACAAGGAAAGAAGGAAATCACTGTCCTAGGCAAATTCTCAGCAAAAATGACCTACAAAGAAAAGACAGTCACACAGGACATCTACGTCATCAAAGACCTAGAAGAGCCACTGCTGGGTCGCACAGCTATCTCTGCCCTTCAGATGATAGAAAAAGTGAACGCTGTCAGTGACAAGGAAGCCCAGTACAGGAGAGAGTTCCCTACACTCTTCAGAGGCCTAGGTAACCTGACAAGCTCTACGTACAAAATACACCTCCAGAAAGATTGCAAACCATATGCTGTGACCTCACCACGTCGACTTGCTCTTCCACTCCAAGATAAAGTCAAAGAAGAACTAGACAATCTGCAACAACTTGGAGTCATTCGTCCTGTCTCGAAACCAACGGACTGGTGTGCTCCAATAGTTGTAGTGCCCAAATCAAACAGAGTCAGAATCTGTGTGGATTTCACAAAACTGAATGAGGGGGTCAAACGTGAGAACTTTCCACTTCCTTCCACCGACCAGCTTCTCGCCTAGTTATCTGGATCCACAGTCTTCACCAAACTAGACTGCAACAGCGGTTTCCATCAGATACCACTGGAGACTGAGTCACAGGAACTGACTACCTTCATTACGCCCTTCAGAAGGTTCTGCTATACCAGACTCCCTTTCGGTATAAGCTCAGGCCCCGAGATCTTCCAGCGCACCATGACCCACTTGCTTGCGGGTCTCCCAGGTGCCATCTGTGACATGGATGACATCCTCGTTCATAGGAAAGACCAGAAACAACATGATGAACGCCTCCGCCAGGTGATGCAGAAGCAGAGTGATGCTGGACTGACTCTGAACCCAGACAAATGTGAATTTTCAAAGCCGTCGATCAAGTTCTTGGGACAGATCATCTCCCCAGAGGGCATCACCATTGACCCTGAGAAAGTCGCCGCCATCACAAATTTTCCAAAGCCAACCAACATTACCGAACTCTGACGTCTACTTGGTATGGTCAACCACGTCGCCAAGTTTGCTGGTGCCAATCTGGCAGACAACACCAGGGCTCTCAGAGACCTCCTGAAGAAAGAAAATGACTGGACCTGGGATGCCCCACAAGAAGAAGCCTTCCAACACATCAAAAGACAGCTCAGCTCAGCACCTGTTCTGGCTCACTACAGCCCGAGCCGGAAGACCCGTCTGTCTACAGACGCCTCGTCCTACGGCCTTGGAGCAGTACTGCAGCAGAAACAGGATGACGGCATTTTCAAACCAGTCTTCTATGCATCCAGATCACTCACTCCAACGGAGCAGCACTATGCCCAAGTGGAGAAAGAAGCACTGGGAGTGGCCTGGGCATGCGAGAAATTTCGAGAGTACATCACAGGTATCAAAGACTTGGTCATTGAAACAGATCACAGACCACTCCTGACCCTCTTGAAGACCAAACATCTCGATGAGCTGTCACCTCATCTGCTGCGATTCCGCATGCGTGTGATGCGATACTCCTTCCAGATCGAATACAAAAAAGGCAAGGACTTGATCACTGCAGATGCCCTATCTAGAACACCGGTTCAACTGGCAGAGAAAGAAGACAAACAGCTAGAAGAAGAAGCTGACTCCATGGTGGATCAGGTCCTCTCCAGTGTTCCAGCCACACCATCGAGACTCGACCAGATCCGGCAAGAGCTCAGCATGGACCCAGTCTGCTCAGAAATCAAGAGATTCATTCATGAAGGATGGCCCGAACACTGCCCTAATGAGAAGATCCAGCCATACTGGTCTGTTCGACACTATCTCAGCGTGGAACAAGACCTCCTGCTCTATGGAACCAGACTGGTTATCCCCGAGAAGATGAGGCCAGACATCCTGGAGAAAATTCACACGGGACATCAAGGAATCGTCAAGTGTCAGGCTCGAGCACGAGAAAGTGTGTGGTGGCCAGGCTTGTCT
>CM065715.1:100593210-100613210 GCA_033310375.1 Conus canariensis
TGAGAGAGAAGACGAGGAGAAGGAAAAGTTCTATCAAGAACTACAGGAAGCAGTTGATGGTTGCAACAAGAATGACATCATCATCATCATGGGGGACCTCAACGCAAAGGTTGGAAATGATAACAGAGGGTATGAGAGGACTATGGGCGTACATGGACTTGGAACACAGAATGGCAATGGAGAGAGATTGTGCGAGTTTTGTCAGCTGAATGGGCTTGTAATAGCAGGAACACTATTTCCCCATAAAGACATTCACAAGGCAACATGGGTATCAGCAGATGGAGGAGTGAGGAATCAAATTGACCATCTTTTGATCAGCGGACAGTGGAGATCGTCTGTATTAGACTGTCGAGTACAGAGGGGAGCTGATGCCAACAGTGACCACTTTCTGGTGAGGACTCGCATCAGACTGCATCTCAGCTCACACAGAAATAACAACAAGGTCAAGCCGAGACTAGACGTCGAACGTCTGAACGATGAAGCGACAAGGAAGAAGTACTGCGAGACAGTAAGAGGCAAGCTGGAAGAGACCAGGAACGAGAGTGAAGACGTAGAGGAGGTGTGTGAGCAGCAAAAGAATGCATATGTCAAGTCAGCGGAAGAGGTGCTCGGTTTCAGAAAAGGGAAAAGCAAGCCATGGATCAGTGACAACAGCTGGAAACTCTTTGACGAAAGGAAAGGAATAAAGACGAAGATTGACAGTACCCGCTCAGAGAGAATCCAAAACAGAATGAAGGAGGAATACAAGGAGAAGGATAAAGAGGTGAAGAAGAGTGTGAGGGAGGACAGAAGGGGGTGGATGTCAGAGAAAGCAGAACGAGCACAGAATGCAGCGGAGAATGGCAGGCAGAAAGAACTGTACAGTATAGTGAAGCAACTGACAAGACAGAGCACCAAGCAAGCAGCAGCAGTGAAAAACAAGAACGGAAAACTGTTGAAGAACAAAGACGCCAGGCTAGGGAGGTGGAAAGAGCATTTCCAGGAAGTGCTCAACAGAGATGCACCGGAGGAACCACCAGAAGAAGAGGAGGAGACAGAAGAGCTTGACATCTCAGCGGAAGCACCAACTATTCAAGAGATTAAAACAGCACTGAAGGCCCTCAGAGACGGAAAAGCACCTGGAGCAGACCAAATTTCAGCAGAAATGCTCAAAGCAGACATCGAGCAAACCAGCCAAGAACTCAAACGAACCTTTGACTTCATCTGGGAGAAAGAGACAGTTCCTACACAGTGGACAAAAGGACTAATTTGCAAAATTCCGAAAAAAGGTAACCTTCAGGAGTGTGGCAACTGGCGGGGAGTTACCTTGCTGCCACTGGCCAGCAAGGTGCTCAGCAGGATCCTTATCAACAGGATACAGACAGGAGTGGATTCTTCACTCAGGAAAGAACAAGCCGGCTTCAGGACAGGCAGAGGAACTATCAACCAGATATTCATCCTCAGGAATATTCTGGAACAAGTCAACGAATGGAATGCTACGCTGTACATCCACTTTGTCGACTTCGAAAAGGCCTTTGACTCCATACACCGTGACAGCCTTTGGAGCATCATGCGTCAGTATGGAGTCCCACAGAAACTGATCCGGATGGTCAAGACCCTTTATGAGGACTTCCAGTGCTCCGTAATTGATGACAATGAAACAACAGACTGGTTCCCAGTGATGACCGGGGTGAAACAGGGCTGCTGCATGTCAGGATTCCTATTCCTGCTAGTGATTGACTGGGTCATGCGGAAAAACCGTAGAGGGTGAGAGAACCGGGATCCGATGGAACTTCACAACCATGTTGGAGGACCTGGACTTCGCGGATGACCTCGCCCTACTATCCTCAACAATGAACCACCTTCAGACCAAAACAACAAGACTTGAAGACAATGCAGCCAAAGTTGGACTGAAGCTGAATGCCAAGAAGTGCCAAGCCATGAAAGCCAACAGCAGGAGTGACGATAAGCTGAAAGTTGGAGGAAGTGAAGTAGAGGAGGTAGAGAGCTTCACATATCTGGGTGTAAATGTGACAAAGGACGGCGGAGGCACAGCTGATGTCAAGAAGCGAGTAGCCTTGGCCAGCGCACAGATGAAGCGGCTATCAAACATCTGGCAAGCCAGCGACATAGGCAGAAAGACTAAAGGTTCCCTTTTCAAGAGCCTTGTCTTGTCCGTCCTGCTCTACGGATGCGAGACCTGGAAACTGGCTAAAGGAGAGGAAGAAAAGCTTGACACCTTTCAGACCAAGTGTCTAAGGAGGATTTTCAAGATCCGATGGCAACAACATGTCTCCAATAAGACAGTTCTTGAGATGGCAGAAGCAGAAAAGACCAGCGAGGAGGTGAGGAGACGGAGGTGGAACTGGACTGGGCACATAATGAGGAAGGAGAGGAACGACGACTGTGCTGTCGCCCTTGGTTGGACACCAGAGGGAAGAAGGAAACGAGGCCGACCGAAAACAACATGGCGGCGAATGGTGGAGAAGGAGAGAAACGGCGCAGGCTGGAAAACATGGAGTGTTGTACGCCATGCAGCTACAGACCGAACACAGTGGAGGAGAGACGTCCAAGCCTTATGTGCCTCCTGGCACAGAGAACAGAACAGAACAGAATTTTATTCAAAAAGGCCAAAGCCCAATTTGAAGGGGTGTGAACAATAACAATGAATATATGATACAAATATGAATGACACTGTCATCCCATTATAAGCATGAGAACTAGGTCAAATGCAAGACTGAAAACCAGTTTCCAACTTACAAAGGAAAATAATGGAAATTCAATAAAGAAAATCATTACATTCGCACATTTATAGACTCAATCAACAAATTCACATTCATACAACAACAAATTTGATAAATCAAGATATAGCTATTTCCCTTCTCTTAAAGGCTTTGTAAAGATATACAGCAAGATTTTTAACGACTTCTGTCTTTCGTGATGCTAGAAGTAATGTTAATCTGAAATCACTAGGATTATTATGATATTTTGGATGTATTAAACTGTGTCTTAAATCATCGAAAGCAGGGCAACAAAAAACAAAGTGAATTTCATCATCTGTGGCAGATCTACACAATGGGCATTTCATGACACGTTCGCTATCCCTGTTATATCTTGAGCTGTGCACTGATAAATTAGAAATCCCAAATCTAAATCTTGTTAGTGTGTATCGTATAAATCTGTTCAAATCCAAAAGTAAGTATGTCTCCAGTTCATGAGACATCTTGAATTTTCTATAGTTTATAAATCTGTTACTGTCATCCATATGACAATTCCAGCTTTGCCACCTGCAATCGATTAATCTTTGTTTGAACTCTCTTATAAAAGAATTTATACATCCTACACCTTGATTTTCCCATACATAACAGAAGCCATTACTATTCAAAACATCCCGAACTTTCGAAGCCCAATTGACTTTTCCTCTATCTGACAAATTTAATAACATTTTATATGCTTTGAATGGCAGTCTATGCTCCTCCATTCGGGTTAATTTCAACCAGTATCTAATGCAAGAGACAGTAGAATTAATAAACAGGGGGAATCGATTTAATTCACCATATACAAGATCATTCGGTGTTTTGATACCTACCCCTAAATACTTCTTTAACACAAACAAATGAACACTTTCTATCACTGATGAAGCATCTTCTAAACCCCAAATCTCAGCACCATATAGAAGCATAGATTGAATCTGTGAATCGAAAAGCTTCAAGAATAATTTCACAGAGTTATTATTCAACTGATTCAACTTACAAATAATACGAATAGCAGCTCGTTTCCCTTTGTTCGCTAAATCTTGGCATGCAGGCTTAAAACTCAATCTTGTTGAAAACAAGATACTAGGTATCGATATGAATTCACTACATTCATCTTAACATTGCCGTAAAACCATCTCTCTGTGCTTGCTAGGTATCCCCCTTTTCTAAAAACCATAATGCTAGATTTTTCTAAATTAACTTTAAGTTGTAACTGGCATGCAGCTTTATGAAGATTATTTAGTTGCGTCTGCAACCCAACCACAGTTTCTGACAATAGTATAATGTCATCAGCAAACAAAAGAATAAACAATTCAATCATATCCACATTGAGACTAACACCATGTCTACCATTATTCATAATTTCAAGCGCAAGTTCGTTAATAAATAAACAAAACAGAAGAGGACTACAAATATCGCCTTGTTTCACACCGTTCGTACAATTGATATAACCTGTGTACTGTGTACCACAACGAACTCGAGCTTTAACAACCTCATACATACTTTTAATACATCTGTAAATTTTATCTTTAATTCCATTCTTTAACAAAATAGGCCACAGTAATTTTCTTGAAATTGTGTCGAACGCTTTCTCAAAATCAATGAAAGCTACATACAGTTTTCTATTACATGAAAATTGCTTTTGAATGATTGCTAAAAGTGTAAATATGTGATTGGTTGTAGAATAATTTCGTTTAAACCCAGCTTGGAATTCACCGGTAATATTGTTCTGCTCAACCCATTCCTGTAATCTTGAATTAACTATAGAGCTGTATATTTTGCTACTTATGTCTGAAAGGGAAATTCCTCTGTAATTATTTGGATCGTTAATGTTGCCTTTTTTAAACAATGGAACAATAATAGATTCTTTCCATAAATCAGGATATTGACCCGTGTCAAATAGAACATTGAAATATTTTACAAAGAAACCAATTACATCATCTCCTGATTTTTTTAATAGCTCTCCAATTATACCATCCGGTCCAGCTGCTTTCTTACTTTTCAATTTTCTCACTGAGAGTATGACTTCTTCTTTAGAAATAGGCCAATTCAGAAAGTTGACATCATCATAATCATCATTTTCATGTGCATCATTTCCATTTCCTTGACCATCGTTATCATTATCTGAATAATTATCTGAAACATCAGAAGCACCTGTACAGATATATTTGTTGCCATCAGTTTCATGTTTTTCAAGAACCCTTTTAAAATGTTGAAACCATTCCTGCACTGTGATCTTGTTTGGCTGAAACTTATTCTTACTAGAAACTCTACCCTGGCACAGAGAGATTTAAGGTTAAGGTAAGGTAACCACGGGTCATATGTACACAAGCTTAGCCCCTCTATTATCATGTAAATGAGATGGATGAAAGGTGACCCACGGGTCACACTTCAAACCGGTCCCCTTGAGTCAACAATTCGCGCGACACCCCCCCCCCCCCCAACCCCACCACCACCACCCATCCCTACTCACGCACACACTCAACCTTTCCCTCACCCCACTGATCACACACACACAGACAGACTGCATGAAGAAAGCTACAAGTGAGAATATTGAGATGTGTTTCTTGTATTTTTGTTCTTTTGTTGTTGTACGTATATAGGTCTCTGACTATCAACAAAGTCAGCCATATTGGCTGAAGCATGCAGGGATTTCGCGTTGTAACTTACTCTACCCAATCAACAAACATGCCTGCTGGTGTTCAGCCACTTCACGGTGTTCTAGAAATGTGACTTCAAACAGTTACGTACGCCGGTCGCCTGACGAACGTTGAGCACTAATTTGCAAGATGACGAATGTCTTCCCATGCAATTTGTTTTTAATAGAAGCGGTGTTCTTTAAGTAGTGCCACAATAGCCATTCTCGTAACTGTGACCTTTGTAGTGCAGTGCCACTTGTGGTACTACTACACCAGTAGGCTGCAATGCAAGCGTGACTACAAGTGTGTGTATGTGATTATTCGTTTTACACAATCTCTCTGCATAGAGAAGAAAAACGTTCCCAATAAATTGTTTCGTGACAGCACCGGCACGCCATATATGCTACAATACTAGGTTCATTACGGTCAGATTCAACGTCCACAGATTCTATACTATGATATATAGATTATAGATGTTTAACATCAGATTTCTGATCTAATAGACCTGCAGGTTCATAGATTTCTATTCGTTTATAGAATCTGTAGGTGTATCTGTCTATCACCTAAAATGATCCCAAAAGAGTGGGGGTTGGTGTATACCTTACACAACATTGAGACCACCAGAACGACAACACGTTAAGACGGGCAGTGAAAATGAAGCTTTTAATGCTAAATGACAGTGGATTGGAAGTCGCCACGTCTGTCTAAGGCTTGTCCAACGTTGCGAGCTCGAATGTCGCGTGTATTTTACCTTCTCAAAGAAGTGTCACCCGTGTGTGTTGGTTGGTTTGTTTGTCTGTCAGCAAAATCTGTCGCACTGACTTCCATGGAAATTGGTGAAGAGATGGAATGTGGCTCAATGACGAACCCATTAATTTTTGTTGCAGATTTGGATCAAAGGTTGGATAAAGAATTATTTAACTTTCCTCAGCATTTTCAAAAAAATAAAAAGACATTTTTGGACATTTCTGAAAATTTCACCCGAAATAATGCACGGATCACAAAACAAAACAGAACGAAAACGAACAAACAATGGAAGAGTCAGAAAGGAAAAAAAAAAAAAGAGTTACTAGGTTACTAACATACGCGAATTTATAACATTTGGTGTGGATCGGATTTACAACCCGGTGTAACATGCCAAAATCACCTCCACGTTTGTAATTATTCCAAAGAGCAGGTGTCCAAACTCATTCCGTGATGAGTAAATCCAGACCGACCTCCCCCTCTGTTCCAAAGTCATTCCCCTCACTAAGAGTTCTAACAGAGTTCCTAAAGAATAAAGACATTAATCAATGCACATTGCACCTGAATTTGAGGGGAAGTAGGGAGGGGGGGGGGATGGAGGGTGGACGTGTGATTCCTAACCAGTTCCAGAAGTACTCCTCATCCCGTTCCATAATCACCCTCTGAGAAGTGATTCGGGACATAGTCCAGATTCACCCAGAGGAGTGGTAAGGCAGGTGCTCAAACTCACCTGCCCTAAGTGACAGTGAGTGGAGATGGGTACATGCAAACGCCATGGACTGTATCGCTAATTTTCATCGTTCCCTAGAAAGCAAATCTCAAACACCATCATCGCTATCCTGCTATCAGTCCGATAAGCAGTAATTCTCAAAGTCATTCTGAACAGATTACAGCCGCGACTAGATAACATTTCTAAAGAACGGGCCCGATTCCACAAAAGCAGACGTATCATGGAAAAGATCTTTAACCTCAGTACTCTTGGCAAAAACCCCCATCTCCAACCCAAGAGGGAATGCTACCACTTCTTTACAGAATTCAAGAGGGCATTCAACAGCGTCTGGCATGAGGCTTTATGGACCATTGAAGAAATTTAAGATCAGCGATTTAGCACCATCGACTGTACTCCAAGGCCACAAGTACGGTACTCATACAAAGTGTTAATAGAGAATGGTTCTATACATCAGTTCGAGTTCGTCAGGGCTGCGTTCTATCTCCCACATTTTTCGACATATTCCCAGAGCACTTCATTACTGTTGTACTGGAATTTCAAGTCAGCACAGTCTGCATTGGAGGAAGAACCATAACGAACTTTCGCTTTGCAGAAGACATCGATGGTCTGGCAGACAGTGAACAAAAGCTCGCAATGCTTGCTGAAAGACTCGAGGAAACATCAACAAGATATGGCATGGATATTTAGATGATCAACTGACACCCAGTCACTTTACTATTATCATTACTGACATACATGTCCTGGACGGAACCTAGGAATTCTTCTCCGGTTCACTCACCGGCAATCAGCCATTAGCTGTGAGAGATCAAATAAGAAATTCTGTCAACATCAACACTGTCCAAACTGAAATCTATGTACAAGAACAATAACATCTCCATGGAACAGAGGGTCCTGCATACATGGCATATTCCATCTTCCTGTATATTTACACGCGAGGCATGGATTCTCACTACTGATCTGAAAGGAAGAATCCAATTTATGGAAATCAGACCCTTAAGCATCCAATAAACTGATCATATTACCAGAGAACACATGCAGCAAACCATCAAGCAACACGTCTGACCATGTAAAGATCTAGCGACATCAGTTCAGGAAAGATAACTATGTCAGAATGGCACATAACGCGATCCGGTGACCTTACTAAAATAATCCTCAATGGAGATTTTGAGGGAAGTAGATAGAGGGAGATAAAACAACAACAACAAAAAATCCGATGCACTGGCATGATTGCCGACAGACAAGGGAAGCATTTGCAGAGGCCTAGCTTTCGCACACAACGGAAAGAGCTTGAGAACTCTGGTGAACAAGTCTCGAGTGCAGCACGCTAATGACTTCACAGAAAAGATCTATCTATCGATCGATCGCTCTATCTATCTCTCTGTATAACTAACTACCAACCGATCTATCTATAGATAGATAGATGTACACACACACACACACACACACACACACACACACACACACACACACACACACACACACGTACGTGTGTGTGTGTGTGTGTGTGTGTGTGTGTGTGTGTGTGTGTGTGTGTGTGTGTGTCTGTTTGTGTGTCTGTGTCTGTGCGTGTACAGATTAATAAAGCTTTGGAGGTTTTTTTCCCCCCCTTAAATAATGCTAGAACAGGGAATGTATACACTGGCTACTAACGGTAATGACCGACACGACTGATCAATACTGCACCAGCAATTCTGCACGAATCAGTAACAGTTTGTTTGAACTAGCCAGTAATCACTCGCTCTGTCCGAAAAAAACAACATCAGGCCGCCATCTGAATGGCTGTTGATTCGGGTTCATGGTAGAGTGATGCAAGTCCTGTCCTGGTGGGGGCTGAGGGCAGCGAATTGTTCTTTACTTCTTTGCTCGAGGGTCTGCAGGGAGTGTTTCCACTACGTGTAGGCCTCGGTCTTCTCATAGAATGGACTTCCGTTCTCTGGTGTGTGTGTGTGTGTGTGTGTGTGTGTGTGTGTGCTTTCCTAACCATTAAAAGTAGTTACCAACCGCTTAAAGGGCTGGGTGGAAAAAAAGCATGTACACTTTGCTTATCTCATTACCCTGGTAAAATAAAATTTCCTTCTCTCCTCTCTCTCTCTCTCTCTCTCTCTCTCTCTCTCTCTCTGTAAATCCTGTTTGTTTTACCGTAGATCCCGGCATCTTCTTATTGTCGGTTTTTTTTCTTCTTTTACAATAACATAAACCTCCATAACATAAAAAGAGTGAAAGCGACACTTGGCCTACTGTTTGAATCGCCGACTCTCTGAATCGTTCAGTCACCTCTTCAAAACACCCACCTTGGTCTTCCAAGGGAAGGAACACGGTGGTCAGTCCCATGACTGCGGTATCGAGTTCTGTACATGTCACAAAGTCTCCAAACACCGGACACAGAGGAAAGCCGTAATGCTCTCTGGCAGTCCACCCGGACTGGAATGTAACCCGCACGAGTGAAAAGTCGGTTTAGTTGCACTCTGCTAGAGATTGAGAATATCGATCGTTTCGTCCACCAATCAAAGCACGTTGCTATGGGGTGAAAGATAATGGCTGTATGTGACTAGGAACGATGTTATTTTTTTTTTCTGACCTCTAAAAGATCCACATTCATCCTCTTTGTATGGAAGGGATGTCTTCTTGTTTGTTCTGTGTGCTCTGTGTTGTCATTTCTGTTGGGCGATTCGGTGTCATAAGCATGAGTCGTTTGGAGTTATGCGCGTGTAATCAGTTCACCATGGGAGCAAGAGTTATCCTACTTGTTCGTTATTTACTTTTTTTTTAATATGGAGTTAAAACAGAAAGAAACTGAATCAGCGTTATGGATACTCTGTGTCTTTGTTTTTCCATTTCTGTGTTTTTCATTGCATGTAAATTAATGTAGGCTTTGTATCAAGTCACGTGATTCGCTCCACTCCCGTAAACTTCCTTCTGATTGTATGGTATTTGACTTTTAGCCATAGTCCCTCTGTTAGCTAACAGCATGCAAAATGGACAGTCTCATTATGAAGATTTTTTTTCTTTCGGGGCCGGAATAGCTCAGTGGTAGAGCGCCGGACTCGTAATCTTGGTGATCCTGGGGTTGTGGGTTCGAATCTCCGCCGGGCCTTTTCGGTACAGGGGGATGT
Organism: Conus canariensis; assembly: GCA_033310375.1. Taxonomy (NCBI): domain Eukaryota; kingdom Metazoa; phylum Mollusca; class Gastropoda; order Neogastropoda; family Conidae; genus Conus; species Conus canariensis. The sequence continues at coordinate 100,603,172 of CM065715.1, forward strand.
TTCCCTCAGAGTTAACATTGGTTCTGACTCCATTTCCTATACAGGCCTTCGAATAAGACTACAAACCGAGGTAGGTTCCATGTGTGAATGCACGCATAACATCTTGCACACACGTAAAATCACATCACCAGCTTTCGGAAGAGAAGGCCAGTGTGGCCGTTGGTATGGATGACACGTTACACATAGCATGCACCCTGCGTGAGAAATGGAAAGAATGAAGGAAGTAAGGGTAATTAAGTGAACGATGTTAAGCGATATTGACTGGATGACACGCGAAACGACTGAATGAAACGTCAGCTGGCAGCTCTTCAGTCGGCACTACCCAGGTAGGCAGTCCGTTATGTAAACGAGTGTGGATTGTAAAGCGCTTAGAGCTTGGTCTCTAGCCGAAGATAGGCGCTATATAAGTAGTCACAATAATAGTAATAAAGATTTCATGAAGTTACTTTTCAGTTAGGGTTAGGTTCGGTTAGAGTCAGGTCAGGTGTAGGGTCCACTGTAGGCTGATGCACATAGGATGGAAGGGAACAAAGTGTTGATTGTTTTGCTTTGAGAAATTGTCCCCCCTTTTTTTCCCCTCACACTCATGCCTCGTTGAGCACCGTGGACGTGTGGCTCTCGTGGTTTCATCTGGAATTCTCTCTCTCTCCCTCTCTGTCTCTCTCTGTCTGTCTCTCTCTCTCTCACTGTCTCTCTCTCTCTCTCTCTCTCTCTCTCTCTCTCTCTCTCTCTACACACACACACACACACACACACACACACACTCTCTCTCTCTCTCTCTCTCTCTCTCTCCCTCCCTCCCTCTGAATCATCCCTGTTTTGTTAATAAATTTTTTCATTGTGTAAAAGTGTTCATGTGTTAGCATTCTGGTCCCTGAAGGGACAAGGGCCAGATAAAAAAGCATCTTCTTGTTTATCAGTTACCCTTGGGAATAAAGATTCTCTCTCTCTCTCTCTCTCTCTCTCTCTCTCACACACCACACACACACACACACACACACACACACACACACACACACACACACACACACGCTCGCGCGCGTTCTAAGCCCTTGTTCTCTCCTGTCCCCTCGCCATCCGTACCTCCTGTGAGCTTATAAGGTTAACGTTTACCGGACGACAACACCATCAATCATTGACTGCTTGGAGATTATGACGATTTGCGTGCGCGCGCGCGCGCATGTGTGTGAACATACATGCGTGTGTGCGTGCGTGTATGCGTGGGTGCGTGGGCATTCAACAATCCTACCATTTACATTGTTATTTTAGTAGTCAAACTACACATATACTTTCGATGCAAAAAAAACAAAAAAAAAATCGTTTTATGGTTCAATCAACAAACAGATAGAACAATTAACAGTACAGAGCTGACAAGAGTTTAGCAGTGCATACTGAGTTTTGCTACCCAAAGAAGACAATACAATTATGTGTGCATTGACACAAGCGAAAGGAGTCCTTGTGTCACTTGTTGATCTTTCCACCAAGTGTCCGTCAATCAGTCTCGTACTGGTTGCGCAACCTGGCTTACAGTCAGTAGGTCTGCCGGCCACGTTACGTCATGAAACAATGGCCGAACAATTGTCAGTTCACTGTAGCCATTACATCATTTCGTCCATTCGCTTGAAATCTACTTCCTACAATGACACCTTCAGACGACGCCTTTTTTCTTTAAAACTCTCTCTCTCTCTCTCTCTCTCTCTCTCTCTCTGTGTGTGTGTGTGTGTGTGTGTGTGTGTGTGTGTGGTGTGTGTGTGTGTGTGTGTTGTGTGTGAGTCGACTGAGTGATTGTGGAAGTGCAAAATAGGAGGGATCGGTCGCTCACCGCCAAACAGCGTGTCAAAATATATGTTCCCGGCAGCCATCTGAACGTTAATCAGTTGAACTTAGTGTGAAGGCCCACCCTCTTTATCCATGATGCGTGTGTGTGTGTGTGTGTGTGTGTGTGTGTGTGTGTGTGTGTGTGTGTGTGAGAGAGAGAGAGAGAGAGAGTGTGTATGTGTGTGAGTGTGTGTGTGTATGTGTGTGTGTGTGTGTGTGTGTGTGTGTGTGTGTGTGGCGCGCGCGCGCGCGCGTGCGCGCTTAAAGAGACACATAGCAAGCGATCCTCTTATTAGTTACGAGAGAGAGAGAGAGAGAGAGACAGACAGACAGACAGACAGACAGACAGACAGAGACCGAGACGAGAGAGACAGAGACAGAAAGACTCTTATCATGAGAGAGAGGCAGACAGACAGACAGACAGCAGACAGACAGACAGACAGACAGACACAGAGACAGACAGACAGACAGACAGACAGGGACGAGCGAGAGGCTGGAGGGAAGAAGAGGGGAGGAGAAGGGAGGGGTGAGGAATGCGGAATGGTCTCCTTGGTCCATTCTAACTCAGTATACGTAAGAAGGGAACCAACAGGTTAGGAGCAAAGTACGCTATACACATCGAGTCACGATGACTATGCAGGTTTGAGAGAGAGAGAGAGAGAGAGAGAGAGAGAGAGAGAGAGAGAGAGAGAGAGAGAGAGAATTATAACATTTCTTTTTTTTTCAATGTTAACATACTACGTACTGCTAAGGGTTTTAATTAGACAGCTACAATGCATCAGTAATTCAGTAATATCAACATATTCCACACATTTTAAAGGTGTGATTACAATGCATGAATAGAATAAACCGTACTAGAAACATAACCAGTCAGCGACAATGCCGTCATAAAATCAATAATCTTAACACGTATTTACCATGGGGTGTGTGCGTGCGTATGTGCGTGTGTGTGTGTGTGTGTGTGTGTGTGGTGTGTGTGTGTGTGTGTGTGTGTGTGTGCGCGCGGCGCGCGCGTGAGTGTGTGTGTGTGTGTGTGTGTGTGTGTGTGTGTGTGTGTGTGTGCATGTGTGTGTGTGTGTCAGTGTGTGGGTGTGGGTGTGTATGTGTTTGTGCGCGCGTGTTTGTGCGTGCTTGCGAGCGCTCGCGCGCGCATGTGCGTGTATACGTGTGTGCGTGAGGGGGGGGAGAGAGAGAGAGAGAGAGAGAGAGAGAGAGAGAGAGAGAGAGAGAGAGAGAAGGGGTGAGGGGGTTGAGGGAAGAGACGAGGGTAGGGGTGAGGGGTGGGGTGGAGAATGCATAGGTGGTCTCTGCATTCCATTCTCACTGACCACAGGTACGAAGGGAACCAATCGGTTAGGTGCAAAGTACGTAACACATCGAGTCACGATGACCATGCAGTTTATCCAGTCACGGTCAAACTGCAGCAAAACCGAATATGAACATGACAGCAATCAAAGGAGTGTGTGTGTGTGTGTGTGTGTGTGTGTGTGTGTGTGTGTGGTGTGTGTGTGTGTGTGCGTGCGTGCGTGCGTACGCGCGTGCGTGCGCGCGCGCTTGTGCGTGAGTGTGTGTGTAAACCGGGGGAGGAGGAATGGGAGGTAAGCAGTTACAGGAAGGAACTGAAGGGGGAGTAGGACAGCAGAAATTCTTTAGAAAAACAAGACCTCTCATGCAGGTGGTTCAGCCTTGAACTCTTTATACTCCAACGGGGCCTGACCGCACCCAGGTCATGACTGCTACATATTCCCCTCTCCTGTCAGATTTTTTCACCCCCTGGCACAGCCGAGATTCGAACCAGTACAAACTTCTGAATGTCTGAATGTCTGAGCGTCCCATGGCTTTGCCTTTTTGTACTGCCAGTTCTTATAGAACACGGAGTACTTTACAATGGGAACGAAGAAATGCTGTCTGTGTGTCTGTCCGTGGTCAAAATGTGTTCCACTCGCTCCAGACAAAACTTCTCGGCCGATCTTTCTGAAAATTTGCAAGTATGTTTATTATGGGTCACGGATGATGCCCGATGTTTTATTTTACCAGAATAGCCGTTACTAACGGCTATAACGGCCCCAAACGGTTTTTCTTCTTTATGCTCCATTTACACGACGTGCAACTAATCGGTTGCACTACCATGCAACCTATTCACAACCCCAGACGACTCCAGGCAATCGGTTGTTTGAGGTTGTCTGGAGTTTTCATTTTTTCGGAAAAATCCCATTTTTAGTTGTACGTGTAGTTGCACTGCCGAAAATAATATTGTGCTAGAGCGATAATGTTTTCGTAGTTGCATCAGTTGCACGGCCCCAAACGGTTTTGTGGAGTTGGGAACACTTTTACACGAGTTGCCTGCAGTTGGGTGGGGTTGTAGGCAGGAAGTAGTTTCGCGCCACGCGTGCCTCCGTGACACGCGTGGCAGACAAGGGTCACACGCACGCAGTTCGGTTGCACCTCCTGTGTACAACTGCGCGCGACTACACACAACCGATTGCCTGGGGTTGTCTGGCGTTGCATAGTGCCGTGTGCAACTACTTTGGTTGTCGTGCGAATGCTATATCAGCTGGCGGTTTGAGTGATATTTTTCTTTCTTTCCTGGCTGCTACACGAATCCACGACTGTCGACATTCTGCTTTTTCAAGTCAAGATGTCAAGCTCCGACTCAGATACTGCTACTACTGACGTGTCCATGGCTGCACGAGAGCAAGAGGAACACATTCAGGAGGCGGCCCAATCCACCCCATCCCAGAAGAGTGCTGGCGGGCGAGGCAAGGGACGCAAGAAGACCAAGCAGTCCGGACTCACTGAGGCCCAGAAGGAAGAGGTGTTGGAGTTTTTGAAGGAGAGACCCTACCTCTACAACAAGAGTCACAAGGACTTCAAGGACCAATCAAAACGCAACAGGGATTGGAAGGAGTTGGCAGACAGACTGGGAGTGGAAGCAGCTGCATGCATCGGCTGGTATCGATCGATGCGGACCATGCATGCAAGAGCGAAGAAGGCAAAGTCCAAGAGTGGGTCTGGCAGTGCCAATCTTCCGCGTTCGCTCCAATGGGTCTGGGACCATATGGCGTTTATGACTCCGTACATATCGTCACTTTCCTCGGATTCCATGGGCCCAAGGAAGAGAAGCTGTGCTGCTGTAGACCCCATCGAGACTGAGGCAGACGTCGACCCTGACCAGCCAGGCCCAAGTCGGAAGGTGCCATGTCAGAATGCAGCCTCTGCCACACCCCAAGCACCTACTGCTCCCTCAGTCCGTCCTGTGGGGTCCTCCTTAAGAGCTGCTGATGCTGCCTCTGTGTCGAACTGCTGCGGTCATCTGTGCACCCAGCTGGACAATATGATTGAGCGGTTGTCCAGCCCCCAGGCACAATTCTGGAGCAACATTCAGTGGAGGGTTGACCACTTCGACTCCAACCAGATGCTGCGGCTGCAGAATGATGTGTGGGATTTGGTGAGCAGACATCTTGCGATGGTTGGTCCCAAACCAACCGACCAAAATCGCCACGTCTCTACAGCAGCATATCCACCTGCGGTTGGAGTGTCTGGAGGTGGATTAGGGGCTCCCAGCAATGTGGCTTCTCATGCCACCCCTCAACCAGTGGCAGGTCCGTGGACAGCAGGAGATGATGGGCTTGAGGCTTATTACCAGCGAAACCTCAGCAGTCCGATTTCGTACCCCATGCCACGGATCTCATCCAGGAAGACCAGCACACCTAGGAGGGTCCCCCCACAAGCCACCTCCACCTCCACTATCTGCTCACTGACAGCAGAGGATATGGGCATGACCTTTGACCCGACTGACTACATTGCCTAGGTGCCTTTCGAACACTGGCCCTGTCCCCTGGCTCCAAAGGCCTTCCAAAACAGAAACACTTCATGTTTGTTTGCCTTGTGTATTGTTTCATGTGTGTGAATATCGCATACAAATGAAAGATTAAAACAACACAAAAGATTGTGTTTTCGGTTTCTTAAAAAAATGATGTGGTTTCTGCTAATCTTTCCAATTGTTTAGACTATGAAAATCGTGATTGTGGAAACTAAACATATGTGGGCATGCTACTGTGCACGAGCACATACACAGATAAAAATGAGCATACAGCAAATTCACTAATAGGAGATGGGGGAGTGTTTGTGTTTATGCATGTGGGGAGAGTAGACACAACATAACAAGAATTGTATCCCTGACAAGGACTGAATGCAGCAATAGCATGAAACAACCTAAAACTCTTGGGAAATGTGTAGGCCCTGAAAAGGGCCAATGATTTGAGGTGGTACCCAGAGGCATCTCACTCTGGAGAGGAGGGAGAGGAGGGTGGAGACTGAGCAGGAGGCCCATCAGGTCCAGGTGGAGCAGCAGCAGCAGGGTCAGGGTTCGCAGCACGGGCTGGCTGGCAGACATTGGCTTTCTCCCACTGCCACGGGGACAATCCCTGCAGGACTCCCAAAGTAGTCAGCCAGAGTCTCCCTGACTCGCTTCCCAGCAGTGTTGGCACGAGCTGCTTGTGGCTGAGGTAGGTCCTCCCAGATGAGCTGCTCTCTCCAGGCACCAGGGTGCAAGTCCTTCTGAGCATCTTCCCTGTCGACTGCATCCTGAGGTAGTGGCAAACGCTGCAACAAGACGTTGTGGAGTATGATGCAACACTTGATGACTTCCCTCACATTCTCTGGCTTCAGTTCACAGGTACGCAGCAACACTCTGAAGCATTGAGCCAACAGCCCAAAGGCATTCTCCACCACCCTTCTTGCCCGTGACAGCCTGTAGTTGAAGATCAGCTCCCGAGGTGCCATGCTGTGCCTGGAGTAGGGCTTCATGCAGTAATCCTTCAATGCAAAGGCATCGTCACTGACAATGAAGAAGGGTACAGGGGTGGTGTACTCAGGATCATCTGTGAGAGGGCATGGAGTTGGCCTGTTGATGGTACCGTCCTCTAATTCCTCTCGCAGCGTAGTCTCAAGGAAGATTTGGGCATCTGACATGTGCCCTTGTCCACCAACCTCAACCCACAGGAACTTGTAGTCTGCGTCCACGAGCGCCAGGATGGGGATGGAGAAAAAACCCTTGTAGTTGTGGTACAGAGTCCCCGTTTTGTTGGGTTTTTTGATTGCGACATGTTTGCCATCCAATGCACCCATTGTGTGGGGCATGTTCCAGCGGGTGTAGAACTTGTCAGCAATGGCCTTCCAGCCATCTTCGCTCCACTCATCGGGGAAGGCTTCCAAGTGGTAGGCGTCCGTGATGGCGTTGCACACCTGAGGCACGAATTTGCAAATAGTGGATACTCCAACCCGGAAAGCGTAGGACAAGGAGCAGTAGCTGTCTCCAGTGGCCAGGTACCTCAGGGTGACCGCCAGCTTCAGGCCAGGCTCGATGGCATTTCGCATATTGGTGTCCTGCTTGGTAATTGTGGCACGTATCTTGTCCAGGATTTCCATGAAGATCTCTTGTGTCACCCTTGTGTAGTTCCTGAACATCCTTTGGTCGAGATCTTGCATGGTCATGTCCAGCAGGGTGTAGAAGTGGCCCATCTCCCTCCTCCTCTCCTCAGTGAGCCAGTTTCGAACCCACATGGTTCTCCTGCGTCGCCTCCCTTCCTGTCCATCGGCACAGTGACGGTGGTGGTGATGCAGATCATGATGAAATCTCGCAATCAGAATAGGTAGAGCAGGATCCATGGTGAAGAATCAAGATGGAATGAAGAGGCTCCCTCAAACAGGGTGCTTTCATACCTTCAGGGAGTCTCAACACCCCAGTTGCCGCAGATTGCACGGTTACAATACCACACGACACCCCATGGGATACCTGGAGACCCCCAGGAAACCCTAGAAAACCCCTGGATACCCCCACCTTAAATGGAGAAAGGCACACCAACAGACGGTTGCGGACTTCTATGTACAACCTCCGTGCAACCTACACGCGACTACACGTAGCTGCAGCAGCGGTTGCATGTAATATGTGCAACCAAACTACAACCAAACACTCAGCCAGCGGCTGACACACGCAGCGCGAGCCTCAAGAAACGGCGGGAACAGCGGAGGAGCCTAACGGTTGCTACGTTTCCTTTTACACGAATGCAACTCCACACAACTTTGCGGTTGCACGGCTCCTCGTGCAACTGGTAAAACCCAGTGGTTGCACGTTAGTTGCATTCCGTGTAAACGTAGCATTATGGAATATCTCAGAAAGTACAAATACATTATGACGCATGTTTGATTGTGACGTCAAATACACTATGACGCATGTTTGATTGTGACGTCAAATACATTATGACGCATGTTTGATTGTGACGTTTTTCAGGAAGATGAACTGGGAGGACGTTGACATGCTTTGTATCTTGTTATGACGGATGTCTTACCCATATTTCTGTAGGACATCAGTTCTAATAAGCTGGGAAATTGTAGACCTTATGAAGTAAGCACAATGAATGCGAGTCAACACAAACAGCGAGGTGTAGTTGCATTTCACGCTTCCGGTCAGTATGAAATGTTGAATGAAGCGAGAACAGTACATAATGAATAGGTGTAGTTCCTTTTACCCTAAAGTGATTCAGCTGAAGGTATACGAGGCCGATGCAATGACGCTTGCGGCATACCATTCCACGAGCACACATGGAGATAGAAGGCAGCCTACATGATGCAAATCAAGAGAAAATGCGGGAAGTTTGTTTCACTTTAGGATCAAAAGTTACACCCCTGGTTCAATATACTCGATGTTGTCCGCGAACCGTCAGTGATCGTGCGACATATTCTCCAAGCCGCTTCGGATCACGGGTATGACCGAGTGTTGAGAACATAACCCGTAAAAAATACACGAATGAAGAAGTTAAATAAATAAAATAAGTAAATGAATAAATAAATGATAAAGAAATGAACGGATAAGTAACTTGATTTATAAATAAATGGAAAAACAAACAAACAAATAAATAAAAAGGCGTTCAGGAGAGCACAGGCCTTCACAGGGACAACTGGATCTTGGATCCACTCTTTGAGTCAATTCTTGGAGAGAGAGAGAGAGAGAGAGAGGTCTACACACTCGCACACACACACACACACACACACACACACACACACACACCGCGCGCGCGCGCGCGCGCGCGCGCAGAGAGAGAGAGAGGAAGAAACCCAAGGGGGAGTTGGACAGCAGAAATTCTTTAGAAAAACCAGCACAGCCCCCCCCCCCCCTCTCTCTCTCTCTCTCTGTCTGTCTGTCTCTGTCTCTCTTTCTCTCTCTATCTGTCTCTTTCTCTTCTCTCTCCTCCTCCTCTCTCTCTCTCTCTTTCTCTCTCTCTCTCTCTCTCTCTCTCTCTCTCTCTCTCTCTCTCTCTCTCATTCTCTCTCTGTCTGTCTCTCTTTCTCTTTGGTCTACAGATTTTGGATTGCGTGGCAAACATGAGATAGGGTGGTCGCGCCGGCTATAGCGTACGTAAACAGTGTGTGTGTGTGTGTGTGTGTGTGTGTGTGTGTGTGTGTGTGTGTGTGTGTGCGTGTGTGTGTGTGTGTGTACGTGTGTGTGTGTGTGGGCGCGCGCGTGCGTGCGTGCGTGCGCGCGCGTGGTGCGAGTGTGTGTGTGTGTGTGTGTGTGTGTGTGTGTTGTGCGCGCGCGCGCGCGCGCGCATGTGTTAAGAAGAATGGGGTCATCTAGAGAAAAAGACGATGCATGAAACCTAGAGAGGGACCTTTTTATCGTCGGTCTTTTCTTTTTTTCTTTTTTTAATTATAAACATCTTGCATGCCTTTTACTCCTTTTTTTCCGTTTTTCTTCATTATTTTATCTTCTTTTTCATTTCTTTGTTTCATACTTCTTCGTCTTTGTCTGTTTGTCTCTGTCTGTCTGTGTGTCTGTCTGTGTGTCTGTCTCTATCTCTGTCTCTCTCAGTCTCTGTCTGTCTGTCTGTCTGTCTGTCTGTCTGTCTCTCTTTGTTTCGCTGTCAGAATGTGTGTTTCACAATTTTCCTCTTGATGCCATTGTATTTTTATGTTCACTGCGTGGATGCAGTACGCAGGTTAACCGGTTTCTTAGTCGATTGAAAGACTAGCATCAGATCGTTAGAACAGCGCTTAAATAGTGCATGACTGCATAACTATCGACTTGAGAGTTTATCTTTAAGGACATTCCTGCAACCACGCGCGCGCGCGCGCACACCCACACACACACACACACACACACACACACACACACACACACACACACACACACACACTACGATGATAATAATGGCACAGCCAA
>CM065715.1:100615710-100663210 GCA_033310375.1 Conus canariensis
GAAAGAAAGAAAGAAAGAAAGAGTGAAATATAAGATCAGGACTGACGATTTGTAAGTCGTCAACATGAGGCCAGTGACATAAAGGACATTTTTATTCAAAAACAAAGAAGGGGTGGGGTGGGGGATGTCCAGTAATAAAGATTAATGAGTTCTGAACATAACATGCGCTCAGCAAGAAAAAAAAAATCTAAGTGTTCAAAACGAAACAAACACTTAGAATTATACAACATTAAACGAAAACAAAAGCGAGCCTTCAGTCGAAGAAAAAGACAATGATACAGAAACAAAAGAAATATGAAATAAAAGAAAAGGGGGCACAACAGAGAGAAAACTCAGAAATAACCGTTAATTAGGAATGTCAATGACTTCTGCGCAAAATCGCACAGACGGATGTGCCAGACGGGTCACATATTGCACCCTGATTTCTCTCAGAAATGCTGACAGTGTTCACTACAATAAACAGGCCTACATGTGTGGTGGACAGGTCTGGTTTTCTTTGACAGTAGCTGTTTTACTGACGTAGAGAGAGAGAGAGAGAGAGAGAGAGAGAGAGAGAGAGAGAGAGAGAGAGAGAGAGAGAGAGAGAATGTTTACATTACTTGATTTAACGTATTTTCATACACAAAATTGTGTGTGTGTGTGTGTGTGTGTGTGAGTGAGACTTAATATAGAACTAAGGTAGATCATGTACAGGTGTGTTTTGCCGCATTCAGATAACATGGCGGTACATGTGCACATGATTATAGTTATTAAAATAATTCTGAATATTTCATTCACTTATAAATCAAGTGTAAAAGTGGTGCTTGGAAGTGATATGAATATAAAGAGACATGTTTACTTTCTCTGTGTTAATAATCGTTCCTTTTTCTTCTCACTTCCTACAATCGGGCATCATCTGAGCTATGTTTATCAGTTATTACTCATATGTCTCCCACACGCTTCCCTTCCCATCTGTCCTCTGACAGCCTGATACATATGAACACACAGAGAATATTTCATGAAGAAATAAGATCTGGTAGAATGTGTTGCAGTCATGATCTTACAGGGTCGAACTTTAATTAAGGACCACCCCGAAAAAAGGCCCTTTCTTTTTAGATTGGCCAAAAATACAAGCAATGCATTTTTTCGAAGAATTCGACTGGGAAAGGTTTAAGGGGTTAACAGAGTATTCCGCAAAGCTTGCGAAAGCTGTCTTATTGTCACGTGCGGCATGCAGAGGGGGGGTTGACAGTTGCAGATTGTTGTCAAAATTGCTTGTTTTTTAAGCAAGAGTGAACACTGCTTCAAACGGTTTTGCACTGAAATTCCAAATGCACGTGCAAAAACCAATGCATTGCAGAGCATTTTACTGACTGGAATGCCCCTAAAAGCAGCCCAACGTGCATAATTCTTCATAACACAAAAATGCCTCCAAGACGCAAGCTGTCTGATTTTGACCGGACCCGGGCGATTGCATGGCTGCAGGATCGAGTTGGCGTTCGAGAAGCGGCCAGAAGACTACAAGTGTCCCACTCCGTCATCATTCGGCTGAGAGAACGTTTTCAAGCCACTGGAACTGTCAAAGAGAGACCCCATCCAGGCCAGCCAAAGAAGACCACTGCAAGAGATGACAGGTTCATCCGCAGACATGCTCTTCGGACCAGGACCACCACCTCCAACACCATCAGGCGTCGGCTCCAAGCTGCCACTAACACAGCAGTGTGTGAGATGACCATACGGCGGCGTCTCAATGCTGCCAACCTTCGAGCAAGGCGCCCAGTCCGGAAACCAAAACTGACTGCGGCCCACCGGGCACGTCGCCTGGCCTGGTGCACAGCTCATCGAACATGGACTCGGGCTCAGTGGCGGATGGTGCTTTTCACCGATGAGTCCAAGTTCCAGTTGAAGCCACGAGATGGACGCATTCGGGTGTGGCGGCGTCCTAGGGAGCAGCTGGCAGATGACGTCATCCAGGAGGTCGTCGCTTTTGGTGGTGGCTCCGTCATGGTATGGGGGGGCATCAGCAGTCACCACAAGACTCCCCTGTACCATGTGGATGGCAACCTGAACGGCCAACGCTACCTGCAGGAGATTTTACGGCCTTTGGTTGTCCCAGCACTCCAGCAGATTGGGGCTCAGGCTGTGTTCATGGACGATAATGCCACCCCACATCGTTGTCGAGCCGTGAACACTTTTGTGGTGCAAGCTGGCATCACCAGGATGCCATGGCCGGCAAACAGCCCGGACATGAACCCTATTGAGAACATCTGGGGCGAGCTTGGGAGGAGAGTTCAAGAAAATCACCCTGTTCCGGCAAATCGACAGGAGCTGCTGCACTACCTGCAGCAGGAGTGGGCAAACCTCCCCCAGGCACTCATTATAAGAACAGTCAACACCATGAGGCAGCGCTGTGTGGATTGTGTGGCAGCACGAGGGGGGCACACTCGGTTTTGATCAGACTGTAAAGAAACACTCTTTTTGTGAATGTCATTTTGGGGGGTAGTCTCATTCAGGCTCCCCTGTCTGATCAGAAAGAATGATTTTTTCGATGAAAGTGACAAAATGTTGTTCACTGATAATGAAATTAAACATTTATAAAGTTTCTGTCGTTTGTCGGTTTTTCTTTCTATGTTTTGTGAGACTGTGTATAAGTGGTCCTTAATTAAAGTTCGACCCTGTATATATTGATGCTGTTATGATTTGTCTTGATATTTTAGTTCGAGCAGAAATTTACAAATGTAAGATGTTTTCTTTTTCTTTTCTTTTTTTCTTTTTTCTTTCTTTTTTTTTTTGTTTTGATTTTTACATATCGGTAAATCGATATAAGTTATGTCATGTTGTTGAAAACAAAACAAAGCGAAACAAACAAAAAATCACTTGAAACAAAGGGAGTGAATTTGCCGTCTCCCGTACAAGGACAGTCTTATGTCAAGAAAGGCCTGTTACTTTCTACCTGCCTGTCTCTGCGTTCAGATGGCATCTCGTTGACAGATCCACCGAAGTGGAGACAATTTCATATTTCTTACTTTCCTGTGAAATATGACATTGTCATTTTCTGTTTCGTTGTTAACGTTTTCTTTGCCTTTGGTACCGTTTGTAACAATGGAATTTGCTTTCAAAAGCATGGACTTTACTTCTAGACTGCAGTCTTCTGAATGAGACACCTCATTAATCATCGACTTTTTCGTGAAAGATGGCCCATTGACAAACTGTTTTGCTCTGGATAATTTTCTCATTGACAAATTGCTTTGCTCTTGAATATACCTTGACAAATTGGTTTACTCAAATAGAAAAGGCATACATAATCACTATTGACTTATTTGTATTGGAGGCTGTGTATATTGCTCGATGTGATCTGGAAGATTTCCTTTGTTGATATTCTGTGCATTTTTTTAATTGCACCAAAAAAATTGGCTATCTGTTATCGTTAACATCTTTTTTTCTTCATAGGCCTACATTTTAATCTGATAATATGAGAGTATACATATGCGCAGAAAGAAGACAATGCACAGGGACTTTCACACGTATAACAGGCATATTCATGTATGACATGTATAAATATTCTTAACATAGTGTCAAAGGTAGAGGAAAAAATGAACAGCTGCAAAAGGTATAGTGTACCCACACAGAGCAATCAACAGAGTATAAATCATTATTGTAGGCTTTTTCTCTGTCCACGTGCGCGCGCGTGTGTGTCTGTACACACGCACATGTACTTGTGCGTGTCTGGGCATGCACGCGTGCACGTTCGAGCGCGCACATGTGTGTGTGTGTGTGTGTGTGTGTGTGCGCGCGCGCGCGCGTGTGCGTGTGTGTGTGTATGTGTGTGTGTGTGTGTGTGTGTGAGTGTGTGTGTGTGTAAATGTATGTGTGCATGCATGCATATGTGCGCTTATGTGTGCACGTGCATGCGTATGTGTGCGCGTGCACACACACACACACACACACACACACATGGGCATACACTTCTAGTAATCATGTGCACATGTACGTGAAAGAGAGAGAGAGAAAGATTTTGTTGTTTATAGCCCAGCCCAGCACAAAGGGCTATATCAGGGCTGTCTCCTCTCTGAAGTCTACCCTCAAAATAGATTCACACACACACACACACACACACACACACACACACACACACACACACATTTTTATATAGCCTTAAAAATAGTGAAGCAATAGAATGAGTAATGCAACGACAGTTACAGTCACATCATTTACAGTCAAGACATCAATGGACTTATTTTAGTAGTCTACGTCATTCAAAGTTTCATTTTTATTAAAAAAAAAAAAAATTAATATCACCAATCGTACCACACACACTGACCCAGATACACACGGGGATGACTCTGGGTCTTCAGTAGATGCGATATACCTAGATTTCGCTAAGGCATTCGATTCCGTTCCTCATGAGCGGCTCTTAAGAAAAGTGAAGGCTCAGGGCATTTTAGGACAGACACGTCAGTGGATCAGGAGCTTTTTGGTTGGGAGGCGCCAGCGAGTTAGTGTGCATGGAGCTGCATCAGACTGGACGGCAGTGAAGAGTGGTGTGCCACAAGGCAGCGTGCTGGGGCCTGTGTTGTTTGTGGTGTTTATTAACGACCTTCCAGGCGTTGTGTCTAGTCTCTGTTCAATGTATGCAGATGATACAAAAGTGTACAGACAAGTTGACGAAGAAGAGCATAGAGAACAGCTTCAGAATGATTTGGAGAGTCTTGTCAGCTGGGCAGATACATGGCAGTTATGTTTAATGCAAGGTCTTGCATTTAGGCAAGAAAAACCCACAGTTCAATTATGATATGAGAAAACATGGCAGTGAGGAGAAAGTTTGTTTGCAAGCTACTGAGTTAGAGAAAGATCTGGGTGTGAATGTGGACAAGGAACTGAAATTTTCTAAACACAATGAGATTCAGGTGAACAAAGCTAATAGACTCCTTGGTCTTATCAGAAGATCTTATGATTACTTAGATGATGAATCCATGAAACTTTTGTTTGTTGCATTGATTTGTCCACATTTAGAGTTTGGAAACGTTGTGTGGGCTCCACATGTAGAAAAAGACAAAAAACTTGTTGAGGGAGTGCAAAGGCGAGCAACAAAAGTTATTCCAGGACTGAAAGGTTTGAGTTATCAGGAAAGGCTAGAAAAGATGAAACCACCCAGCATGTCTTACAGAAGGACAAGAGGAGATCTTATAGAAGTGTTTGAATATACACATGGACTGTACATGTTGGAAAATTCCTTGTTTGAGAAAGAGGTTAGGACAATCACCAAGGGACATAGCTTTAAGCTAAAAAAAAAAAACACAGATGCTGCACAAGTCTTCGACAAAACTTCTCTCAACGTGTGGTGGAGATCTGGAACCGCCTTCCTTCCAGTGTTGCTGAAGCACCTTCCTTGAACAGTTTTAAAAACAGACTGGACTGTGTCATGAAACGGTACACATATAGTTTAGATGTGCCGCCCACCTTCAGTTTCTGATCAAAAGATCAGTAGTTTTTTTTAGTAAAAAGTTGTAGATAGTTTTACTGGTCAAAAGACCAGCAGAAGATTATAAGAAGGAAAGAACTAAGACCTGAAAAGAATCGGCGACAGGCCTAAAGGCCTACCTGTATTTGGAGCCGACTCAACTCAACTCAACTATACTATGACACGTAACACTGGAATAACACTGCAGAGATCTCTTTCTTGGTCTTTCAAGTTTTTCATTTCCTTTTTTTTCCATTTCATCTTCAGAAGAACATGACATTGGTTAAAAAAAAAAAAAAAAAAAAAAAAAAAGGAATATATTATCATGGACATCTGTCCTAAATGAACGTCTTCACAGAAGTGGTTTCTGATTATGATACTGCCCACGCTTTTCATTTTCTCTTCCCCCCCCCCCCCCCCCCCCCCCCTCCCCCTTCTTCTCTTCCTTCAGAATGTGGGTGGGCGAAATCACATGAACCTGCGAGTGCACGAGCTTAAAATTGCATGTCCACAAGTCTAAATGCATACAGATGTGACAATGCACACACACACACACACACACACACACGGAGAGTGGGCGGTACCAGCATGGATCAGAGAAAGAATACTGCTCCATCACATGAAAAGAGCATCACATGAAAACTGCTTTCTTGCAGTTGAAGAGTCTTCCGGTGTCGGCGACTTGACTTGCAAAGGGTAAACACGAGGTCTGGGACGGGCACCTTAATTGTTTGTACGCAACATTTTCACAATGATAAAAGGTAATCTCAGATAAACGTGAGAAACTGGTGACTTTCCTTTGCTTGTGGTTGCAGTGATCAATATTGGTAGGACAGTGGTGTAAAAAAGAATTTAAAATAAGCTGATTCTGCATCGTCCTTCTGCATCGTCCTGAGTGAAGTAATAAGTCACTGCTGATTCTGTGGAGTCCAGTGGACGAAGACCCAGTTACCAGTACCGATAGCAGATATTCAAGGCTAAAGAGATGTAGGCACAATTTAATGGCTTACCACTCACAGTTGTGTGGTAGTTTCAATGAACAATTCTGTTATGCCATAACTCCTCGCAAGTGAGTGGTGTCAGTGTGCCAACAAAAATACATCCTTTGAGCGAACATCCGTGTTGGACACACACAACACACACACACACACACACACACACACACACATGCACATGCTCAAAACACTTTTGCTCTCTCTCTCGCTCTCTCTCTCTGTCTCACACACACACACACACACAACACACACACACACACACACACACACAACACAACCCACAAGCAGAGCACAACACACAACACAACACAACACAACACAACACACACACACGCACACATACACACTCTCTCTCTCATGTGCGTGCACACACACACACACACACACACACACACACACACACACACACACACACACACACACACACATATGCACACACCTATAGACTTTTGTCTCTTCTTAAATATGTGAACCTTACACAGAGATCTGTAGTTTTTTTGTTTTTGTTTTTTGGCTGAGATTTTTTTTTTACTGCATGTATCAAAACTGAGGTTGTTTTTCTGGGCACATGTATGTGCATGATATGGTTGTGTCAGTTAATGTGAAGGTTAATGACATGTTTGTGCTGGTTTGTATACATGTACTTTCATATGTGAAGAAAAGACTGTTCAGTGTGAAAGTGGGTCATTAGGTAAGGCACACCCATGGGCATGATTTTTTTTTTTTTTTTTAATAGGTATCTAATTTGTTTTGGTTTAGTTTTATCATTTGGTGTGGGGTGTGTGTGTGTGTGTGTGTGTGTGTGTGTGTTGAATTTTTTTTTTTTTTTTTTTTTTACTGTTATCATTATGAGTACCTTTTTTTTCTTCTTGATTTAGCTCTGAATTATCATTTTCTCAGCTGCAATGCTACAAAGACATCCATACGCGTGCTGCACTCAAGTGCAAGTTATATATTTATATCAGATACATACTAATGTGTGTATTTACATGCATATGTACAGTGCATCACTGCATGCACAGTGCACACACACACACACACACACACACACACACATGTACATTCGCACACACATGCATGCATGTACACACACACAAACACACACTCACACACACACACACACACACACACACACACACACACACACACACACACACACACACACAACTACAGCAGTAATGCACTCCATGTTAGCTAGTGCCCAACAATTAACCATTGTGTTGTATTATTTGATGCACAGGTCAGGCATATGCTATGTAAGGTCTATGACTGCTTGGGCCTCTCTTCTCAACTGTTTTATAGATTTATTCTTTATTCATGTGGTTGTAACCCTGCACATTTATTACCTTATGACTCAGCAGATGGTTTAGAGTATATCAATATCACATAGACTGTTCCAGACACAGTGACTAAGTGAATGAGGCCTGCTTGATGAAACTAAATAAACTAATCCATGCTTGTTTTCAGGGTTATTATCATTACGAGCCACATGTCTGTGGCACAGCGGGATGAGAGGCCTGGCTACGTCTGTGGACAAAGCATTACTGAGCAAGTTGAGAAAGCGCACTGGTATTTCTTTCATTAACTGCAAGAAAGCTTTGGAGCAATTCGAGAATGACCTGGAAAAGGTATGTTACATGTAGATGGTACTTGGGGGTAACTAGATGGTATTTGGGGATAATGTTATGAAACACTTGACAATGAGTGTTCAAAATGAACACTTTGGGTTTTTTTTTTCTTAGTCTTTACAACCTTATACTTAAGTAAAGGATAGAATGTTTTTTTCAGCTGCTGGTTTGCTTTATTGATTGTCACCATTTAAAGATCAAATAAGATATAGTAATACCAAGATTCTTGTAGGTAATTTTTGATGTGTGATTTGATTTGAAAAAAAAAAGAAAGAAAGAAAGGAGTTATCTTCAATCTTCATTATGTGGGGAGATAATGATAATATGTAAATTGAGATACTTTCTTATTCTTGTGTGGACTCTTTACTTTAAAAGTATGTATCATGTTACGGTTGTGCACATTGAAATACTGATATATTTTGGAGCCTTTAACCATTTGGAGATATAGACAACCAAAGGTACAAACAGTGTACTGCAGATTCCATGAACTCCTTGTTCTAACCAGTGGCTGTTTTCTTTACTTTTATTTTTTCTTTGAATGGAAATCAACTCTTGTTTTTCTTGTACTTCTTCGTACTTACAGGTAGTTGGTGAAAATCTTTATTTGAGATAGGTTTTTTCTTAACCCCCCCCCCCTCCACGCACACGCACAACACACACACACACACACACCCCTAATGTCTTTTTTCAGATTTAAAGTCTAAGGGTTTTAACTTTTTGTGTTTAACAGGTTTGCAGCCAGGATATTGATATGATCAACAAGGTTATAAACATGACATGTTTGAACCATTTTATTATTGGTCATTTTGGACTGTTGCTTTTTTCTATATGAAAATGCCTTTGAATCACCTACACATTTACAGTTGTGTGTTGTTGCGCTTTGTTTTTCTCTCATTGTCTTATGTCTTTAATTTACTCAGATCTGTCTGATATTAGATGACTTTAGTCAGTGAATCTAAACAACAAACATCCTGAAAATTACTTCCTGCTGCTAGCTGTTATAGTACAAATTGAAAAGTAAACTGAAAACACATAAATTGAAAACAGTTCATACAGCCGAAAGAAAAATGTTAATCTAATGTTGAAATACTGTATGTTTACACTCTTTCAACATCTTTTGCAAGTTTAGGGATGTAGTTAGGCATTGGCCTTCAGCCAGTCACCAAAAATATTATTTTCTTGAAATTTCCTGCTACATCCCTGAAGTGCTGTGGATGTAACATGCAGCCACAATGATTTTCAGGCAGAGCAATGGCTGAAGGAACAAGCGCAGAAGGAAGGGTGGGCCAAGGCCACCAAACTACAGAGCAGACCCATGTCGAACGGACTGGTAGCCATCGTTTCCAACAGTCAGGCAGCCACAATGATTGAGGTAAACTCTAATTTTCTTATAAAACAGTGTGACCTGGGATGTTTGAAGAATCGCAAGTTCAGTAAGCTTTTGCAATTGCTCAGGTAAATAATTGTGCATTATGTTTGTGAGTTCTTTGCTTTATTTTGTTGTTTTGGAGGGGAAATTGGGGAGGGTGGGGGGGAGGGCATTTGCTTGCTAGTCTCCCCTTTCTCCTCAGAGGCATGTCTCCTGTGCTGCTCACGCCAGTTCCCCCGCACACAGCCACATGCAGGTTGCCCTGTCACAGTCCCAGCACAACATTCCACTGGGAGTAATCAGTATTGAGTCGATAGGAGGCAACCCACCAGAGGAGGCTCTGCACTGCTGCCGAGTCATTTTAGTAATATTCAGGAGTGCCTGTTCTGATACAATGTAACATTACCTACTTCTCACCTTATTGATGACTGTGATAGCTTAGTCATAGAATCAGCATGCATAAAGATGCTAGATTTAAATACTGTTCCTGATTTTGTTCTTTGTTGTGTGTCTCCCCATCCTCTCTGTCTGTCTGTCTCTCTCTCCATGTCCCCCAGGTTACCATATGATGAGATTTCAGTCTTATGCATTTCAGAGTGTAACTTTCTTTCTTTCTTTTTTTTTTTTTTGCATGGAAGGGAAATGTGTGTAAACATTTGAATGGTTAAAAGTTTAATTTTTCATTAACTATTTGTATATATATCTTTGTAAAAGTAAGAACATTGTGAAGCTCACGAATCAAGCTGGCATCATCATGGCCATTCTGATTATATCTATGCAATACTTAGTTTATATAAAATGGGCAGGAGATTCCTGTTTCATGTAGTAACATGATGGTAGACCTGCAAGAGCCACGCGTGTTTCAAATAGTCGTAATTTGTGCATCGCTAATGGTAAATTATCTGTTCATTGTGCGTTCATGCACCCTTCATTTTTTTCCCCCTTGATCCCAATAATAACTGACTTGGTGTACAAAATATTGCATATATCAAACATGGGAAACAGTTTTGCTTGAAATGTCTGTTTGCTCTAAAAATGTATCTTTTTAAATGTGCTTTGAAAGCAGGCAAGGTGGGCATATTTTGCAAAGACACAGAACATCAAGTATAGGATGTTAGGTATATGATAGGTAGTGGAGAAATAGAGCCTTTTTTTATGAACACTTCTTGAGAACACTACCCCAACCTTTTTCCCTTTACCAGATTTCTGTAGCGCGTATTTTACATGTGAGCCAGTAAGACTTGGTGCCATTGCATGGATTGAAGCTATTCTGTATAACTACTGAATTCAGCATTGCAAATTAACAAAAGATTGTTGATCATGTACTCAGAAGCATACATTGATGTCCCCAGTTGTTTTTCTTGTGTCTAAATTGAACAGCATTTTGTAACTGAAATTCTTATGGATAAACAGATTAGAATGGATGAATTTTGGTTGCAAAGGAAGCGTAGAAGATTTCTGTTATAATGTAGTAGATTTCATTTGAGATAAATGGGCACTTTTCAGTTTACAATCTCCAACCTTAGTTATGTAAACTTTGTAGGCTAGTTGTTTTACTTGGACAAGCCATAGCATTGCACACTCAGTGTGTGTTGTGTTGCTTCAAAGTTTCATCTTTTCTTTTATGTTGACATGTACGAAGAGAAACCTTGATTCCCCCACTATTATTTTGACATTTCAGTACTGTTAGAAATACTTGGTTCCACCTATGCACATGTTTCACCAGTCAACTCGCCTTTTAAGACTCAACAACTGCTGATTTCAATCTGCTGGCTACTCACAGTGCATATAGGTGCAGTAGACTATGTGTATGTGTGTGTGTGTGTGTGTACGTGTGCATGTGTGTGTGTGTGTGTGCGTGTGTGTGTGTGCATGTGTGTGTGTTTGTGTGTGTGTGTGTGTGTGTGTGTGTGTGTGTGTGCATGTGTGTGCGTGTGTGTGTGTGTGTGTGTTACTGTCTGTAAATGCATCCAAGAATATGTGCCTGCATCACCTGCCTTTGTTCTCTATGTTTATCATTTATCAAATAAAATCCATTGAAACAGGTTCTTGCTCTTTATTTTTAACTTTTGATTGTTCTCGCTAATTATATGTTTCTTAGCTCTGGTTCACTTTGTACGAACTGAAGGTGAACTGTGAGACAGACTTTGTGGCACGGAACAGCAAGTTCATCAGCCTGACCACCGGCCTGGCTCACGACTGCCACCAGGCTTTGCTGCAACAGCCCCAGCCTCTGGTGTGTGCATGCTTTATTTCTTGGCCGGAAAAGTTGGTTACAAGGACAATTGGTAGTGTGGGCAAAGTGTATAATTTGTCATTTCCTGATCAGCAGTGTTTTCTGAGGTTTCTGGTTTATGTGCGACATTGACATGTCATCTTGTTAACTGTGAACTTGTCCAAGTCCTGAAAAAATGTCAGTGTGTTGGAAACTTTTATCTGATTAAATTTTATGTTTTATCACTACAGGTGGACTAGACGTCAAATGTGTTGATGACAGAGAACTGTTTTGCTAGCAGTTGTCACCCCATTGATTGTTGGTGTCTGTTTGTTAAGTCCCTTCTCTTTTTGATGGCACACCCTGCACAGCTGTCTTGTGTGTGACTATTATTATTATTATTGAGAGTACTTATATGGTGTCTATCCTCAATTACAGACAAAATTCTAAAACAAGGCTCTAAATTCTTAACAATCCAAGGCCTCATTTACACAAGGGGCTGTCTACCATGGTAGAGTCTGTTGAAGACTTCCCTGCTGGGTCTGATCATTTGTTTCCTGTGTCATTCAGTCACACGTAAGTCTTTTGATTTATGATTTATTGATTCATTTGTTCACAAAGGATAACATATAATTTGTGTATGTGTCATCAATACCGACAGCCCAAGTTGTCTTCTCTTCTGGAAATTGTTGATGGGATTTTATGTTTGTGCAAGATGATATGCATGCATTCACACATAGAACCTCGATTTAAAGTCTCATTTAAAGGACTTTCCAGGAAAGGGATTAGGATTAATGTAAAGACCAATTGAAAAATCCCCCATATCGATATAACCAGGTGGAGATTCAAACCCACATTCCCAGGATCGCAAGGATCATGAGTCCAGTGCTCTACCAACTGAGCCATTCTAGTCAAAGTGAATAGACTAGTCTGCTTTTTCATTCTGCCTTCTTTATTCCTTATAGACTGGTTGCTTTTTTCAGTGTTTTTCAGTATTCAGTCCACCATGTACCCAAATGCTATATATCACATTCAGAGTATGCCATGATCTGTATTCAATCCACAAAGTACACTGAGTGTTCCATATTCTATCCAGACTTTACCCAAAGAGCTCTACATTTGAACCAGAATGTACCATAAGCACTTTATGTTCAGTTCATGGTGTGCTGAGGCTTCCTGTATTCAGTCCAGTGTACCCAAGTGCTCTGTATTTTGTACAGTGTGTCCATATGCATTGTATTCAGTCCCTAAGGGTTCCATACTTAGGGTAGAGTGCGCTGTGCTGCAGATGCTCTGTTCAGCTGCTCAGAATCCAGGTCTGAAGTGTACTAAAATGGTAAGTGCACAGTCCAAAGTCTACTCCAAGTACTTGAAGAAAGTCACTGATACCATGTACAGTATTGTATTTCATATTCTTTGGTATTCGACTCTTGAGTTCAGATTGTCTGCTGGTTGGGTTGTCAGGTGTTAATGGACAAGTCCGTGGGCACTGTGGCAGCACCCGATGGGAAGCAGCTGGCTGACCGTGTGGCTCTGGAGGTGGGAAACATTGGAGAGAACATGGCGCTGCGCAGAGCAGTGCATATGAAAGCGGGACAGTCCATTTTGTCTGCATATGTACATGCGTCAGGTACAAATGGTTTTCTTTTGAGATGTATGATTTGTAAAATCATGACCAATTAGTCTGGTTTATACGACAACAAGAAAGTGAATGAGGGGTGTGAGAAGATTGGCGAAAATAACAAAGAAAGAATCTGTGAACTGTTATAAGTTAGATGTCTTATTTATGATTTTTTTTTTCCGTTGACGCATTAAGATTTTTTGACTGGTGGTGTGGGGGAGGGGAGAGAAAGAGCTGAATTATAGATGTTTAACCCTCTTTGTCCTGCCGTTCAGTGCATGAAATGCTTTCTAAATCCTATGGATAGGGAAGCAACTTTGTAACAACAATAGGGTAGCATCACACAAAAATTAAAGAAAAATATACCCAAGCAATATTTCACTTCTTTCTTATTTTATGTGTGTTATTGAGATGTTTGTCTACATTTAAAACAACTATTTCAGTATTGTGGAAATGCATGACTTCAACAAAAAAAAATTCAAATTCCCCTGAGTCACGAAGCAGATTCTCGTCTTCGTCACTCAGACATCTGGGGTACTAGCCTAGCTGACACATCGATGTTGACGAAGTCGATATCTAGGTCACTCTCATTACCCTTCACCTCACGCAACTC
This sequence comes from Conus canariensis, assembly GCA_033310375.1. Classification (NCBI taxonomy): domain Eukaryota; kingdom Metazoa; phylum Mollusca; class Gastropoda; order Neogastropoda; family Conidae; genus Conus; species Conus canariensis. Next base: position 100,629,592 of record CM065715.1, read on the forward strand.
TGTGATGTCGTAGCCTTCAAAAACCGAGTCTTCGTTGCTGTCCTCGTTCAACATTCGCCATACATCCTCCGCCTCCATATTGAAATCTTGCTTGCTCGCTTGTTAGGTCAACTTGAAAAATTTGTAATTCACAAAAACACGCTCTTTGCTGCCATGAAATGGAGTCAAACGGAAGTACAATGTGTACTGAAAGCGAGGTTAAACTGGTTATGTGACTGCCATGTGATATAAACAAAATGGATGCGCCCAGAGCGACCACGTGGAATCCGAATGCTCCCGTACGCTCGCCAATTTCGTACTGTGTTTTTTCTTGAACATTCCGGAACGTTCGCTGCAAAAGAGGGTTAATATCTTCTGGAGCCTTTTATTCTGAATACTGTGTCTGTCATTATTGCCATGTGGACGTAGTTTTACTTTCGTGGTCAGGCTAGCATTAAAATCTAGGTAAAAGGAGGAAGAAAACTCAAGAAGAATTAGTAATGAATAATTTTAGTATTCTTTCATCTGTTAACTAATAATTACTGGTCTATCCCTAGGGAGCGACTCTACATTTCGTATTCATAAGCCAAGGGTTATTTTGAAAAGCTTGAGTGTTAAGATATGGCATGTGGTCATCAGTTTAAGCGAAGTGGCCACCATATGAAAAGTGCTTTAATTTGAGCACAAAAAGTTGAAAAATTTTTAGTTGGTGTAGATGTCTGTTGGTTTCAGGCCCTGAGATTGCAAGCGACTCAGCCTGCCGCCTGGGAAAGTATGGCGTCATAGTCAGCCTTACCCAGCAAGCGGAGCAGGTCCCTGAAGGAAAAGAGGTGGCCCCACTGGACGAAATCAGCCACGCCCTGGGCCAGCACATCGTGGGCATGAACCCCAAAGTGGTGGGCAGCCTGGAGAGTGATGGTGAATCCGACACTGCTGAGAGCACAGAGGAGGACAGCGAAGAGCGGAAGGAGGAGGAGGACAGACTGCTGTTTCAGGAGTTCCTGTTGGACCCTGGCCTGTCTGTGGGAGAACTGTTGAGGGAGAACGGGATTGTCGTCGACACGTTTTATCGCTTTGCTTGTGGTGAGGAGCTTCCTCAAGATGAGGACAGCTGAGGTTTGCCACAAGTATTTTCATGTTCTTTCAAAAGAAAAAAAAAAGGAAGATTTTTCCAGATCGACTGATCAAGGTTTTATACCTTTCTAAAAAGAAGACAGGTTTGGAAAGAAAAAAATAATGAAAAAATGGACTGGCTCTTTGTGATTGATGCTTTCATTTTATTTAAGAGATCATTTCAGATCGTTGTCATAGGCAAACAAGCAGCTGTGGACTTGAATCAGTCTGGTGGTCACATGTGCACACACACATACACACAAAACATTTTCACACCCTGCTTACCCTGGTATCATCAGATGTTGTTGACCTGTAGTAGTACTTGGCTGTTACTAAGGAGCTGACAATGACGTCTACAAAACATGTGTAGGCATGTACATTAGAATTGAAATATAAAAAGCTGCTTAAATCTTTTCTCTCCTATCAGATGAATGATTCAGTTAAATGGGAAAAAAAAAGTGGGGGGTGGGGGTGGGGCAGTTGTTGGGTGTGTGTGTGTGTGTAACTTTACTCCTTTGGAAAAACAGTTACATGATCGTAACTCAAAAACTAGTGTTGATTGCGGTACTAACTCACCTCACACATGGAGATATGGAAAAGGATATTTCTGGTTTGCCCATATTCCTCAACTTGAAGCATGCAAACAGTGACAACAGCAAAAGATATGTACCAACACAAAACAGGGCAATAGGCCATACAGATTTCACATAACTAAAAGCAAGAACCAGGCTATGCATGCTTAACTGATTTATTTATTCTAAAGGTCAATTTTGTATGCTAGTTCTTTTTCTGAGTACAGGTTGAAATAATCTGTGACATTGTTTATAAGCAAATTAAATCAACGTTGACAGGCTATTAAAATGTACAAAAGCCTATCAAAAACAGGCGAGGCAATGCACCTCCACTAGAAAGGTTTCACATTTTAAAGGCTGACAATCACAATGGCCAGTCATTGGTTGGTCACTGGCAAATCTGCTCAAATTGCTGGTCATTTCACAATTCCATGGGCTTATGGTGTGGGCGCATAAATGATCAGAAACTCTGCATGTGGCCGAAAGTTTGAAGGTGAAAAGAGATAGGTTTGTACTTGAATAAATCCTTGATGATGCATATTTATCCACCAGCTGAGTGAGAGACATGTCACTGAATGAGGGACATTTGGAGCTCGAACTACCTTTAAGAATCTGTTTTTTTCAGTAGATATGAACAAAAAGTGGGGGTGGCTGTAGATTTTTGTTTGTTTTTGAAATGATACAATAGTCCGTGGAAAGGAATGAGTAAAACAACAAAAAAAAAAGTGTGTGTTGCTGTGACGAATGTTTGTCATGTACTTCATAGACGAACTGTGAAAACTGCGTAATCTCAAGCTCTCGTGCACAATGCGTGTATCTTCTGTTGTTTCTCTAAGGACATAACGGCTACATTATCAAACAAATGCAAGGACCATGTTCAGAAAAGGACAGTCTTATAATCAGGGTTCCCACTAGTATGACAGAACAAAGTTCCATACTTTTTCCAGGCTTCTAGATGCATGTTCCAAAACCACACCAAAGAGCAGGCAACAGGCACAAAACTCTAAGCATGTGCACACGTGTGCTTAACTTTTCTTCTATCAATGTATACTTTTGAGTGTACATTTGAAAAAAATCATTGGAGGTCATGATTCTTCAAAATTTCAAGACTTTTCCAGACCCTGCTGGAAAGAAGAATATTTGTCAAGACTTTTCCAACCCTGGAAAACTCATTTTCATTTTTCCATAGCGTTTCCAGACTTCCAGGACTCAGTGTGAACCTTGTGCTATAAGACTGCTTGCCTAAACACAGGCAGCAAATAATTAGACGATAGGCTATTTTGATCTAACTTAACTCAATCGAGTCTTGTCGGAAGCGGGTTTCCAACACTGCTCACATCACTTGAAGGCGTGTTGGACGCATACTTCCGACAAGAGTTTGAGACTTTGACGATGTTTAAATCAATACCACCTTTTATTAAAGAGCAATAAATCTCGTTTTAGGGACAGCTTAGGGCCTTTTTTTGCAGTTGCTTCCCTAGACCATTCTTCATGTATTCTGTAGTTGTTTTATACAGATTTGAATTGTCCTACTCTCAGTTCCCATGACCACATGATTTTGAACACGATCACATGATTTTGAGTGGATCAAGCAGTTTGTGGTCAAATTCTTGTGTTTTATGCAGTTGTCATAAATATACTGTTCTCTGTAGGTCATACCAAGTGCTCAGACGTGTAACTGAACTTGTGTGGGACGATAGAGAACATGAAGAAGTGGCTTACAGTGTACACAAAAAGGTTTTGTTTTTCTGCAAATGTGTATCATTTTGGATTACTCATATCATGTGAACTGTGCAGATTCCTCACTGAAGGTAAGCATTTTTGATAAATATATTGTTTCTTCTATCCAATGGTGTATGTTTTATGCTCCTAGGTGAAGTGGTTGATTTCTTTATGATTTTTCGAAAACTGCCAAAAATTGTGTGATCTGAGGGACAAACTGGTCCATTTTGGCTGTGACTTGATTGAGTTAACTCAGTACAGACGTAACTTTCTGCCACAACTGTGACATGCTGAGACGCACTATATTCGGTATTTTACAAAAAATATACAGACAGAACCAAACCGAATACAACGATAATTATTATGTTTTTGAAAACTTCAAATCATATTCCATTAGCAAAAAAATATTAGTCCTGTGCTCAGTACACACTTCACTCGCCACTGGTTTGAAAAGTGTAGGCAAACAGCTATCAGCAAAAACTTTTTCTCCACGTAAGTATGGATGAAAAATCAATATGATCATAACTGTAGTCAACACAATGTGTAGCAAACACATAAAAACAATGTATCTTTCACACACACAGCTGTGTGTATGGTCTAAACCTCAAACAGAGAGCTGCTGTCACATATTTGATGAAAAAATGCAAAAATTTCATCATCATTTGGTATGTGCAACTCACCATCATCACTCATATCCTCTCTGTCCGATTCGGCAAGTTCGGAAAAGTTCGACAAGTTCGGAAAACAGTTCCAGTTCTTCATTTGATCGTTCTTCCATTATTCTTTCAATTACTTCTTGAAATAAGATGTTTCTGTTCACTACCACTCGCTGACACTTCAGTGCCGACAACATGATGAACATGGGCAGCCAGAGTTATCTCCAGCTATCCCATAATATGAGCGAAAAAGTAGAATTAAACACGAGATATACACCAAGGGAGAGTACCACCTAATAGAGGAGATCCTCAGCTTTCTGTAGATACCAAGACCGTTTCCCTTAGACCGCACAGCTGCATGTGAAAATTCGAGTAAATCGTCGATCACCTGGCGGGCGACGCGTTGGTGCGAAGCACTCAATCCGTCGCCCGCCAGGTGATCGACGAGGCGGCAATGAGTTGGAATCCTGATTTATGCGATGGCATTGTTAGTGCTCCCACAATAATCACTGATGGCACATGGTAAGCTTGGAGGGGTAACCTTAATTTTCAGAAAACAAGTATCATGTGAACAGATTGTCATTCAGCTCTCTCATTCTAGATCTACCACGCAGACACTACACATGCCACATATTATTATGGAGTCTATCCAATCTATGTGCCAAAACCTGTTCAAAAAGTGAATCAAGGCCAGATGCAAAAGTTGTGAGTAAAATTGAACCCCCCCCCCCCCTCCCCCCAGGAAATCAGCTGATCTTCATATAGATTTGAAACAAAATGTTCCCTTTAAATTGTACAGATTTGAAATTGAGCAGTCGGCTTCAACTAAGCAGATTTTGCGACACAGGGCACAAAGACTGTACTTGAAATTAAGGGGTTATTGAACATAATACTTTGAAATTATCCGAGCGCCTTGAGCCATGACATCAAAGGAACTTGAAAACATACAGCTACTGAAATGTCCAGAATTAAAATGAAGGATTTTTTTCACTGCACATTTGTGGGGCAGAGAAAGTTACTGCTAATGCAGTAAATTGTGTGCTGTTTTCTTGATATGGGTACCATCTGAAAGCAGTGTATGTATAAATGCATCCAAAAACGTGTTTCTGCTTGCAGGACATTACCAAACACAATATTTGTTTTATATTGTAGTACACACAGACACAACCATATGGACACACTCACAGATTTACGTGCGTATTTTTTTTTTAATCACCAGAGTTAATCAAAATTCAAAAGTGACAACTTCTATAACCAAGTTAAAAGATATTCAATAATGAAAAAAAAAATGCACACCCTCATGACAGTAAATGTTTATACTGTACTGATAATTAAGGTCCCCACACCTTTATGATTACAATAAAATACAGTGTGTATGCGTAAAATCAGTTTAAATGATGCCACATTGAAAAAGAAAAAGAAAACAGAGCTTTTTTCATCCTCTTATTTTGATCCTGCGTGCATTTATCACTGACTGAAAGGTACTGTAGTATTATAACAAACAACATTGATGTTACTTAAACAGTCCCACAATGAACACAGCTGGTCTAAACCTAGCACATGGGTGATCAGTGCAAATATGTTTACCATTTTTGGACTATGATATTTTAAAACATACACAGCATCCTCTGAATTGTAAAAAAAAAGAAACCTACATCGTCTGGAATGTAGATGTGCCCAGTCAATTCCACCAGGATCTAGGTCTTGTTACTCTGGCCATAGTACTATCTATTTACAGGGCAGGTTGTGGATAACATCATTTCTCCATTTCCAAATCATGTATTCACATCTTTTTTCAGATGGTTCTGATTTTAATTCCCATGTCAGACAAACAATCTCTTACTTTGACACTGCGATTTCACAGTGTTATTGCTGGCTTGATTTTGGATTGTGCAATCAATTGTCAGAGCTGTGCTGACTCACAAACTGAACGTGAATCTGATTTGGATGTCCGATGGATTATAACGGTGAGTGTCGAAACTGACTGAAGGATACATAGAGCACTTCAGAATGTAAGGTGCCCGTTTCAAAATCTGATTAAAAAGTATTGCCTTTCAGTCTGAAAATCAAGACGATGAAGGCTTTAAAAAGGACCAGTGGCTGGAGAAAACAGACGGCGTGTTAAGGTTTCTTCTTCTCATTCATGATCATACCGACAACAGCAGACCCTCAGTTTCTGCAGGTAAGCCCAGTGCCCCTTCTTCTCCAGGATTCTGGTGTATTTCAGCAAAATGTAAAAATCAGGAAAAAAAAAAAAAGAAAAAAAAAGGGAGATTAGAAGAAGTGGCAGTGGGATCTGCGAAGGGCTGATTGCCTTTTTGGTCTGCAAGCAGATGACCCTGATGAAATGGAATCTCCTGTAATCTTCAGAACAGACGGCATTTACCATTTTGTCTTCACTGCATTTTGCCTTCCCTTCATGGAAGCCTGCAAGACATCACACAATTTCAACAATTCACAGCTGTCATCTGGTTGTTTAAGTTTCTGACTTCTCTCCAGCTGATACTCAGGTTACCTTTGATCTATTTTCACAGCTTCAAGGAGTCAAGGCCTTTGGCTTGCCACCCAATGGTAATATAATTTCCAGATGATAGGATTCACACTATGTCAACCTGAAGCCTACAATACATATCGTCATTCTTTTACAATGCACCTGAACAAGAGTCCATAATAACTGCAGTGTCATACGTACAGTGTATACTGATGTCCTGCAGGCATACAAAATCTTCAAAAGAAACAAAATCTTGGTCTGACTAAAGGTTCCAGTACAACCATTCTCATATTCCCCAAGAGAGGAGACACTCTTTTCAAAGGTCATTTGATGTTTCTGGAAAAAAAAATTTTTATATTCATGTTTATAACTGAAGCATTTTCACATAATTCGCATGATCACATTTTCTTGGAACAGCGCCTTCCTTCTTCACAGAGACAGAACTGTCTCCATTTAAATCAGAATTTTAAAACCTGCCCCTGCCCAGTGAGCAAAGATGAAAGACCACAATGCCACTATCGGGTATCTCCTCATCCAAGACAGCGGGACATTAATCCTTGCTTTGGACTGTTGCAAAAGAACCATGACTAGAAAAAACTATGATCACATATTTAAGACACCGTATAAACTGACTAAAAACAGGTCGTGAATGAAAAAAGTATGCTCCTGCATTATCAGCTGTGATCATCCTTTTTATTGCATGCTGGTTGTTTCAAGTTGAAGAGTGAACATGAATAGACGTTAGGTTGCCTGATACCCCAGAGAGAAACCCCAACTCTTCAACATGCTATGAAAATATGTGACAGGTAACTGTCTTTTACAAACACTGGATTTATCAACTCCTTGACTGAGACCAATGGCACAGCACATGGGAATACAAGAGCCGGTCATACCAGGGGCTGACACCTCTTCGAAAATGTTCATTCAAGCAAAACGTTATCAGCTGGTTTTCAGCATGAAAATACACAACAATGAAATGCATACCTCTGTATTCATTCAAATTGTAACAAAACCATTCCTGCTAGACCACTTCAACTCAACTCACTATTTAGCATATATGTGAGCAAGGCAAAAAGACTACATCTGATGAAGTGAAAACACAAACAATAAACAAGAGATGTATACAATCAAAAGAAACCTCTTCCAACATAGTTGTAGTAGACATCACAAACTACAACTCATAAAAGTGCTGGTGATGAGATTTAGGTAAAAAGACAGTCAATATACCATAGATCATCCCATACAAAGTGTGTCTCTGAAGCACAAGGTCCTGTAATGTCTGTCTATGTCAAAGAAAAATCCTTCAGCCTGCATTGGCAGTTGCAGCAGTGCAAAATTGTTTTTCTTGTGCTGGTGTGACGAGGCAAATCAGCGAATAAATCGGGACTGTTGTGCAAGTTATGTAGCTTGATGTCTGTGACAGAAGCTTTAGCTTTTAATTGGTAACCTGGGATAATGTATCTAACACCAGCACATTTCTTTATCAATCATCTTGCACCTTGATGATTCCTTGCATCCACGGAAACCTTTCATCCCCTAATGGATTATAACTTGGAATGCTGAACCATTTAGTCAACTGACAATCCAAAAAAAGTACTTTATATGTACAACACTAAGGAGAAATTCAAACCTTTTTTCCATGATCCCTCTTAACTGTAGAAAATTCTGTAATCTAACACTTAAGTCTTCCATCCTTGATTATGAAAGGAGAAAACAACGTTATCAGCTATGAACAAGCTGTAGTATAATCATTCAGATCAATACATTTGCAGAATACGGAATCCAAACAGCAATTCATCTTTCGCTACACAGTTGGTAATCATTCTCTGGAATGTGACATACAATTACACAACCATGTAATACAATCACATACATAGTTTTATACTGAAGTGTCTCGGAACATTCTAGGACAGTCAGAAAATAAACTGTGCCCAAAGTAAACAACTGATACACACTAGGCTTCTTTGGTGGTGGGTGGATGGGGAGGAGGGGGAAATACGAGGGGTAGGGTCAGAAACGACTTGGTAAACTGTAAGCTAAACACTTCATGTGACTAGACAAATGAAACTGAACCTAAGACTGTTTCTGTTGTGCCATTATTGAGACAAACTTCAGAAGCTGTTTACTCCTCCATGCAAGAGGTATTCATTTTCATTGAAAAAAAAAATTTACTATTACACATACCTAAATCACGGGTATAATTTTTGACAATTATATGTATGCATTCTTGTGGGCTTGCACACACATAAACATATCCATATATAGGTACATTGTAAACCCCAGTAATATCTCTGCAGAAAAAAAACCCAGCAAAACAACAACTACAACAAAACAATTACATATAAAGTTATGCAAACACACACACACACACACACACGCACACACATACACATACACACACTTCATTAAACTTACAGGCAAAACATAAATAGAACCAAATTCCCAAACTGATCAATATAATACTTAAAATCAGAAGCAGTTTTAAAACAATACTGGATGTAACAGCAGTCTATATATCGCCTGCGTATAATCATAAACAAATTATTCAGATTATGTCAAAATAAACAAAAAGCTCTGAGCAAGTTGAAATTTCCTTGTGTTTTCAGATCTGGTTGGAAATAACTTTCACTTGCAATATGAAGCTCTTGAGCGAAAAAAAAAAAAAAAAAGGGAGGGGGGGGAGAGATTCATCCACAATAAAACTCTGCCATCTTCAGTTCATATTGTCTACACTCCAGCTAACTGCAAGAGGCCGTATTAGGGTTTTCGCATGTCGGAATCAGTTCCATGTACTTTTTTTTTTAATCACAATTTCTTTCAAACATGTTCACTGGGCCTTAAAACTAGACCTATTTCCAATACTAAACCAATACAAGCTTCATCCTCACTGACCAGCATACAAAAAAAACCCTGAATTTTGTGACCCTTTCTACTCTGCTCTTACAGTAACTCTCAATGTCCATGTCTTCACAGTTGTCAGTATCAACACGTTCATAGAAATATCAGATGGACGTGGTGGACTGCTCCATGACACGCTCATCCAGTTGTTCAACGACTTAGTAATTAACATCATCAGCAGGTGAGACCAGCAGGTGATGTCCTGCATTATGTCGGACCAGAGCATGCACCACTAAACACCAATGTCGGTGCAGCATCTCCGGTGGTGAGTCACCCCAACACATCCAGACATTAACTGCTTCAGGTGAGCTGCAACACTACACCTGTGACAGGACCACCTGGGTGTGGCTGTGCACTGGCTAGGTATTGTGGCCTGGGAGTAACACCACTGTCGGGGCACCGAAGATGTGACAGGAGACAAAGATAAAACGCGGACATCTCTTCCTTTGTGTAGATTCACTTCGGTCAGTCAGAAACTCTCACTCCCTGTTCACACCGGTCCTTCAATGCCTGTATCCCTGACACAGGATGTACTAAAGGTGGAAATGCCTCCACAAAAAAAGGACGCCAGCCAACAATGCACACTTGTTTCTTAAAGGTTGTGACACTGTGTGACGTCAGCAACTGAGAACATGTTTAAAACATTACTCAAGACCTAAAATCAGCCGACAATCTTTCAAAATTTTAAAACCTTGGTCTAACTACGAATTAAAAATGAAGAAACATTAAGTACAATGGAGTTTAGTGATAAACAACAACAAAAAAAAGTCGTTCTTAATCAAGAGACAATCATTCCCATGAGGTTATAATGGGTATAGACCATAATGTCACGAACATAGTTACTGCCATGTTGATACCAGTTAAAATACACACATGCTGCCTTAATGTAAGTTAAAGTAAGGTTCTCAACCAATGTACTTCTGGAGTAGTTACAATTATATCACCAGTAAGTACAGATTCAAGCTCAGATCACCAAAGCCTTGGACTTTCCCCATTCCATTATTTTTCTCATTTTTTCCTTTGTTTTAGCACCCACTGTGCTGAGACGATCACAATGAAGATGCTTGAAATGTATTAAAGTCATGTATTTCACTCAAGAAGATTTGAATCACTGGAACCTTTGCAAAGCAAACCGTCTACTTCTCTGTACTAACATAGTTACAGTTTAACACAGAGAATATGCAACTGTCTTCTACAACTTGCAGTGAGTAACTAAAAACTAACATGGTCTGTTAAAATATTGCACCTGTGCATAAAAAAACAACCACCATGCATGAGGGGTGGAGGAGTTGGCGGGGGGGCGGGAGGGGGGGGGGGGGGCAAGGAGGAAAAGGTAGCAGTTTCCATGGACGGTAACACCACATCAAAAACAGATGCAAGCTCTCGCATCAGATCTTTTACACCTCACAGGTTTTTCATGAGTGGCAGTGAAAACAAGTTTCATCCAAGCTGTGTGTCAATTAAACTGCGATCTCTTCCCCTTCTACCACTAGAATCATGTTGAGAAATAAACATGTGTTCTCTGCCTTCTATGACTAGGGAGGAAGACAAGCAACTGACAACTAACACTCTCATCAGTAACGAGTGTGAACTGGTAAATGGTAGAAGGCAGCGATGATCATCGTTGTCCAGACTAGCTGTCACCCCGTCTCACTGTCCTGATGTCTGCTTTGCCTGCTGCAACACCTTAATATCCTGCAAAGAAAAAAGCCCATGCACAACACCTTCACACAGACCTGTTTATCAGTACAGGCTATGAAAGCTGTCATGTATTCAGTTTTCAGTTTGTGGAAAATATCACTTTTGTGCTGCTGAAGTGCTGGACGGCAAGGAGCAAAGTAAACAGTGAATCATTAGAACCACAGAAACCCAACCTATCATATGAATGGGAATGATCTGACTCTTAAACTTACAGAGAGTAAGATTATGTTTGCATGTGTTCAAAAGAACAGAATTTAAGATGCTTCACTCCTAAGTGGTGTCACCTCTACAGTGACAGTGACAGTGTGAACTTGTATGCTCTTTTTTTTCCCCACTTTAGCCTTGATCTGCTTGTACATGATGTGATGTGAAGCAATACACACCCCATGTTTCTTGTTTATACAATTAAAGCCATATGCATATATATATACACTCTTTATACAGGTCTATATATTGAAAGAAATATCACACACACACACTCACGTACACACACACACGTACACACACACACACACACACACACACACACACACACACACACACACACACACACACACACACTCACTCCCTCTCTCGTCTCCATTCTACTGATAAAATGATAAAATAAGTTGCATCTCTGACAAAATTATATACCCCAAAACAAGGGAAATACAAGTTCATGAAAAAGGGCATACACCTCTAGTGGTCAAATGCACACATACATGAAAAAGAGAGAGACAGAGAGAAATTATGTTGCTTATAGCCCAGCTGACCACCAAGGGCCATATCAGGGCTAGGCTGCCTCTTCACTGAAGTTAGCTCTCAAAATAAATTGAAAAGCACATACACGCACACATGCAACTCATTCAAACAGATTTTCTGAAACCACACCGGAGATTTGTTGAAATTTTTCATCCATAACATCAGATGAAAAATGCTGATCTTTTTCAGAAATTCAAAAATCACAACAGATTTTCAAGGGGTCTGCTGTAAAGTGTTTACGTCTGATATCATGTAAGGCTCAACACTGTGTAAGAACATGTTTCACTGTGAGTGGTACGTGGAATGCACCATGGAGCTTCATCACCTTTTGAAACTTATGAACGGGTGTAAAAGGAGTGGTCTGTATGCAAACGGCACAAGACTGTTTCTTCCTTTCGGCGACCAGTGGCACACAGTAACAACCCTTTAAGATTTGGACAGATTTGGAAGAGTTTGTTATCCACTTGTCAGTTCCATTCCTCTTGCCAAGGGTCTTTGACGTAAGCACAAGCTTTGGGGTTAAGGTTAGTGTGAGGGTCAGAGAATCTGCTCAACTCTTTATATGTGGCATTCTTCGCAAGCTGATCTACCACTTCCTTGCCTTGAATGCCAACATGTTCAGAGACCAATGCAAAAACTATGCGGTATCCATCAGATTTCAGAGAGGTGTACACTTAAACAATTTCAGTAGATACTCACATGTGCAAGAATGTCTTTCAGTTTCTCATAGGCTACATCCACATCGTCATTGACAATGATGTTGTCATATGAACCTGGCTCAGCAGCTGCAACCAACATACATTCTCACAATTACTATCACTGCGACCATAGAAATGATGGAAAATAAAAAAAAAATTACTCTCATCTGGAATACATATATCACATATTATATTCTTCATTCAATAGTCATCCACTTCTCTTTAAAATAAAGGAACAAATAACAGCAAAAAAGCACCACACATGATGGCAGATAACATGATCATAAGCCTAATGTTGATAAATGAAACTGATGGAATTATTCATTCTGTGCTTATGTTTACTGGCAGTCTTGACTTTCTACATTTTTGTTGCAACTGAGGAATTTTGCTGGATGTTTCACATAGGCACTTCTGTTCTTATCATGTGGAGTGACTTTTATGGAATAAGTGTTTGACAGCTTTATTTTTCCGTCCCACACGAGACAGTAAAAGGGCGAACAAACAAGGCTTACACATTTCTGTCCAACATTTTTGTTGCTGTAGTCTGAGCAGAGGCATGTATCAAACTTGTGTACTAGTTAACTAGGGAAAATTAAATACCCAGAAAGTGATGATGTCATTTTTGCACAATACTGTGTGTGTTGTCATTGTTCTAACACTGCCTGATCACTTGAGTACAAGCTTTCATGCCGTATCTACGATATCTACAAGAAAATAAACCTAGTTGAGTCTGGTATTAAAAGAATTGTCAGGGATTCCCCAATTCAGTCATCTTAAGAGTGCAGATATATTACATTTTTCATGACAACCACTAATTATCAAACTGACAGCCCCATTTGTAATGGCTGTTCAACAATGCCGAACACATTGCCGCCAGACCAACTATGCACAGATAACATTCAGTTCACCGAGTACAGCGTGGTTAGCTGGCTGGTGGGGAGCAGCCTGCAGAAAACACCCCTTTCCCTGACCTGCATTCACGGCTTGGCCTCTGCAGCTGTGGGCAAGCTGTAAACTCCCCTGCCTCTCAAAACTAAGTAACTTGCTTTGAAAAGCCGTGGTTTGCAAAGTTGTTGATTTTTTTCTTTGTTTTTTTTCCTTCTTTTTTTAACAGTAGGTGAAAAAGAAGTGTACATTCTTTTAGCCAAAATCTGTCTGGAAAAAAACAGAGTGGAAATCCGATAAGGAAAAAGCTGAAATTTGCAAGAGCAAAAGAATAGAAATTTGTGAGGGAAAAACAGAAACCTGTGAAAGCAAAAGAGTTGAAATTAATAAGGGAAAAAAACAGAATTGAAGGCAAAATAGTGGAAATCCATTAAAGAACAAGATGCAAAGCATATAAACATACTCCCAGTTTATCCTGAATACACGTGAGATATTTCATAAAGAGGAAAAACCGTCTTGGGCTGGTGTAACTGTTAGTAATGGCTATTCTGATAAACATCAGCCACCATCTGTGACCTATAATGAACATACTTACAAATTTTCAGAAACATCGGCCAAGAACTTTCTGAGATTTTCCATAAAGAAGAAAACCATAAAGGGCCGTTAGTAACAGCTATAACGGTAAACTTAAACATCGGGCATCATCCGTGACCCATAATGAACATACCTACAAATTTTCAGAAATATCGGCCAAGTACTTTCTGAGATATTCCATGAAGAAGAAAAACCGTTATGGGCCATTATAGCCATTAGTAACGGTTATAACAGCAAACTAGAACATCAGGTATCATCTGTGACCCATAATGAACATAACTACAAATTTTCAGAAAGATCGACAAAGTGCTTTCTGAGATATTCCATAAAGAAGAAAAACCATTATGGGCCGTAATAACCGTTAGTAATGGCTATAACGGTAAACTAAAACATCGGGCATTGTCTGTAACCCATAGTGAACATACCTGCTAATTTTCACAAAGATTGGCCAAGTACTTTCTGAGATATTCCATACTGAAGAAAAACCGTTACAGGCCATTAGTAACGGCTATAACGGTAAACTAAAACATTGGGCATCATCCGTGACCCATAATGAACATACTTGCTAATTTTCACAAAGATTGGCCAAGTACTTTCTGAGATATTCCATGAAGAAGAAAAACCGTTACAGGCCGTTACAGCCATTAGTAATGGCTATAACGGCAAACAAAAACAGCGGGCATTATTCGTGACCCATAATGACATACCTGCTAATTTTTGCAAAGATCAGCCAAGTACTTTCTGAGATTTTGCATAAAGAAGAAAAACCGTTACAGGCTGTTACAGCCGCTAGTAACGGGTATAACGGTAAACTAAAACATCAGGCATTAATCGTGACCCATAATGAACATACCTACAAATTTTCAGAAAGATCGGCCAAGTACTTTCTGAGATCTTCCATAAAGAAGAAAAACCGTTACAGCCGTTAGTAACGGCTATAACGGGGTAAACTAAAACATCGGGCATCATCCGTGACCCATAATGAACATACGTGCTAATTTTCACAAAGATCGGCTAAGTACTTTCTGAGATATTCCATAAAGAAGAAAAACTATTACAGGCCGTTACAGCCGTTAGTAACGGCTATAACGGTAAACTAAAACATCGGGCATCATCCATGACCCATAATGAACATACCTACAAATTTTCAGAAAGATCGGCCCAGTAGTTTTGTCTGGAGCCAGTGGAACACATTTTGACCACGGACGGACGGATGGACACACACACACACACAGCATTTCTTCATTCCCATTCTAAAGTACTCCCTGTTCTATAAGAACTGGGAGTACAAAAAGAAAAAAACAAAAATATGTGATGAAAAAAACCAAAAGAGTGAAAATCTGTGAGGGAAAAAGAGCTAAAATTCACAAGTATAAAACAGCTGAAATTCACAAGTATAAAACAGCTGAAATTCACAAGTATAAAACAGCTGAAATTCACAAGGGAAAAAAAAAGAGAGTCAAAATCCATGAGGGAATAAACAGACATCCAAGGGGGTATGAGTAGAAAGGTAGGACGGAAAAGAAGAGGAAGTCAGCAAAGTGTAAACACCTCTCATTCCTGTTGACAAACATATCAGAACACAATTACTGACTTTGCCCTTCACCTGCAAGTTCTTTAGGAAGTGTGACGTACATGTTTAAAACAACAACAAAATAACGAAAACAACCAAACAAATGCAAGGGACCTTACAACACAGTGTATTAAAAACTTACTTTTCAGCCAGAATATCATTCCTCATTTTGCGAGAGCCTACTTGTCATTGGAACCAAGACTGATTTTGAATTCTATAGCAAATTTGAAGCCTTAGTTACAATTTTCAAAGCTGTTAAGATGGCACATTATTCTAATCTGAATTTAGAAAAGCCTTTTTCTACAGCCACATTTTTACTTTTTCAAATCAGGAATAAATCGATCTGGGATCAATCTATAATCAGGAATAAGAAATGCTGCTCCACTCTTGCACACTTCCAACACAGATCCATCAACAAAAATTTTCAGGTGACTGGACTAATAAAGCTCATGATGGCTCTCTACCTCAACAATGAACGGATTCAGGACTTCGAACTTGTTCATGTCTGTCTGATCAAATGAACTTTCTTCCAGCCAGTTTACTCCCCATCTCTCTCTCACACAAACAAACTACACAACTATACTGTTATATTCCTTTCCTCTACGTCTTGGAGCTGCCCCAACACTCGGGCACACGCACACATGTATGTCATCTCTAGCCTTACAAATAGGAACCATACTACTTCGTATTTCTTCCTGCCCTTCCTTCCACCCCCTTTCTTGTTACACAAACTGTTTCCTCACCAAAGTCTAAAGCTTCTTGTGCTGTGTCCAGACGCTTCTGAAGGCTCTCCTGAGATTCCGTGCCACGACCCTGCAGTCGTGACCTCTGCAATGACAGAAAAGACACAAAACTGATGCACTAGAACAGCACATTTTTCATTGTTTTGATTGACACCCGCGCATGCTCACACACAGACACACATTCACACACACAAAATAGAGCAACAGGTAGGACACTGATCAAGCCCCATTCTGTGTTATGACTGAAGAAATTTAGAAAGAAAAAAAAAGAGAGAGAGAGAGAAAGACAGACAGAGGAAATAGTTTAGTTCTTCCCAACAAGAAATATGTTTTCTTTGAACTGGAAGTACTAATTAAATTTCCGATGCAATGAATTTCTTATCTCTTAACTGAAAAAAAGAAAGTGTTTTGTATGAGCCTCCCAAAGACACAAAATAGATTTTTTTTTTTTATGAAGTTAAAAATGTCAAATGCAACTATATAGCCCTTGGTTTCTATCTCAGTGTCTATCATGATTTAGCTTTTGAATATGCTTTTAGTCTGTGAGACAAATCATATTTGACCAGTGTTACTTACTGCATAGTTATTAGCTTTAACACATGGACATGTGCAACTACATTTTGTTGCTTTGACTCATGGCTATGTCATCATCTTCCCCTCTATGCCTTCTCCCTTCTCCGTTTTCCCCCACTCCCCTCACACACACACACACACACACACACATACACACACACACACACACACACACACACACACTCATACACACATATGCTGCCACACACACATCTCGGTTTTGAATTATTCCATCTAATTTAATTTTAACTGTTTCTTCTTATTTCACTGATGTTTTAAAACACACTCCTCTAACCCCCTCATCCTCCCCCAACTTCCTCTCTCCCTTCCCCCTGCACTAACCCCATAGCTCATCATGGCCCTTGTGATTATTCATGATTCTTATTTCCTTTTACTGCGTATAATTGTTATCGTTGTTGTTGTTTTCTCCGTTCATTTATCACAAGGCTTTGATCTAAAATTCATGATTCTAACAGGCATTTTAGTTGTTTGTTTTGTCTAGTTAACAGGTATATTTGGTTGTGTGTTAGTCCCTCAGTCACTTAAGTTAACTATTTTTAGTTACTTTCTGTTACTAATCAGTTATGCCATTAGGAACCTAGGCACCAAGTCTTTCAAACAGTTTTTTGGTAAGTCTGTCGGTCAACTGTTCTCCCAGTGATGAATGAGTGAGTGAGTTAGGTATTTCCGTAGTTAGTGAGTCGGTTAGTGAATTAATTATTTAGCCATTTTGTCAGTCGATCGTTCGATTACTTCGTTATGACAATTTGTTATGTCAGTCAGTCGGTCCAAGGTCGCTTGGCCACTTACCAACTTATAAAGGTAGTTTATAAGTTCCCAAGATTTGTTGTTTATTCAGTCTTAGTTTTATCTGCTACATGTTCATTAGTTTTAATGTAAAAGGTGTGTGACTGTCAGCGTTTGTTTAACTCTTTCATCCCTACAACCCGGTTTTCTGGTTTGCAGAAATCGTACCCTTCCTTCCTGCAGCCCGGAAAACCAGGCAGCACAAAATCCCTCCTTTCCTGTGCTTTGAACTTCGCGCGAGTCACATCATCGGTACACATCATGACCGGGTCGCTTGCGGGGCAGTGTTTATGAATGGAATGGATGCCAGACAGCCACTACAGCATGGGAAAGTGGTCGCCGCTCTATTCTGGCTGGTTTGCTAACTGCATACGTAGCAGTTTTCACTTTACACTTCTTTTTCTCTCTAAATCCAGGAATGAAGGGAATACTCGCATTATAAGAAGCTAGGAACAAGAGGAAGTAATGGTTCATAGAAAAGTAGAAATGAAAGAGTTAACTAGGTTTATTTTTGGCAAGTGTTGGTTACTGAGTATGTGTGTTCCCCTTCCCCTCTTATTCCCCTTACTTCCCTCTTTCTTTCCTGTCCCTTGATGAATTGCTGGATTATCTTATTCTTGTTCACTGCTGACCTGACGAAGATTTCTAATAAATAAATGTATGTGCTTTTTACATGCTAGTATTAGACATGTATTTCATCAAGATTGAAAAAGGGTTATTGTTGATCTTTTTCACCTAAAAATCAGAGTAATCACATTCTGAATGCAGACTGCTGCCACATGCTCTCTCTCTCTTTCATTCTTCTTTATCTCTTTCCCTCCAAACGCTCTCTACTATCGCAATCAGTCATACCAGAGCCTCTATACTTGGAGGTTTGATGAAGATGAAGCGGGGAACAGGGTTCATACTGGCTGCCTTGATGCTCTTGACGCCATTGATTTCTACGTCAAGGAAACACAGTCTTCCTGATGCCATGATTTCTTGCACCGACTTCTTACTGCAAAACCACAGGAAGAAAATTAAACCATCAGAAGTAAATGGGGCTGCATGGGAGAGAGAGGGGCAAACTGAAATTTCCAGAATATACTTAGTTGCACTGTGAGAATGCAATGACAAAATTGTAGTAGCTTGTCAGAGGATTTTTTTAACTGGCGGACAAATTTAAATCTGGGTCTTTACAATGGGTCTTTCAAACGACCTTTGACCAAAGACACAACTTACTCTGTGGCTGTAAGCCCCAGGCAGAGAGCACGGTTTATCACTGTCAGAACAAGACAACTCTCCTGGACTAGGAAAAGTTTCAGTCACTTGCTCAAAACCACAGAAATACACATCCAGGTATTACAAATGGGCGTGCCTGATGTCATGACCAATTTCTCTGCATTTTCATGTAAAATGCACACTATACATAAATGTGTAGCCAGGTCTTTGGCCCCCCCCCCCCACACAAATATGTTAAATATGGGTGGGCGATGGTTGTTGGGGAAGGGGTCGTAACATGAGGAACATAAATAGAAAAGATTAAAAATTCCTGAAAACTAAGTCTTGCACGGGAGGAAACTTATTCAGGATGATTCACTGGGTGTACACCAACGGTGCTCTCACTTGATTTTCACCACTCACACTTAATTTCTGACTACAGGAAGCTTGAAACGGTCAAGAAAGACATTCTGTAACTGTTACACTGGTGGATGGTAATTTTCAATCAGAGAATCTTTCCCTTGAGCTGATTTCAATCTGCAGCACAACACACTAGCTGAAATCTTGGTGCTTTGGGCGATTTTCTCTTGCAACATCTTTAAGCAATAAACAGTGCTCTCTTGCACTGTGTCTGCATATGCTGATTCTGCTCATCATGCCTTATGCAGGTGTTCATCCATTTCACCATTTACTTTTTCATTTCTTTTAACCTTCATCTAATACCCCTCTTCCACCTTTCTGTACACACAGACGCACACACACACACACACACACAAACACACACACAAACACACACGCACACACACACACCCACACGCTCATACGCACACGCACACATATTCACACACGCACGCATACACACACACCTCTGTTTCAGTTCATACCCACAGCATCTTTCGCCTCACTGTACTCTCCAAATCACCCTCTCTACCACCAGCACCCTTACAAACAACGAGTACCAGAGTGAACAAAGAGCAACTGGTCAACAAACTAAATGATTCATAGCCATCATGCTGTGCCACAGAGGATAGCGTTTCAGATGGTAAACAAGGAAGTCCTGAGTTTCCCATCAGAGACATGCGTATGTTTGCGGCATTGTTCATCTCAGCTGACTCCTGTGTGTAGCTGTCAGCTGTGCAACGAGTTAAACTGAGAAGACTGCAACCACACAGTCATGTTTTGTCCAGTTCATGGATGGGTCTTTGAAAGTGTTGTTCACATCACCTCAGAGACAGAGCCAGTATCCACGTCTCTTGTACATGAATGAGGCAATACAAAGAAATACATACATACATATGGGAAGAACAGCCCTGTCATAGTCTCACCACAGCATCATGTTAACCACAGTCACTGATCATTCTTAAAGATCACTGTGTCGTATACTGTGGGCCTCGAGGCCCGGCTTTCTTTTCATTTCCTCTCAACCTCCACAGCGTGCACAGTCTGAGCCAGAGTCTTTGCTGTCTTCATGGGGATTACTGCTAGATGGACACAGTGGCGCTCTCTGCAGGGAGACGCTCGCTCACACTGGTTCCAAGAGTAAAAGCAATCAGTGTTGTCAACATGGGGTTAATGTGTGTAGTGTCTTGCACATACTGGAAAAAACAAGCACCACCGACCATACTAATATCAATAACAAAGCATTTTTAAAGCGCCTTGCCAAAGGTTCTAGGCGCTGACCATCCAAACTGTCGTGTATGCAATGGGCTGCCTACCTGGATAGTGCCGACTGGAGAGCTGCCTGCCGGCGCTTCATTCAGTCGTTTCCCCATGTCATCCAGTCAATCTTGTGCATTCAATTTCCTTCATTCTTTCAATTTCTCATGCAGGGTACATGCTATGTGTAACGTGTCATCCATACCAACGGCCGAACTGGCCTTCTCTTCCGAAAGTTGGTGATGGGATTTTACTTGTGTGCAAGATGTTATGCGTGCGTTCACACTCGGAACCTTGGTTTACAGTCTCATCTGAAGGACTATTTGGGAAATGGAGTCAGAACCAATGTTAACTCTGAGGGAAAAATCCCCCTGTATGGCCTAGCAGGGTTTCGAACCCGCAACCCCAGGATCATCACGATTACGAGTCTAGCGCTCTACCAACTGAGCTATTCCGGCCCCCTAAAGTGACTAGACACATTTGCAGTGTCTCTTCTGGCAAGCTGCCTTATGATCACCTGATAAACCTGTTCCCTGTGCACTGCTCAGTTTGTGACAGGGTAAGCCAAGGCATGGCTGTTTGTGAGAGAGTTAGGATAAATGGCCTGGGAGAAGTGCCACTAATAAAAAAAAAAAAGGAAAAACAAACAAAAAAAAAGCCACCAAGGAAAGTAATTCCCCCTTCTCCTCCCCCAATTTTTCCTATAAGTTTATATAACTTGGAAAAACAAAAATTACCTGGTTCCATAGCGGTTTCCAGAAAACTGAGCGTGTTCCAAAAATCCATTGTCGGCAATAAGATCTTCAAATTCTTTCATGGTGACAAAATAATAATCTGAAAAGAAAACCATTTTTAAAGACAGACAGAAAAACCCCAAACCCACCCTACCCCTTTTGAGATAAAAACAGCAACTGGATGCGTGTGTGCATGTGCATGTGTGTGTGTGTGTGTTTGTGTGTGTGAGTGTTGTGTGTGTGTGTGCATGTGTGTGTGCGTGTGTGTGTCAGTGTGTTGTGTGAGTGTGTATTTGTTTGTGTGTGTGTGTGTGTAAATGTGACTCTGTGTGTGTTTAAGTGTATGTGTGTTTGCATGTATGCGTGTGCATGCATGCGCACATATGTGTGTGTGTGTGTGTGTGTGTGTGTGTGTGTGTGTGTGTGTGTGTGTGTGTGTGTGTGTGTGTGTGTGAATATGAGGGATACTACCAGTGGAACAGAGATCAACATAATAACACCTCTCCCAAATTTCAGCTGTCTGCAGACTGCACTTTTACTGACTGTTGTGTGTTTGTTTCTTTTGCTTCTGTTTTAAATTCCAAGCAACTTCCTGTGGAATTCTGATGACGTTTAAATTTCTCAACTTTCACACGACATGTGTCATAGCTTAGGATTACCTTCTGAAGGTGTTTAAGCTGAACAGGACATCTGGGACCCACTGAAACAAGTCTCTCTCTCCTTTCTTTTCTTTCTTCTTTGATTCTCTCCCTCTCTCTCTTTGTTACTCACTCCCCCCTCCCTTCCTCCAGCTTTTTCTCACTCTCCTCTCTCCCTCCCCTCCCCCTCACTCTCTTTCTCTCCCACCTCACATACACCCTCTTTCTTTCTCTCTCTCTCTCTCTCTCTCTCTCTCTCTCTCTCTCTTCCTTTCACTCTCCCATCACTTACCTTTTCCATCCACTTCACCTGGTCTTGGTTTCCGCGTTGTATCTAACAGAGATGACAGAGGGAAAAACATTGTCAGACAGGTGCATGATTCACATCACACATAAACAAAAATGATGTAGGATGTACAGAATACACGACAGAATGCCTTCACAAGTAGCATAGATAAAACCTAATAATCCTGTAGACACTACAGCAACAAAGCCCCAGACACATGCAAAACTGATCAAATCATCAAAGTCTACACAGGTAAGGCGTGAGCTGTAATGAATAGTTCTGAGTGTGAAAAAAAAAAAAAAAGGGGGGGGGGGGGGGGAAGGAAAAAAGGACGGAACAGAGGTGAGAGAAAAAAAAAATGATAGGAAAAAAAAGCAACCATCTTGACAGTATGCACATGGAGCGTGTGTGTGTGTGTGTGTGTGTGTGTGTGTTCTTTCCCTCATATCTCCCTTTCACCTCCCCTCCCTATACGCAGACAGTACGTGTAATTTTTGTGCACAATTATGGTGTTTATTTCCCCTCTCATCCCCTCCCTATACACAGGTTAGCAGGTGTAACTCTGCCTGCACAAGGTTTGTTTTCCATCCAGCAAAATCCTCAGTTAATACAAACCCCCCCCCCCCCCCCCCCCCCCCCCACAGCATTCAGATCAATTATACTGTTGACATGTTAAACATGGAAAATGTCAGTTGTCCATTATCATCGATTTTGATCATTTCTCAATCATCCAATGAAAATAGAGAGAGGGAGTAGGAGAGAGACAGAGAGAGAGAGAGAGAGAGAGAGAGAGAGAGAGAGAGATAGAGAGGCAGCATGAATGAGACAAAGTGAGAGAGAGAGAGAGAGGGAGTAAGTTTGAGGGGGAAAGGAGCAAGATTCAGAGAAATGGGAACAGGGCAAGGCAAGATGGAACACAAAAACTCTGTGTGTGTGTGTGTGTGTGTGTGTGTGTGTGTGTGTGTGTGTGTGTGTCTGTGTGTGTGCTTGCACGCATGTATGTGTGTGCATGCATGTAAGCATGCGCACCAGCTTAAGTGCGTACGTACATGCATATGTATATGCAAGCGTGTATGCATGCATGCATGCATGCGTGTGCACATGAGTGTGTGTGTGTGTGTGTGTGTGTGTGTGTGTGTGTGTGTGTGTGTGTGTGTGTGTGTGCATACAAGCAAGGCAGTGTGTATGAGTGTGTGTGTGTTTCGTGTGTGTGTGTGTGTGTGTGTGTGTGTGAGTGCGCACACATGCATGCAAGCATGTACACCTGCTTAAGTGCGTGCATGCTTACGCGCGTGTGTGCATGCATATGTGCATGCATGTGTGCATGCAAGCATACAGTCATGTGCGTGCGTGTGTGTGTGTGTTTTTACATGTGTGCATACAAGCATGAGTGTGTGTATGACAGACAGAGAGAGTGGGGAAGGGGAAGAGACAAAAACAGAGGCATAACGAGAGTGACTGATCAAGTGAGAGAGAGTTGGGGAAACATGGAGCAAAAAGACTGAAACAGAAAAAAAGGGTAAAATCAAAAGAGGAAGCCAGACAGACACTGAAATAGTGATAGAGGAGGAACGGGAGAAAAGAGGAAGCCAGACAGACACTGAAATAGTGATAGAGGAGGAACGGGAGAAAGAGGAAGCCAGACAGACACTGAAATAGTGATAGAGGAGGAACGGGAGAAAGAGGAAGCCAGACAGACACTGAAATAGTGATAGAGGAGGAACGGGAGAAAAGAGGAAGCCAGACAGACACTGAAATAGTGATAGAGGAGGAACGGGAGAAAAGAGGAAGCCAGACAGACACTGAAATAGTGATAGAGGAGGAACGGGAGAAAAGAGGAAGCCAGACAGACACTGAAATAGTGATAGAGGAGGAACGGGAGAAAGAGGAAGCCAGACAGACACTGAAATAGTGATAGAGGAGGAACGGGAGAAAGAGGAAGCCAGACAGACACTGAAATAGTGATAGAGGAGGAACGGGAGAAAAGAGGAAGCCAGACAGACACTGAAATAGTGATAGAGGAGGAACGGGAGAAAGAGGAAGCCAGACAGACACTGAAATAGTGATAGAGGAGGAACGGGAGAAAAGAGGAAGCCAGACAGACACTGAAATAGTGATAGAGGAGGAACGGGAGAAAAGAGGAAGCCAGACAGACACTGAAATAGTGATAGAGGAGGAACGGGAGAAAAGAGGAAGCCAGACAGACACTGAAATAGTGATAGAGGAGGAACGGGAGAAAAGAGGAAGCCAGACAGACACTGAAATAGTGATAGAGGAGGAACGGGAGAAAAGAGGAAGCCAGACAGACACTGAAATAGTGATAGAGGAGGAACGGGAGAAAAGAGGAAGCCAGACAGACACTGAAATAGTGATAGAGGAGGAACGGGAGAAAGAGGAAGCCAGACAGACACTGAAATAGTGATAGAGGAGGAACGGGAGAAAGAGGAAGCCAGACAGACACTGAAATAGTGATAGAGGAGGAACGGGAGAAAAGAGGAAGCCAGACAGACACTGAAATAGTGATAGAGGAGGAACGGGAGAAAGAGGAAGCCAGACAGACACTGAAATAGTGATAGAGGAGGAACGGGAGAAAACAGGAAGCCAGACAGACACTGAAATAGTGATAGAGGAGGAACGGGAGAAAGAGGACGCTAAAAAAAAAGAAAAATATAAACAAAGTCAAGAACAAGAGACTGACAGACAAGACAGACAAAAACATAACAAAAAACCTATAGAATCAGATAATTCACCAGCAGTCCATCTGACTTTTGGGAACTGTAGATGTTTGTTCTGGGCCATCATGTGTTAAATTAAGTCTGAAGAAAATGTGCCTTACCCTGTGCCAGTGCTCTTTGGCATTTCATGTTGTCTGCTGAGCAGGAGACTGGGAATGAAGAGACAGAAAGGGAGTGGGGGTATGGATGGTGGGGGGGGGGGGGGGAGACCATGTCAGGGGTAGGAGGGGAGGAGAGAGAGAGGGAGAGAGAGAGAGAGCAAGAGAGAGAGAGAGAGAAAGAGAGCAAAGAGAGAGAGAGAGAGAGAAAGACAGAGAGAGAGAGAGAGAATGTGTTTGCACTAAGGACAAACATCAAAGTACAGAATACAATAAAGAAAGAGACACTTGTAAAAATTCAACCAAGAACTTGTAATGAAAAAGAAGGAAGATTGTTTAACTTTGTACGAGCAAAGATGATGTGTCCCACTACAGACACTGATCTCTTTGTCACACACACGGACTGCATCATGGTCACCCTTATGATATCCAGAGGATGGAAATCAAGTGGACAATGAAACCCTACACAGTGAACGCGAGGTGGACTTAAAACACCTTGGATTTGTCCAAGGCTTTTGATATTGTCAACCATAGTATTCTGATCTGCCAGCTCCATCAGTATGGCACCTGCGGGAGGACTAACGCATGGACCGCAGTCTTTATCAGGCAAAGCAACAGGTGCTTTTCATTTTGTCAAAAGATAAAGAGGAAAGCGTATCAGTACCTCACCTCCTTTCCACTGATCACATTTGCCAAATTCTCAGTTACTTGCGCAGGTCACTACCCACCTCTGGATGAGAGAGTTGCTCAGCTGGCTGTGTTGCTCTGTCAGGTAATCACACATGCCAGTGTCTTCTTGTCTGCTTGTTCAGTGAGGTCAACTTACTGCCTACACGGGGTCTTTGCTTGCATGCGTTCAATCATGCGTGTTCTTCAAACTTGCCAGTTTGACAGTGTCAGCAGTGAAGTGTACTGAACACACAGCCAAACCATGCACAGGAGGCAGACACAGGGCCAATCAGATTAACAGGAAGTGGCCTATGCCTTCAATGTGTGTAATGAAGCGTCAACTTGCAAAAGACAATATACTGATCCTGTCTCTTCTACATCTTTGGTTGAGTGATTGGTGCATCATCAGACCATGTGTCTATGACTCTTGGTCTTGGTTGATGCTCAGAATGCTTAGATACATTGGGTTTTTTTTCCTTTTTTTGTTTTTCGTTTTTTTGCTGTCCCAACTTCTGTGCCACCTCAGTGGCAATGCACCCACGCTGCTCATTCCAACTGCCCATCCACAGCCACAGCCCGGCCCATCCTACCACAGCCCCAGCACTGGCAATCCACAGGGAGCAGTCAATATCAAGCCGTCAAGAGCAACCCATCGGAGGAGACACTGCACTGCTGCCGAGTCACTTCACTTAGACACATCTTACGAAAGAAAGCGCACAGTACAGCCCTGTCATAAAGTCTTAGATCAAAAGATAACTCAGCAACATCATCTTCATCCTCACTTAGCATTCATAAACTAATACTGAAACCTTTCATGCCCTGCTCTCATGGTGGCCTTGTCTTGACTTTCCCTCCACACCACTCCCCAGTCAAAATCTCCTGTTTCGAAAAGTTCATAACACTGCCATTGAATGAAGGTGCCAGCGGTTTCTCTCCCAATCAGGAATGCTCAAGCATGCCAGCCCTGTGACATGGCAACAACTGTCATCAATAGGACACTTTGCAGAAGTCTCCGGCACTTGTTGAGATAAAAACAGATGGCACCAACCACCATCAAAGTAATATAGCAAAAATGGAAGTGCCCCATGAGGTGAGATGCCTAATCACAACTTTACGCCTACATGTTAACAGCTCTCTTTGAGGGCTGCTGACGGTGGGAGGATGACGATATAAGCTTGGGTGTGGCTGTGTATGAGGTGCCAGGATTAGCACCTCTTGAGTAGTGCAACTGAAAGGGTAAAGAAGATGAGACCAAACCATTCAAAAACACAAATCTTGATCACAAGTCCTTGCACAGACTCTGAATATGTAAGAACTATAAACCAGCATTTCTCTGTTTTGAGATCCTTGTTACAATAAAAAACAAAACAAAACAAAAAGAAGAACAAAAAGAAAAGAAAGGAAACACTCTTAAAATAAAGATTTCTCTTCAATTAATTATTTTTAAACATCTATGTCACATTCCATATTAAGGGCAACTTTTGAAACAACTGATTAGTTTCTTATCAAAGATGATTTTCAAATGATTATGACCATTAATTTCAAAGCATTAAGAAAGAAAGGGTAGGGTGCATGGGGAAAGATGAAATTCTTCCACAGACTAGCCACGTGAAATTCCATAAAGAATCTTAACCACGATGACCATTACTTACGTGACACACTAAAGGAGAAGCAGCCAGGGTATTCTTTGAAAAGCCGTGTGAGAAGAGTGCTCTTGCCGCTTCCCGAAGGTCCACTAATGACAACAGGCCGAATGGACGACGCCATATTTGATGCGTGGAAAACGCCTGCCCTCAGTAATCTGTCTGTAACATCCACACAAATCATTGTGAGGGGTACTTTCAAACCAGCCTCTGGAAGTCAACGAACTTGTATTCTGGTAATATGAAAACCGAAAAAAGGTAGAAATAACGCTTATCCAAGACTCACCACTGCTCACCCCCTCCTCTCCATGTCCTTTCTCTCCCCTTTTTTTCCTTCTGGGTGACACTTTTTGTTTCTCTCCCCTTTTTTTCCTTCTGGGTGACAGTTTTTGTTTCTCTCCCCTTTTTTTTCCTTCTGGGTGACAGTTTTTGTTTCTCTCCCTTTTTTTTCCTTCTGGTGACAGTTTTTGTTTCTCTCCCCTTTTTTTCCTTCTGGGTGACAGTTTTTGTTTCTCTCCCCTTTTTTTCCTTCTGGGTGACAGTTTTTGTTTCTCTTCCCTTTTTTTTCCTTCTGGGTGACAGTTTGTTTCTCTCCTTTTTTCCTTCTGGTGACAGTTTTGTTCTCTCCCTTTTTTTTCCTTCTGGGTGACAGTTTTTGTTTCTCTCCCCTTTTTTTCCTTCTGGGTGACACTTTTTGTTTCTCTCCCCTTTTTTTTCCTTCTGGGTGACAGTTTTTGTTTCTCTCCATCTCTTCTTTTTTCCCCTGAAAACTCTTAAAATGATAATCTGAATTTCCCCGAAGATGGACTATGGCTGCCTTAATGACAGGATAAAAAGCGGTCATACAAACTAAACTCCACTCCCTTTGTTGGGTAGATGGGATTAAACCTTCCCTGTCTTTACAGGGAGTGTCCACAGGAGTATCAACCTGTGTGCGGGAAAAAAAAAAAAAAAAAAATCTGGAAACACATATAAGTGAACAAATGCATAATGGCCACTACATTATGAATCGCAATGATTTTTTTAAAAAAATTGCTTCTTTTATTTCAAATGTAATACTTGATATGCCAGATTTTAGGCAAATTATGGAAGGACTGGAAGGACGTGATCAATGTAAATGTTACGGAAAAAAAAGACAAGAAAAGAAAAAGAATTGTTACAAAACCAGAAAAACCAAACGAACGTGTCAAATGGAAGATTGTTTTACCACAGTATGGTAACAACATTAATGAACAAATTAATGCAAGTAATCTTCATGTCTTCTGATCTAGTGGGAAAAAAGGCAATGCTAATAAATTTTCTTGAAACACAGGAACACGCCTTGCACTCACACACGCACACACACAGCTCTCTCACACACACACACACACACACACACACACACACACACACACACACACACACACACACAGAGCTCTCTCTCTCTCTCTCTCTCACACAAACACACACACACACACACTCACACACACACACACACACACACACACACACACACACTCACTCACTCACACCGGGACCAGGCTGCTTCCAATTCAGTAGTGGGGCGACCATCCCCAACTCGGCGGGTCCCCGGGTGGCGGATAGGGGAATGGCCCTCAGATATGGGGGTTAGCTGCGATATAAGTCAGGCTTGCCTGGCAGAATAAGCAGTCCCGGACCAACTGGCGATGTTCCTATCAGGACGGGGTGGGTCAACAGGTGGCACTGTTGTCCTCACTGAAATACCCCATGTGTCCTATGACGGGCTCATCATGCGGTCAAGAGGCGCGGTATAACCTCTAGCCCCGGGGTGGGATCCCCGGAGAAACAATCCCCCCTGTGCTCACAGGGCAGGACGCACGGGCCATGAGCTAAGGGTGAGGCACCCCGAAAGAAAACTCCAGCTGAAGACGGAGGTATCGGGCCACTGGCGCAGCTTAAACCACGATACCACGCATATACGCTTCCATGATGATGCAGTCCACAGAATTTCGATGTGGCGCTCGACCTTCGGAGACCCGCCGGGGAGGTCGGGAGCCGGGCCCTATGCCTCAAAGGGGCCCACCCCAAGCGGTCGGTGGTCAGACAAAGAAAGTACTGGCCAACACCGACAGCAGTGGAAGCCAAGCTGTATGGCACCCTGGAGGAGCTGCGACGGACGGCAGCCTTCATCGAGGACACCGGGCTGCTCATCTAACGGGATGGCGAACGAGGAAGAAGAAGAAGACTCACTCACACATACACAGCTCACACACACACACACACACACACACACACACACACACACACACACACATACACAGCTCACACACACACACACACACACACACACACACACACACACACACACACACACAGAAAACACTTTTAAATACAAGCACACATAAACATTTGAAACAAGAAAAAAAAAAAAAGAAACACCTGGCTGTTCCCCTTTATTCAGGCAGAGGATGTACAAGAGTACAGCATTCATTAAATGCTTTACTGTTGTTCATCCTCAACATGAAAAAAGGGTCATACAAATGGAAAAAAAAGGATATACAAATATTCACAAAGTCACTGTTTTTCCCACTGAGTCAAGATCTCAGAGCCATCGCCTTACTTCACACCAGGGAATGATGAGAAATCCTAGCACAGCCTTGCCCAGCACAGACCACGGGGTGATCCTGATCAGGAGGAAACCAAACAACTGACAGCTCGTCCTCACACTGTGATTATATACAGCCAGACCGCAACATTGATTTTCTTTGAACAGGACACCTTCCTGCGGCTGAACAGACAATGCAACCCTGCAGCAGGTCTGATTGGTTACCTTGCTTTAATAAGTTTCTACAGCATGCGCATGAAATATGCATATAGGTTTGCACGGTTGACAACAGACTCTAAAAAGTGGAAGATTCCATCAAGCAAAGGTGATTTAGAATTCTAGAGTTGATGAAGTTTTAATCTGTGTTCACTTGCCTAAAGTCCACTGATTACTGAGAACTATTATCTGCTTGAGACAGATGTACACATGTACATGAATGTGTCCATGCATATTGGCATTCATATCGTGAGAGAGAGAGAGAGAGAGAGAGAGAGAGAGAGAGAGAGAGAGAGAGAGAGAGAAAGAGTGAGTGTGTGTGTGCGTGCGTGCGTGCATGCGTGCGTGTGTGTGTGATTGTGTACTTTTTCAATGTCCTAGCGAGGACTCTTTTCTGCTGAGCCAATGGCATCCTCAAGTTTTGTGTCCTGAAAAGTATTGGAAGTGAATAGAAGTGCCACAAGGTCAAATTACACACTTTTCAGTCCAAGACATGGCTCTCTGAGAGTCTGAGATTCTTTTTCACAGAAAACTCCAAGTTTCCAGACTTGCCCATCTCTCTCCTTTATAGCGATGAAGTTAGGTCAGTTTACACAAGCCTCAGTGTCATGTTTTCATAAGGTATACAAAATAAGACAGTGTCTAACATTGTGTCCTCACAAGGTATACTATACGAAAACTTAGAGAGAGAGAGAGAGAGAGAGAGAGAGAGAGAGAGAGAGAGAGAGAGACAGACAGACAGACAGACAGACAGACAGACAGACAAAGAAAAAGAGAATGTGTGTGTGTGTGTGTGTGTGTGTGTGTGTGTGTGTGTGTGTGTGTGTGTGTGTGAGTGTGTCTGTCTGTCTGTCTGTGTGAGTGTGTGCGTGTGTGCATGCGTATGTCTGAGTGGGAGAGACAGAGAGAGAGAACGAACGAACGAATCTGTTTTAATGAGGGAAAAGAGAGAGAGAGAGAGAGAGAGAGAGAGAGAGAGAGAGAGAGAGAGAGAGAGTGAGTGTGTGTGTGTGTGTGTGTGTGTGTGTGTGTGTGTGTGTGTGTGTGTGTGTGTGTGTGTGTGCCTGCCTGTGTGCAAGCATGCCTGCAAACATGTATGCCTGCTGCATGTATGTGTGTGTTACAAGCGAGTGCATGTGAATGCCTGCACATGCATGTAAATGTGTATAACTCTGTGTGTGTGTGTGTGTGTGTGTGTGTGTGTGTGTGTGTGTGTGTGTGTGTGTGTGTGTGTTGCATGCCTGCGTGTGTGCAGGTGTGCATGCGCAGGTGTGCTTGAGTATGTGCATGCATGTGTGTACGTGTGTGTGCGCACGCAAGTTTAACTGTTTAGTCTGTCTGTCTGTTAATGTGTAACTACTAAGTACTATCAATGCACATATTTTTCTATCATTCATTCATTGCACACAAGCATACGGTACATAAAAACACAGATGCGTGCTCAAGAGATACGAGCAAACAGGGAAATGTCAATGCATAACAACAGATAGTCAAGGATATCCCAGAGTGCTTCCCCATTGGAGCGGTCGATTGACAAAAGAGACTAATGAAAGGATTTGCCTCAGGGCAGCATCAAATCAGCTTAACAAGCGGATGCACTCTCTCCATCTTCTCAAAGCCCCAAACCATGCGGCAAAAGGAGGTGATCAATTGATGATGCGGCAAAAGGAGGTGATCAATTGATGGGAACACTGATCAAAGAACCAGCCTCCATTCTCTGATGATGTAACAACTCTGCTGGTGCTTTTCTTCCTCTTAACACCCTCCCCCCTCTCCATCCCCCATCAAGACCTTCTAGTTCTTAAACACTGCAACTTTCTTTGTTGAGCAAGAGAGTACTGCTCCTAGGACTTTAACAAGACAATGTTAGCGCTGTGTTAACCTTTACTCGACGCTGATTTTGACAAGTTCTTGATGATACAGGGTTCCCCACAACCTGTATAGTCTTATTAGGCTTTACTGTGTGTTTTTACTGTGTTTATCCCTCTTTCAATGATGAGGATCCTGGAAGAATTCTCAAGAGCTTAGACCTTTACCAACAATGAAGGTCACCCACGACCAAATGCTCAATGCACTGCTGTATCCACTTACCGATCTTTACAATACAGAGCTTTCACGACCTGCATCAGTGGAAGTGTATGTTCAGATGATGCAGCTGAGTTTTTCTTTTGATGCATATACACTGAAACTGGCTGACAGATAGCTAACTGGGTATCTGACAAAGAGCCAAAATTTAATTAAACACTTTATGAGAGAGAGAGAGAAACGAGTTACTTGGTTGATGATTTATTCTCACTTCTAAGTGTAAAAGAATTCCCAGTGTGTGTGTGTGTGTGTGTGTGTGTGTGTGTGTGTGTGTGTGTGTGTGTGTATGCACACACGCACATGCATGTGTGCGCATTCCACAGGGTATGAGCGTGAGTGTATATACCCTCATACGCACACACAAGTGTGTATGGTTGAATGCATATGTATTGTGTGTGCATACATGTCCATTTGCTTGTGTGAAGTGAGTCTAGCTGTGCTGCAGTGTCTTTGAATTACTTTACATGCAATGTGTGCAGGTATGACTATTGACCGATTTTCCATCTTTTCATGTCAGCAGATAAACTATGTTTTATATAATATTTGTCATTCATTCGTGGATAAAATACTGAAGAGTGCATACAACTGTGTGAATGCAGAACAAGTATATGTGTCTCAGTGTGTGCATGAGTGCCTGCATGCTCTGTCGTGTGTGTGTGTGTTGTGTGTGTGTGTGTGTGTGTGTGTGTGTGTATGTGTGTGTGGTGTGTGTGTGTGTGTGTGTGTGTGTGTGCATGCGTGTGTGTGTGCACGCATGTGTGTGTGCTTGTATATGCATGCGTATGTGCATGTATGCTCACAAGCATGTGCATGTTATTGTGTGTGTGTGAGTGTGTGTGCATGCGCGGGCGTGTTAGTGAACATACATGTGCGCATGCTTATGCATGTGTGTTGGTGTATGTATGCATGCCTGCATGTCTATGTGTTTATGTGCATGTCTTGTGTGTGTGTGTGTGTTTTGTGTGTGTGTGTGTGTGTGTTGTGTGTGTGTTTGTGACAGACAGAGACAGAAAGAGAGAGAGAGAGCATACACATGTGTGATCGCTCATGTATGTGACTGCCTGCCTGTGTGTGTGTGTGTGTGTGTGTGTGTGTGTGTGTGTGTGTGTGTGTGTGTGTGTGTGTGAGTGTGTGTGTGTGTTTGTGAGTGTGTGTGTGTGTGTGTGTGTGTGGTGTGTGTGTGTGTGTGTGTGTGTGCGTGTGTGTGTGCGTGCGTGCGTGTGTGCGTGCATGCGTGCCTGTGTGTGTGGATTTGTGTGTGCGTGCGCATGTGTACAGAAGTGTATGACCGCATTTGTGTGTGTGCGTATGTGAATGTGTGTGTGTCTGTGTATGTGCGCACGTGCA
>CM065715.1:100668210-100688210 GCA_033310375.1 Conus canariensis
ACAGGGCTGTACTCTACGCTTCCTTTCATGATATATCCCGACGTCAACCAAGCCTGAGAGATACAGGCACCTGCAGTGTTGGTCAGGAAATTTGAGCAACACTCTCAGAAACGCATCCATTAAGTGGATGAAACTCGACTGTGTGGTCCCAGTCTTCCCAACTGAGTCCGCAGCAAACTGAAATCTGGGTAGGAGCCGGTCGGGGCAGAAAAACCCACATGACTCTGATGGGATTTGAACCCATGACCAAAACCCATTATTGTTGGTTTCATTTGCTTTGTAGTTGGTGTTTCTCCTGTCCACGTGTGTTTTAGACTGTTTAGTTCATGTGGGATAGGTTACCCCGACACAGTCTTGGACATACCTGCCATCCCCACCGCTAATCCACTTCCTGTAAAAAATTATATCTTCAAGGAGCACAACTCCTGGTGACAGCAGACAGACAAAACTTTGCATGAAGTCTAAATGTGAAAGCATTGTCTTTCTTAGTTACTGTAATTTTACAGGGTTCATACAAACTTCTAATAAAAAAAATTCTGAGGCTTTCGAAGGCCTTTTCAAAGACTCTAAATACAACATTCAAGGACTGCAGTACAGATAATTTAAAACCTTTAGGTGCATTTCTGTTGCTTCGGTCACTTCAGAAAAATCTAGCTACTGTAGTAGCAGACCATATAGATATATCAACACTTTTGAAAGATACAAAATGAACTCAAGTTTTGTTGATACTTCTCAATTGTAACGTCTGTAAAATTGCGTGATTTTCACTCCAAAATATATATTGGTTTGTCAACTTCTTATTACCAAGCACTTTCAAACACTCTGGGGTATATACCAGCACTTTTTTTTAGTCCTTGAAAAGAAGTCTACAAATTTCAAGGCTTAAAATTTTAAGGACTTGTAAGTTGTATCAACCCTGTAGCAGCAGTATCATTATCATCTAAAGTAGATCATCATTATTGGAAAACAGTTTCAAGGCTGACAGATACACACTCGATATATAGGAGGAGGAGATAGTAGTGGAGAAGAAGAGAAAGAAGGAGAAGAAAAGTGAAACGGAGAAGAGGAGGAAGAAGAAAAAGAATTAGTGTCCATACAGCACAACATCGTAAATGAAGCTGTTTGCTCTTTAAATCAACAATGTCAGTATAGTAATGGATCCCTTCTGCAGCAGTTTTCAAAGCAAGTGATACCAGCTAAACCTGAATGCTTCATCAATGCTGTCTCTTTTGAAAACTCTTTCCCCCCAAACACATTACTCTTTTATTCTATGGTTGAAAACATTTCCCCATCTCTTCCAGCTAAGTGAGTTCTAGTCTCATGGTTCTGAATTAGAACTATGTTAGCTATCTTTTGTGTGTGTGTGTGTGTGTGTGTGTGTGTGTGTGTGTGTGTGTGTGTGTGTGTGTGTGTGTGTGTGTGTTTTGTGCAAAAGAGAGCACAGAGAGCAAGAGAGAGACTCTGAGGAGAGAGAGAGAGAGAGAGAGAGAGAGAGAGAGAGAGAGAGAGAGAGAGAGAGACACTGAGACTGAGAAGAGAGAAAGGATACGTAGTGTGGATTCATGGCTTATGCTAAGAGACCAGAGGTGATGAAAGTGCTAATCCTTTAGCCAAATGCGAACAGATAATCAGTCAAGTTGGCAACATTTTCCACAAGTAAGCAGATAGCTATAGGTTTAAAAAAAAATCCTTTAAAAAAATTGTGATCATACTTATATGGCAAATATCCTTGGTTAGAGACCAAGCTCTAAGCACTTTACATTTCATGCTCAAATTTACTCAACAGGCTGTCTACCAAGGTAGAGCTGACTGAAGAGCTACCTGCTGGCGCTTATCATGTTTCCCATGTCATACGGTTGAATATCAATCATTCAGATTTTCATTCATTCTCTCGCTTTTTAAGGACAATGCATGCTCTGTGTGTCACTCATACCAAAGGCCAAACTGGCCTTCTCTTCCGAAAGTTGGTGATGGGATTCTACATGTGCACAAGATCTTACCTTTGCATTCATAGTATACACAGAACCATGGTTTAAAATCTCATTCAAAGGATTTTCAGGAAACAGAGTCAGTCCCAATGTAAACCCCGAGAGACAAATCCCTCTGTACTGAAGCAGCCTGGCGGAATTTTTAACCCATAACTTCATGATCACGAGCCTGGCATTCTACCAACTGAGCTAGTCCGCCCCTCCCTGCCCCCTTCTGCCCCTCTTTCCTCCTTAATCCCCCCTCCCCCCTTCCGATCCTCCTGCCCTCCCTTACCAAAGAAAAAGAACACACTCCCACTTAGACCTTTGGTTGCATCACAGACAAAAACAACAGTCGTGTTGGCACTTTTTAATCCCCCCTCCCCCCTTCCGATCCTCCTGCCCTCCCTTACCAAAGAAAAAGAACACACTCCCACTTAGACCTTTGGTTGCATCACAGACAAAAACAACAGTCGTGTTGGCACGCATGAAGCATTGTCTACACCCTTCCAGGAATTCAGGCAAGAAGGGAAAACGGTGGCTTTCATTTCAGTCGCTAAATAGTAAACGTTTTATTTTGCTATGTTCTTTGTTCTATTCACTCTTTTTGGGGTTTCTTAAAATGTACTGTATAGGTACATTCCAGAATGGGCCTGACAGGGGTTTTGTTGCCACCTCTATCCAGTAATATTTAGACTGCGCTGTAAAAAACCAAGGTTCTTGTTGGCTTTTCAGAATGCGGTGGCAACACGCTGGTCCCAGCTAAGATCTTGGGCTATGGTGATACAAGGACATTGGGAAGCACTAACAGTTGCCCTAGTGAGGGCATGAAGTTTGTACTGATGTTTACCCGTGGGTTTTTTTCTTTGTGACAGGGTGGAAAGCCACCAGTTATCCTCCCATTCCTTGATGTTTTGAAGGTTTGTTGGAGTTAAGTTGGTTGTGGCTCATAGCAGAGAGAGAAGAGTAGCTGGTGAACAAAATTGCCGGTGAGTTTTTCTGGGAGGTCATTGATACAGACCATGAAGAGTAAGAGTCAAACTCAAAGCCTGGTCCTAGCGGGATTCCTGAGCATGCTCTGGCCAGGTCTGATGCTACATCATTTACAATCACTGCCTTCTGCCTATCCAGTGGTTGATTTTTCCAGGCTGTATCATTTAGTGGTCCAGCAGAAGATCCATGTTTTATTGGGTCAAACTCAAGGCTTTGACAAAGACTGTGATCATGATTCAAATTTGTTTCCCTTGTTCCATGACTTTGTTCCTCAGAATCTACACTTGCAAAACCCATGCAGTTCCTGGCAGAGTTCATCACTCCTCTCTAGATGGTTTATTATAAGGGCACTAAGTATGCTGCCTGAAATCCAGTTAAGAACTACATTCAGGAGAATGACAGGTGCAATGGTCTAGAGCTACATTCAGTCCAATGATAGCGTCAACAGTGTTACAAACACTGAAACTTTTTTTTTTTGCTATGGACAATCACTGGCTGCAAGATGCAGGGCACTATACCAGGAAACAGAAGAATGGAAACAGAGAAAGTGGTGGGAGGACAGCATGTATATTGGAACTAACTGACCTGACTTTGGTGATTACCTCAGAACGACAGGACTGACATGGAAGTGGGGGGGGGGGGGGGGGGGGGGGTTAGCTCAAGTGGTGCCCTAACCACTCTGGGGTTAAGTGACTGATGGCAGTGAATCATTGCCAAAAATCAGCTGGATAAGACCGTCCACATCTAAACAGCACGATAACACCGAGTCGGCGCTGGACAGAGCAACTCGCCAAATAGCATAAACTATCTAATCTGTATTGAGAAAATTGTGACATCACAAACAATTTACTTACATCATGTAGTACATGATGTATATGACATGAAATGTAATTAACGTAGCATAAACTATCTAATCTATATTGAGAAAACTGTGACATCACAAACAATTACTCCACCCAGATGCTGCGATTCACTGATTCAAAGTTACGAACTCGTTTTAAAATCTAATTCTAAATTCATGTGATTTCAGATCATGCACAATTAAACATGTGATGGATGGTTCCTTCTAAGAATTTAAGTCATCACATACAAGCCGGATCTGTAATCTTCTAATACTAGGCCTATATCATGATCGACTGGGAACGCGTCAGTTCATCACTTACCGGTACAGCTGATCCACTGTTGTGATGTTACTGTTCCACTGCGTCGACAGGACAATAGGCATAGCGCGCGGCGAGCTGTCGGCAACATTTAGATGCCGACACATTTCACGCGGTTGAAAATGGGGATCAGGAAGTGGACCCAAGGAATGGTCCAATAACATCATCTGGGGAATTTTTTTTTTTTTTTAACTTCCCTGCTTCTTATCAGCGGTTATCTAGAAAAATGAAAAATAGCAGTGCAAACCAAAAATGTCCTTTTTTTTTCAGTGTGTGTTTTTATGTGCTTCAGAAAAGGAACAGTGCGTGTACGCGTGTGTTCAATGTCACACGGTTCGTTCTTTTGATTTAGAGAGAGAGAGAGAGAGAGAGAGAGAGAGATGATGATGTTGATGATGATGATGATGATGACGATGATGATGATCATGATGATGATGATCATGATGATCATGATAATCTTTATTTCCAAGGGTAACAGATAAGCAAACACATGCTTTTTTTTCATCCGGCCCTTGCCCCGCTAAGGGACTAACTAAACACAACTAGCGACTAAAACTTTAAAAAATTCTAACAAACACACATATCTTCACAACTGCATTAAAAGTTGATGAGTTGTTCATCCATTAACATTTAAGGCGTAGATGACTTTAAAGGGAAGCAAACCGATTGAAACAACAAACAAGAATAAAGAAATTGATTTCAAAGAAAACAAATCAACACACACAGACATAGAATAAGCGATCCTCCTATCGAAGAGAGAGAGAGAGAGAGAGAGAGAGAGAGAGAGAGAGAGAGAGAGAGAGAGAGAGAGAGAGAGAGAGAGAGAAGAGAGAGAGTTACATTCCTTTTGTAGAATATTAACATACAACAAGCTGCTAAAGATGATAATTAGACAACCACAATGCATCAGTAATATCAACTTCTTTTTTGTTGTTGACATTTACATGATGTGGTTACAAGGCAAGACAAGAACGAGCAGTACTACAATCAGTTATCAGTTAGCGACAATAAAGTCCCAGCATCAATAATCATAAGAGAGAGAGAGAGAGGGAGAGAGAGAGAGAGAGAGGGGGGGGGTTATCACATACCTATTTTAAAATATTAACACACTATACTGGTAAGGGTTGTAATCATACAAGAGCGATGCATCAAATATATCAGCGTATTACACACAATGCATGAATAGAATAAATAGTTCTAGAAACAGTTGTCAAACAGCGACGATGCATTCATAAAATCAATAATCTTAACACTTATTTTTCATCGTGTGTGTGTGTGTGTGTGTGTGTGTGTGTGTGTGTGTGTGTGTGTGTGTGTGTATGTGTGTGCGTGCGTGCGTGCGTGCGTGCGTGCGTGCGTGCGTGTGTGTGTGTGTGTGTGTGTGTGTGTGTGTGTGTGTGTGTGTAAGAGAGAGAGAGAGAGAGAGAGAGAGAGAGAGAGAGAGAGAGAGATGCTATCATAACTCTTCCCCTCTTCCTTTTTTTTTAACTATTGATATATTGCCCAAGAGAAAGACAAGACAAGACAAAGTCTTTTATTCGTAAAGGCCATGGCCCCTTAGAAGGGGGATGTACACAGAACAACGTTACACGATACATTTCTAGTAGATGATGTAAAGAACTTTTAAGGTAACATGGATTTCGCTGTTTAAAACTTCTGTACAAATAAACAGCAAACTGTTTCACTATTCTATCATTTGTCGATGCCATTAATAAGATTACTTTAAACAAAGATGGATGTCTAAAGTATTTAGGAGGGATATACTGTTGTCTTAGATCACTTAATTCTAGACATGAAAGAACAAAATGAACTTCATTTTCTTGTGATTCATGACACAATGGACAAAAAATCATACGATCACTTACAACTCTATAACGTTGAGAATGTGCATACATATCTGAGATACCCAGTCTAAACGTTGTCACAGCATGTCTCAAATGCTTATTAATAGCCATTGACAAATAGGTAGGAATGCAATGCATAGGATTTAACAGTCTGTGTAAATAGAAAACCTTGGGCTGTCTTCAACATGCGAGTTCCACCTCTGCCAACTACAATCAATCAATCTTTGCCGAAACACACGAATAAAACCATTTACGTCACCAACACCCTGATTTTCCCACACAAAACCAAATCCAAATTCATACAATTTTAGTCTCAAATTAGAAATCCAGTTTTTCTTTCCCCTGTTATCTAACTCTAAAAGCATAGTGTAGGCTTTGTAAGGCAATCTGTGTTGTTCCATTTGTGTTATTCTTAGCCAGTAACGAATACACTTTACCACTGAAATTAAATGTATAGGGTTTCTATTGGTCTCTCCATATACCAGATCGTTCGGTGTTTTCAATGAAACACCAATAAATCTCTTTAGAGCATACAAGTGAATTTTCTCAATACGCATAGCAGCAGAATCAAAACCCTATATTTCAGCACCATATTGTAGCATCGGTTGAATTTGAGCGTCAAATAATTTCAAAAATAAAGTCAAAAGTTCATTATTTAACATTCAGTATACACAACAACGCATATTTAGCTCTACTTGCAAGATCTTTACAAGCGAAGGTAAAGCTTAAGCGTGTAGAAGTAGAAAGAAACTCGTGGAGAGAGCGTGGCAGCACAGAGTCCTCTGAAGAGAAGCCCCCTTCAAGCAAGTGTTTCGGCCCTTATCTCCTGACACTCTAGGGGGGTTGGGCCACACCTGGTTCATGACTACGGATGTTCCTCTGCTGCCCCCTTTTTTCCCCATCTTGGGACGAGCCATGGCTGGGATTCGAACCCATGACCCTCTGGACATGCTCATTTTCCACTTAATGACTCGCACTCTAACCACTGAGCCACTGGGGCACCTGATATTTGTAGGGAAATTTAAGCCTTATGAAGTTTACTTTTGTTGCTCCTTGACCAGATCCAGCTTGAACACCTCTCTGCCGCTTCTGCCATTGCTTTCAGGGCTCTGTTTTTTCCCTCCCTGCAACTGAGAGCTGTTTCATGAGGCAGTATGCAGACGTTCCTACAAATCCCCTAGCTCCAATTTCTGCAGTGAGGACTTTGACCTGATAGCCTTCTCTCTTCAGGCTGTTTGCCAGATCAGTATACTTTTCAGTCTTGTAGATTTGAGCTGCCTCCATTCTGTTCTCATATGGCACCGTGAGCTCGATCATGATCAGCTGCTTGGTTGACTGAGAGTGGACTACTATGTCTGGTCTCATGCCACTCTTGCTGATGATCTCTGGGTGACTCTTCCATTCTGGGAGGTCTGCAGTGCACTCCCAGTCATCTGCCCCGTCCAGCAGACTCTGCCTGTATGTTTCGAGTGGCACTGTTGTTCTTGGCCATGATTTGCTGCCTCCTGCTGTGAAGAATGTTGCGGGTGCTTTTGGAGTCCTGATTTTCCCTTTTGTGGTGTTGGTACTAGCCCAGACTGCTTGTACAATCTCTTTGAGCACTTGGTTGTGCCTCCATGTGTACCTTCCTTGAGCCAGGGCTACTTTACATGAGCTTAGGATATGCTCCACTGTTTGTTTTTCATGGCAGATGGGGCATGCAGGATCGTCTGTTTTTCACCACTTCACTAGCTTTGCATTTGAGGGCAGAAGGTCATATACAGATCTGAGAATGAAGCTGATCCTGAGAGGGGCCATGTGCCAAATGTCATTCCAAGTGAGACTTCTTTGGAGTGAATTCTCCCACGTTGTCCATTGCCCTTGCTGGCTCTGCTGGACTGCTTTTTGGAGTCTTTTTTGGTCTTCTACTTTTCTCATCTCCTGAATCATCATGTCTCTTTTGACTTTTCCTTTGGCCTTTGACCACCATTCAGTTTTGGTCACCCCCAGTCCTTGTCTGTTGGTCTGTGTGTGTCCTGTTATTTCTCTGATCTTGAGACTTTCTTTTGCAGAATCCAACGCCTCTTGAACTTTCCATTTTCTGCCTGTCTTCAGCTGGGGCTTGATTGCTTCTACCACCTTGTCTCCTGAGTCCTCCAGCATGCTTTGAAGTCTGATGTTCCCTGCTTTCCTTGAGCCAGGGCTACTTTAGATAAGCTTAGGACATGCTCCACTGTTTGTTTTTCATGGCAGAGAAAAGTATATGCCAAGGTATTTGTAAGCATTCATAGCGGGCATATCAGTTCCATTATATACCCACCTTTCTCTGGCTGCAAGATAACCACCCTTTCCGAGCACAATAATATTACTTTTATTTATGTTATTGTTCAGTCGAAGTGAAGCAGATGCTCTTTTTTAAACTGTTCAACTGGGTTTGTAAACCAGCTATCGTTTCAGACATCAATGCAACATCGTCAGCTAAAAGAAGAATGAAAATCTCCAATTTAAATTTATGAACTTTGCACCGTGTCGTCCAGAATTAGTAACTTCTTTCGTTGATTCATTAATGAACAAAAAAAACAAAATGGGACTACAAACATCCCCCTGCTTAACTCCAGTTGTACAGGTTATATAATCAGTCAGAGAACCGCCACTTCTTACTCTAGCTTTTACAGAGTCGTACATGCTCATGACACATTGATACAACTTACCTCTTATCCCATTTTCAAACAAAATACGCCATAATATACCCCTATTAACAGAGTCAAAGGCTTTCTCAAAATCAATAAAAGCAACATATAATTTACGATTCAAACAAAATTGTTTTTGCACAAATGCCATTAAAGTGAACATGTGGTCTGTCGTGGAGTAATTTCGTTTAAATCCAGCTTGGCATTCACCTGTGAGATTCTTTTTCCTCCACCCACTCCTGCAGTCTTCCATTGATAACAGTACTGTACAATTTACTACAAACATTACACAAAGAAATTCCTCTATAATTATTTGGATCATCAACATTACCCTTTTTTATATAAAGGAAGAACTATTGATTCTGTCCACAGAACAGGTAAAACACCCCTGTCAAATAGAGTATTGAAATACTTTGTAATAAAATCCAACATCGAATTAGACTTACATGCATTTTTCACCATTTCACCAATTATACTATTAGGGCCACTAGCTTTATGACTTTTCAGGGTTTTTTTAGGCCATCATAATTTCATCCCTTGAAATTGGACGATTGAAATAATCGTTACTGGAATTACTATCATCACTGGTATCATTGTGAACATCTCCACCACCACTGCTTTCCTCACCTGGAACATCACCTGTGTCTACGTCTTTTTCAAGCAGTTTCTGAAAATGTTGAAACCAGTCTTCCAAACCAATGTTATTAGATGGTTGTTTTCCTTTATTGTTGATTTTACGCATTGAGTTCCGAAACTCCCTTTGGTCATTCACAGAAGAGACCAACTGTTCTACTAAATTACTGTTACACTGTTTATGTTCGTGTTTCAAAAGATTCTTGTAGTCACGCCTGGCTGCACAGTAAGAAAAATGATCAGGTGGAAATAAAGTGCGACGAAATTTATTTAAAAGGTTACGGGCTTTTCTTTTCGTCATACCAGTCATCACAACTTTGTTTTGCATTTATATTAAACTGTTTTTTCATACAAAAAGATGAAACAGACTGCAACGTCACTGGAACATACAACAAACAAACAAGCACACAACAAGTGTAAAGTGACGTTATTTTATTTGCAAAAGACGCCACAAAACTTCTGGATATTTCGGCGAAAGCGCCTTTTTCAACAAATACAGGACAAGAGAGAAAAGAGATCAAAAACAATACTTCCCTTGCACAGCACAATCCGCAAATGAAACTAAAAGGCAGAATGCATTTGTGAGCACAATTCGAGGGGAAGAGAGAGAGGGAGAGGAAGGAAGCAGGCAAAGGTGAAGGTTGGAGACAGTGAGTACAAAATGATCAGCTGAAAAAGTAGGAATAGTTGAGTAGTATGGAGAGGGGGGTGGAAGGGAGGGGGCAGGGGGATGGAGAAAAAAAAACTGTATTCAAGTGTTGTGGATAAAGAGAACAAATCAAAAGTTCATTGTGAAACTAATGGGCGGATTTGGAGAGGGAGTAGCGGGGGGAGGGGGTGGTGGTGGTGGTGGTGGTGGATAGCCTATGTGGGAGGGTCAGGGTGGATTTGCCGCCTGTAGCATCAAACCCAAGTCTGACCCCAGAGTGGGTTGCCCCACCCTGCCACTTGGTGCCAGTATAATATGTGTAATTGTTTACGCTAACATCGTTTCAGCTGAACTGACGACTATTGTTTCCACGACTTATGGGGATATACTACTCTAGAGGTCGAAAACAGGAACACGACAAAATAAAAATGATACCACACGCCTTACAAGATGACCTAACGTTTGAAAGACTAGATAGCAAAAAATGCGCCTGTAGCAATTTAAGAGAACTACAGAAATACGATGAAATAGTAATTGCAGTATTGCACATATTTTCATATGCGTCATACAAAATAACTATAACAATCATTTCTTTTTCTGTGTGTATGTTTATAAATATCACAAAGAGTGAATTTGTACTGAAATACGTTTGAAATCTGTGCTGCCAGTGTTTTGGAAATGGCTTTCAACATAATTGATAAAACGTGTGCAACGTGCCTCGTAGAAATATTATGGAAAGATTCCATTCCTATAATATGTCTCGGAAAATGACGAGATCGGTGACATCACGCTCATCATTCGTGACGCAAGTGTGGTCAAAGCTGTGCATATATCGGTGTCCGGCTGCCCAGCTTACCTCAATAAAAAAAAAAAAATGTAGGAATCATAA
Organism: Conus canariensis; assembly: GCA_033310375.1. Classification (NCBI taxonomy): domain Eukaryota; kingdom Metazoa; phylum Mollusca; class Gastropoda; order Neogastropoda; family Conidae; genus Conus; species Conus canariensis. Next base: position 100,679,015 of record CM065715.1, read on the forward strand.
ATGAAGAAAATAAGAAGTTGAAAAAAATAATATGGATGTTGTCCAGCGTTACCCCCCCCCCCCCCCCCCCAAGTCATGTGTGGCTCTCAGTCTTCAGGAACTTCGATTGGCTCGAAAGCAGACAGATCTAAACTCCTCGCTGAAAATTATGGTCAGTGTTTATATGAAACCATGTAGAGAAGAAGACGGGATAGACTTATGACTGGCGAGTCATAGTGCTGAAATGAATCATTCAGAAAAGAACGGTACGCCCTTGACTGAAAAGTCTTCCCTCCAACACCGAAGGAAGCTAGCATGCTGTAGAAAATCAATGATGGCCGGGCTGCAGTGAGCAGAACCAACACCATATTGCAAAGAAGAAGTAATTTCTTTCAGCTTTGTCAAATTGGCGCCGAACTAATAATCGACGAGACTCTTCTTCCCCCTCCCCTCCCTCCCTCCCTTCCTAAGCACCTTCATGGATCGGAACAAGCTGCCTAACATAGAGCTCTGTGGCACCTGGCTCTCTTGGCTTGGCTCCCTTGGCTTCTTCAAGTGGAGGAAAGTGCTGGCACCTGTCTGACAACTAAAACACCACAGATAGATAGAATAGGTAGGCACAAGCATTCCTCACATACATTCCATAGGAAGTTTTTGTCTGTTGCCTCTCTTTTTCTTCTTCTTCTTCTTTTTCTTCTTCTTCTTCTTCTTCTTCTTTCTTTCTTTCTTTCTTTTTTTGTCGTTTTTGCTTTAGTTATGTAAGTTATTTTAGGCGCCGTTCTTGCCAGGACGTGCCAGAATCAGCTACTTATTCGGAGCGAAAAGCGAACTGAAAAGTAATAAATAGTCTGCTGATAATCCCTCACACAGCAGAACATTTTTCATTCTGACTGTCGTAGGTCTTTTTCTTCCCTGTGGAAGTTTTGTTCTTATATTTTGTTATTGGGTAAACGGGGCAGAACGATCAGCATACTGACTGGCCTTTAAGTGGATGAATATGGAGAGAGAGAGAGAGAGAGAGAGAGAAACAGACAGACAGACAGACAGACAGACAGACAGACAGACAGACAACAGACAGACACACAGAGAAAGACAGAGACAGAGAGAGGGAAATACTTAAACTGAAGATGAACTTTAAAAATCTGCCATTAATTATGATGCAATTAATCATCTCCAGCAGGTTCCAGAGACGGAGCCATGAGGGAGAAGAAAAAGGTGAGGGAGAAGCTACCTGGGCTTCCAGCCCTCTCCTCCCACGCCTTCCTACCGTCCGCACAGTTGTCAAGGTCTGGTCCCAAGGTGAACATCAGTACTGAAACCAATGCTTTTCCCTCCTTTTTTCCACTCGTATCTTCTCCCCTCCCCTTCCCCTACCTCCCCCTTCCCTGCCATCCTCTCCCCCCGCAATCGCAACCCCAACTCCGACCCTTCTCATCACAGGAGCACTGACTGAAGTGAAAAAGCCAGCCAGAATGTGTGTGTGTGTGTGTGTGTGTGTGTGTGTGTGTGTGTGTGTGTGTGTGTGGGTGGGTGGGTGTGGGTGTGTGTGTGGAGGGGGGACGGGGTGGGGGTGGGGGGGGAGGCCTCTCGAGACAGACGCTTTACGAGCTGAAATCTGCAAAACAGGTCAGCCAGGGAGACTGTAAGAACATGACTGGGCTCTTAACATCTTCAAGCAACAACGAAGACCCGTAATAGGTTACTCAGGCATAATGATGACTGAAGGCAAGCCTGTGGACTGTTCCCTGCTGATGAGGATCATGCGCAAAATGACACTGGGATAAGAGGAATATTGGAATGATCCATGACTCAACGGAGAACCATCCCCGAGTGTTCCATTCAGGAGCAGAATCCTTTCTTTGTCCACAGAATTTCCCCAGATAAATCTCATCAGATTCTGTCAAGAATCTCGAGTGTTTTCAGGAAGAATGGTGTCGCAGTTGGCATCAGCAGAAACCGAATGGCGCGGATTGAAAGGGCACAGACAAAAAGGGTAGGGCTGCTGACGAAAATGGCTCGGACGACAACGACATGATTGACAGCTGGACAAAAACGGAACTCTCGAAGTAAGGTACCAAAATGGCACAGTCTACAAAAAACAAACAAGCAACAACACCAAAAACCCCCATCAAAATGGCGCATGTTGTTGAATCCGTTAGTTCACTTCAGTTCGACGTCTCTCTCTCTCTCTCTCTCTCTCTCTCTCTCTCTCTCTCTGTTTGTCTGTCTGTGTGTCTGTTTGTCTGTCCGTCTGTGTGTCTGTCTGCCTGTCTGTCCGTGCGCGCGCGCGCGCGTGTGTGTGTGTGTGTGTGTGTCTCTCTCTCTCTCTCTCTCTCTCTCTCTCTCTCCTCTCTCTCTCTCTCTTTGGGGGATGGAATGAGGGTAAAGATTGCGAGGCGAGGGGGTGCTTCGAATAAATTGTTGTGTTCATCACAATAGGTATTGGCCTATGCATGTACTTCGGGTTTTATTTCCTCTATAAAGTAAAAACAAGCAACCAAACAAAAACAACGGCAATTGTTTCTTCAGCCGGTGCTGACGGACAACAGTGGAGATGTAAAGAGCAGCAAGAACAAACCCAAACCCAAAACTTTTTTTTCACCCTACTCATCATATTTATCATCACATTCATCATCATCATCATCATCATCATCATCATCATCATGATGTTTATCATTACATTCATCATCATCGTCATCATCATCATCATCATCATCATCATCATCATCATCATCATTAAAAACATTCTCGTGATGTGCACGTCTCCAGACTGTATTGTCGCTGGAGTTGCCTGTGCCACATAGCACCTGACGATGACAACGACTTTAGGATGAACATTCCTTCTCTTGCTTCCACAGAATGGAATTCTCTGCCAAATGACATTCAGCACGTTCGAACAATTAAGTCCCGTGAAATGAAAACTGTAAAAACTCACCTGTTTTAAAACCATCCCTGCTGATTTCCCTGATTCTTCCTTTCTTGTTATTGTGTTGCCGCCAGCTGTTAGGGCGCGGTGGCTAGCATTGGGATCTGTGGGCTGCGAGGTCGCGGGTTCAATTTCCATCAGAGGTATTTACTTAGATTATTGTTCGGCTTCAGTCGGCTCTTACTCAGTATTGATAACGCCAGAGGTTCAGAGGTTCAAATGGAAAGGCTGGAATCATACAGTCGAGTTTCATCCACTGAATGGGTGTTTTTTTTTCTTCTGAGAGTGCTGTTTAAATTTCCCGACCAGCATTGCGTGTAGCTGTATCTCTCAGGCCTGGTTGATGCCAGAACATGTCAAACAAGGCGGGAACATAGCCTTGCTGTATAGTCCAAGAGAACTCGATCATATCCATCTTCATTGATCATTATTTTTGGAAAAATAGGTTGAATTCTGTTTCCCTCCATGCTAGCTCGTATTGGCCTTGATTTTGATTTCCTCTCCAAGGTCAAGCCTTCGGTGACTACGTGTTAGTGTCGTTGGTATCGGGGTGTGCACTGAGACTGTCGCTGGACGGACTTAAACGGGGACGCTCACTCACATTGGTTCCGCGACTAAGTTATTGTCGACAATAAAGAGCTTAGTAGGTTGTCTCCTGTGCATGTTAGTTAAGAACAGGTATCACTCAACACTGACAGAGTGTGGCGCAGTGTCTCTTCTGGTTTGTTTCCTTCTGACGATCTGATATTGACTGCTCCCTGTTTGGCTGTGACAGAATGTTCATGGATGTAGCTGTGGGTGAAGTCGACAGAATGTTCCGTGGAACCGGCTTCCTTGCTTCAATTCTTTTTTTTTATTGTCAAGAAAGGCACAGAAGATTGTAAAGCCCAACAAACAATCATATTAAGTTGCCGTGAGTCATAACTGTAAATGTGTGTATATGCTTGAATGTAGAGGGGGAAGGGCGGGGGCGAGGAGGGGTGAAAGGGTGATGGTGGGAGGACGGGAAGGTTGGAATAAGTGTTAATGTGGTGTGAAGTTTTCATCTTCTGGCAAATACGTATTTTTCCTTCCTGGGTAAGTGGGAAAGATTAGGGACAGGGTGCATGCTTTGTAGAGGGCTTTTGTTTCTTCTTAAGTTCAGCCAACACTTGGGCACAGCCAATTAGTTCTGTCGACGTCAGCAGAAATTCAGTGCCACTTTGTCCCCCCGTCTCAGGAGAGCTGCTTTACATATAATGATGTTCAAAATGCTTTAGGTCGTAAGAACTCGACGCGTGCCTTATCTGTTGTGTCAACTGACAATCAAGTTACTTCAGAAGTCCGCTTGCCAGAGTGAGTGATGTGTCGGCACTTTTCACCAAGTGCAATCCCTACACTGTAATGTCGTTCCCCTTCTCACCGCGAACGCTGGCCTGGCCTGTGTACGCGCAGCAAGGCATTCTGTATCCAAAAAATCACTTGCTTTGCCCGAAACATACTTTCTGCCTGTCCTCACTGAGACTACCGCTCGGTCCCCTGGCAAATCGTGTGTCACTCAGATTTTGCCTGCGCTCGAAAGTTGTCTGCAATGCTGGTGAATGAGGATGAGGATGAACTCTTGATTAGGCATAGACTTCCAGTGGAATCTGATAGGGTTCTTCGCAGAGACATATTAAGTAACTCGACTTCTGCTGGGGAAAGGGAAAGCCCCTGTTGCGGTACGAAATGTCACTCAAATACACATGTCAACTGATGACATTTTTGTACCAACATTGCGTTACAACATCACCCTCGGTACAAAATGTCACCTCCGGTACAAAATGTCACATTGTGGAACGAGGATGTGGTACAAAATGCTACCCCGTGCATGATATTGCCTTAAGTGGCATTTTGTACTGATACATCACATGTTCATGGCTACTGCGGAACAGATTATGGTTATTCTGTAAACGTGCATGTTTTTTCAAACATTTTTTTTTATTAACTTTTTACAATATTTTACACAGTAAAGACAAAAAAAAAGTGAGAACACAACATCATCTTCCCAACTCCCCCCTCCCTCCCTTCCTCCACGAACAAACACCAACCCACTCCCTTCCTACCACTCCCCCCTTCACCTCATCAAGCTGTTGACAACATGTTGATCAGACATTGCTTACACATGTATATATCTTTTAACATGGTTACAATGTGATATACAATAAAGTATTCAATAAAGTGTGCATATTACAAATATCAGTGTATGCATGTCCGGGGGGTGCAGAGCATAGGTGGACAGACCGATAAATACATACATACACATATACAATAGGGAATGAAATACAGACAAAAATGTTGTCGGACAGAATGGGTTGGACGTTAAGGAGCTGAGAGAATGTAGATATTGTGAACTGTTTTCCAACAGTAATAATAATGAGTCTCATTGATAGTTCTAGTGATAAATTACATTGATAAAAAAGAAAGGTTTACCACCATACAAACAGTGTCATAAGTCATGAAAAGGAAAAAGGTACCAGCAATCACCCCCTACTTACAAGGAGGTTGATCAAACCATTAAACAGAGGAGACAAGTGGTTCATATGTCAGCCATTTAGTGTGGAAATCTTTATAGTTCATGTTTATGTACGCGCGTTATGTTTTTCAATCTTTTATCGAAATTCTAATGTTTTCAGAAAACCTGTTACATGTGGAAGGCTGCTTTTGAGTTTACATGTGTACATATAGTGTTCTGCCAAAAGAATGATGAAGTAGAAAATTCAGTCAATAATGATCGTTGCATCAAATCCTAAAACTAGTGCTTCTGTTAGATGTATATTCTGGACATTGGTACATTTCTTCTGTTATTAGTTCAGTAAAAGTGTCCCAGAAACGCTGAGCATAAGTACACCTCCAGAACATATGGTCAATACTATCCTTACACAGCCCACAAAAGCTGCACCTGTCATTACTGACGACTCCAGTTTCTTTTAAAATGATATTCGTTCCTGAACATCTGTGTACTATTCTGAGTTGAAACCATTTGAGCTTTATGTCCGGTGTTTTATGAGCATGTAGAAAACATGATTCCCAGTCATGAGTGTGAGACAGTTTAAAATCCCATTTTTCGCAACATGGAGCTCTTAAATTATTATCAATGAGTATAATTATCATAGTACATCTTTGAACCCTTACAAGTGGCGAACAATTTTTTTTTTTTTTATAGCAGAGAGGACTGATACATTTATTGTTGTTGGTATTTATTCCAGTTGTCTTTATGTAATCGAGTACTGGGAACTTTTACCCGGCGAAAGTGAGAAAATCAATATCAACATCGTATTTTTCCTTAAAACTTTTGCGTCATCAAAGAAATGTGCTAGATAGTAAACATTTTTGTTTTCAAGTTTTCTGGAAACAATGTATTTTTTTCCCAACTTGAATATGTTTATTGTAGCATACTGGTTCGGCTAATAGTTCAACAGAATTTTGGGGCACACATTTATAATAGAAAAAAAAAAATTTAGAAAGAGAGGGTGTTAGTTACCGCCGATGACATTGACAAACAAAGCACATGACAAGACACGATGCATTTCAACCTCTTGGGTCTTCTTCAGGCGAAAAAATAAATCACATTTAACATTTAAGACAGTGCAAACAAAGAACGAAAATGACTCATCTGTTGTTGTCCATGTGGTGGGGAGAATATTTTCCGCCTAGCGGCTATTCTCCCCACCACATGGACAACAACAGATGAGTCATTTTCGTTCTTTGTTTGCACTGTCTTAAATGTTAAATGTGATTTATTTTTTCGCCTGAAGAAGACCCAAGAGGTTGAAATGCATCGTGTCTTGTCATGTGCTTTGTTTGTCAATGTCATCGGCGGTAACTAACACCCTCTCTTTCTAAATTTTGCTTCGTTCGCCGCCGTCAGTCACTCCATTTTGAAACTATAATAGAAAAGTTTATATGCTTCAAAACATCTGCCCAGAATCGGTTGTATTTCGTTAAGTTTTAAACGATCTCTGGACCATGTTTATTGATCAAGGACCATTGAGGGAAGCTACTGATTAGAATCTTTTATCACTTGTGCTCTGATCTGTCACTTCTACGAATCCAAGACACTTTCAAGTATGTGACATAAGTTTTTAACTCGAGAAAACCGATGCCTCCATTTAAAAAACAAAAAACAAAAACAAAAAACAACAACAAAAAAAACTTTTATGCGCAGTTTTTCGACTGATTTTGTCTGCTTTTTTATTCCACACAAATTCATAACAGATCTGTTGGTATGACTGGAAAAAAGCATCTGGTGGATTTGGCAAAAGCAGCCAGAGATGGATTAGTTTTGAGAGGATCACAGATTTTAATATAGCGATTCTACCAAGGGGAGTTATCTCGCGTTTTACTCATATCTTAAACAAGTATTTGACGTCAGTAAACTTTTCTGCATAATTCATTTCCACACATTTTTCAAATCGTTGGTGAACCAGACTCCAAATATTAAAAATTTTGAAGGATTCCTCTCAATTTCTAAATGTTCCATATAATGAACTTCACTGTTTTTCATACTTCTTAGCCAAATTGCACTTGTTTTACACAAATTCATATGAAGACCTGACACATCATTAAATTTATAAAGAGCTTCAATACAGGTTTCAAAAGATTTTCTATCACCCGTAAGTAAAAATTCTGCATTGTCCACATACTGTGAAAGCTTATATTCAGTATCATTTATCTTAATTCCCTTAATGTTCTGATTTTCTCTCACCATGATGGCTAATATCTCATCACAAATTGCAAACAAGTATGGGGAAATTGGGTCTCCTTGTCGACAACCTTGCTTCATTTCAAACCAGTTTGAAACTTGGCCGTTTACAACAACACAATACTTTATACTTTTGTTAAATATGCTTATCCATTTACATATATCTTTTTGGAAACCAAATGCTTTCAGTTCTTTAGACATAAAATTCCAGTTAACCGAACCGAGTGCCTTTTCAAAGTCTACATTTAACAACAGGCCAGGTAGATTATAATTATCTAGATAGGATATAGTGTCAAATATCAATCTCAGATTATCGCCGATATATTTATTTTTGATAAATGCTGTTTGATCTTCATTTACAATCTTAGGCAATACAGGTTTTATTCTGTTAGCAATACAAGATGATCGTATCTTATAAACGTATAATCTTATTGCTATCCAGTTGGTTTTTTTTTTTTTTTCTTTTTATATACTGCCGCGGTTTATCCCCTTTCGGAATACATGTTATGATTCCTTCTCAGTGAACACAAGAAAGTCCCCCCCCCCCCCCCCCCCCCACACACACACACACACACCTTTTTAACCCTGTGTTTAGAGCTCTTACAACGAATACACCTTTTTTTTTAATTTAAAGAATGCGGCACTAAAACCATCAGAACCAGGGCTTTTGTTGTTTTTCATCGTCTTAAGAACAGATGTCGCTTCTTCTAGAGTGATTTCTCCTAATTCGGCAGCTTCAGCTTCTCTGAAACATGGAATGTCTTTAACTAGATCTTAATATCACAATCCTCAACAGCAGCACCAGCGTACAGAGATTTATATTAAAAAAATTCTACCTCTTTAAGGATGTCTTTTTGATTTGTTACAGCATTTCCATGTTGATCAATGATTCTAGCCATATTCTTACTAATATAATGTCGTTTCTCTAGGTTACAAAAGTAACTGCTGACTTTCTCACCTTCAGCTATCCATCGAGCTCTTGATCTTAACACTACCTCTTCCATATATTTGTCTCTAATATTTTTTTTAATTTTTCTTTTTTCGTTTCAATCACCCTGATACAAAACTTGTTCCAAGGGATACGTGTAAACAATACAAGTTGTGAGAAAGTCTGATAATCTGGAGATGAGCAAAGCGTCAAGTAAAGATCTTCTGTATGGATAAAGGAAGAAAGAAGGAAAGAAAGTAAGTAAGAAAGAAAGCAAGCAAAAATTTTTATTATTATTATTATTAAGAAGCAAGAAAGAAAGAAAGAAGAAAGAAAGAAAAGATAAAAAAAAAAAAAAAGGCCGCATGCTCACTCATTTGAATAATGATGAGGACATTGTATGATTGAACGCTGAAATGCAATGAAAAAAATCTACGGATTCGGAGCGCACTGAAAGCCACTCCTGTTTTTGTAAAAGTTAAGAACAAGTGAGTGAAATGGTCCACCACGTTCTTCTCTCTCTTTCTCTGTGCTCCCTGCTCACACGTATGCGTGCACGCACACATATGCACTCAGCAACAAATAAAACAAAACCACTCTCTCTCTCTCTCTCTCTCTCTCTCTCTCTCTCTCTCTCCTC
>CM065715.1:100693210-100698210 GCA_033310375.1 Conus canariensis
TCTCCTCACAAAAAAGGTTGACAAACGAATCACGAGACAAAGCATGACGTGTTTTGACCGCATAGGTCTTCTTCAGGCAAAATACACAGCACTCAGGACAATGAAAATAAATGAGCAATCACTTACATCTTCATCCAGTTCAGCACAAGATGGGCATGAACATGTGTGCCTAGGCTTGTTGATCTACAAACGTTTTCACTGTCCAGTCTACAATGTTGTCAGTCCAAATTTTTTTCATTTATTTATTTTTTTCAGTCTACCACTTCCTTATTGCTCCCACAACAATTCCCTAGAAGACAGATTCAGCATAGCAATTGGATTAGGTACATAAACTTAAATGGCCATACCAATGTTGTTTTGTTGGGTTTTTTTATAATCAAGGTCAGTGTTTTCTTATCCGATGTCAGTAGATCTTCATGTAGTCTAATGTTCTTGACAGTTTGGCCTACTTGTTCATTGGTGATATGATCAGTATATATCTGATGGTTAGAATCTTCCTGTAACTCCGCGTGATATGATCAGTATATATCTGATGGTTTGAATCTTTCTGTAACTCCGCATTCCATGGCTTCTATGTCTCACATGCATACACAGGATGATGAATTGGGGAGTGCAGGCAGGAGCTGGATTTTCTGTTTTATGGAGACATAATTGTCCAAGAAGAAAGATTCCGTGACACTCTGACAAGTTTTAATCTGGGCTGTGCTGATGTTTTTGCTTCTTTTGAGAGGATTTCAGATTTGGATCCCTCCTTGCAATTGGTAAAGTTACATGGGTACAAAACCAGTTTTGCCCATAAACACACACACACACACACACAACACACACACACACACACACACACACACACACACACTCACACACACATACACATGCACTTTCTCTCTCAGTCTCACAGACACACACACACACCAGTCACACACACACACACACACACACATGCACACACACATGCACATGCACTCAAACGCATGCACACCACACACCACACACACACACACACACACACACACACACACACACACACACACACACACACACACATGCACTTTCTCTCTCAGTCTCACAGACACACACACACACAGATCACACAACACACACATGCACACACACATGCACATGCACTCAAACGCATGCGCCACACACACACACACACACACACACACACACACACACCACACACACGCAATGCAGGCCTTGGAAGTAAACCTTAATATGTTAGCACCTGCACACAAACACACATGTATGGGTCAGTATAATCATTTCTGCAGTATTTGAATACTCTGCATACTAAAAAGGCAGTCTGTACATGAAATTCACTGTGATGAAAATATGAATGCAAATTATCATTATCATTCCAAATATGTGACCTATGAACACTTAGCATACAAAAGCTCATTCTTGTGCTTGAAATCTCTAAACCACTGCAGTAAAGTATGATCATTATGCCCAAAACAGAATCTATGAACACTTTGCATACACAAACAGTCTCATACACAAAATCACAAATATACTGCCACAAATTATTATAATCATGCCTAATCTTTGGTCTACCCATTCCCTGGCAGTAAAGATGCTGTCATGTGTTGAGTTGTCTGCCACATACTGGGTTGACCCAAGAGATGGTTGCTGTTTTGACGTGTATGGGTCTGACCCAGTGGGGAGGATTGTTCTGAGTTAGACCATGTATATTTTCAATGTGGTATGTACTGGGTCAGATCACATGTAGCAACATCTCAATTTGGCTGGTCCTTCAGATGACCATGCATGAATTTTGCTTCTATTTTGTTGAAGGATTCTTCTGCTTATCATCTACTACTGTACAAAGAAAAACGAAAGAATGAAAAAAAAAATCAAGAGTAATTTTTTATTTGCTTTTGTAATCCCACCATGGCAAGTGCAACAGCAGACCATTTCATTACTTATGCCCCTAAAGGGACTCCCTGATCATGCTGATCAACAAGTTCTACCAGGTGAAAAGGTAAATGTGGTGCACATTAATCCAGTTTCGATATTGTTGATCTGACATGAGAGGGTGCCTCCCTGCAATATATTCCCTACCCTCTCCAAAATTAATTGACACGGGAAGAATGATAGGCGAATCAAATGTTGATTGTGACTTGTTGAAAATTTGGCTTTTTTATCAATAGAGAAAATACAAGATAAGAATTAAAGAAAAAGCTAAAAGATGTATTTACACACATGCACACACACACACACACACACACACACACACACACACACACACACACACACACCACACACACACACACGCATACATTCACACACACACACACACACACACACACACACACACACACACACACACACACACACTGTAAACAGCTTATAGTTCAGTAAATTCCTCAACTAACTCAGTAATAAGACACTCTGCTTAGGTACATTGTCTTCTAGTAAAACTGTGCTTTTCCCTCACTTCAGTCCTGAATGGTGCTGAAATCCTATATATGGTCAGTCTTTGACAAACCAAGGCTGCAGAGTTTTAGATTTGTCACACACACACACACACACACACACGCATACACACACACGCACGCACCCACATGCACGCACGCACGCACGCACCATATATATATATATATGTCATCTTTTTCCCTCAATATATATATATATATATTTATTATCTATCTATTATATATATATATATCTATCAATATCTATGTATATGTCATCTTTTTCCCTCATTGTCAGCCGAGTTTGTTTCATTTTATGGCTCACAGCTCAAACCTTTAATAGTCTCTGTTCGTATTTCTGCTTTGAATCATTTTTTGTTTGTTTTACTTTATCTTAATACTTTCCTTTGTTCTTTCTTTTTCCTTGGACTTACCATGTGATCAGGGGCAGTAGTCAATTATTGTGTCCTGTTCTCATCTCATATATACCATGTGATCAGGGGCAGTAGTCAATTATTGTGTCCTGTTCTCATCTCATACCCCCGCACCATGAGTGCTGACCCCTTGAGACTGGGTTTTGGTTCTTCTGCAATTCTTCGTATATTCCTTACTCAGAGTCTCTTGGTTCAAACCCCAGGGTCTGCAGGGATGACTGATCTCCCAAGACCGGTCAAAGGGTCAAGTCACCCATCAAAATGGAGAAAAAGGGGACACAGAGGGAAAACACGTAGAATTCTTCTCCCAGTTCTCCCCTACGCGTGAGGCAAATTGTGTCCCCCCACCCTCTCCATCTGTCTGAGAGGAGATGTTTCAGCCAGGATGAATACTCTTCTTCATTTGTTCCAGGCTCGTGTCCAAGGTATCCTTCCTTCAAGAAATACTACTCAGGACATTGCTGTGTGGGCCCTCCACAAGTGTCTGCTGAGACCAGTGTGGAGGTGCGTTAGGTGCCACACAACCTGGGTCGTTATACATCCACTACTATCCATCTCTCTTCCCAAAGAGATCAAGTGACCTGATTCAGTGGGGATGTGTGCTACTTGCCAGTCAATGGTCACAGCCCATTTTATATCAATAATTGGCCAAGCCTTCTTGAATCCTGCATGGGCAGGGTTCCTTCTAGCATTTTAACCTGAAGACCCTCTGCTGAAAAATGAAAGGCCTTGAAGTGCAATTTGAGGGTCCGCACCAAGCATCTAAATTTGAAGAAATTTTTAATACTAGAATACTGCTACACTAGCTCATCCTGTTACTTTTGTTTTTGTTTTTTTTTTTGCTGGAGCATTTTAAGATGTTGAAAGTCCAGAACTAAATAACCAACACAACGGTAATGGAAGCGTAATAAACATACACGCATATGATTTACTGAATCATTTGTATTGACAGTCTGCAGCCATCTTGTTCCATGTGACAGAGGCAGGGGCATGACTGGTGATTTAATGTGTGAAGTTTGTCTGCATGCACAGTTGGAGTATGATTGGTAAGTTTTGCCTATTTGTCTGTGTGCAGCTCCTCTTAGCAGTGCTAGCGATGAAAGTCAAGACAGCATCACAAAACCTTTCCAGCAGTTATCGGTAAGGACATAGTATGCTTTCTGATATTCATTTACAGATAAAATACTTTTATTAAACCTTTATTTATTGAGCATGTGTACTTGGATTCACATACACACACACACACACACACACACACACACACACACACACACACACACACACACATGTACAAACAGAGACACACACACATACATTGGGAGAGAGAGAGACAGAGTGAGACAGAGAGCGATTGTTTCTTGATTTTTTTCAAAACGAAACAAACACTAAGAATCGGGTATTTCCCAACTGAGTCAGTCACTGCAAAAATAAGTACTTGCCCAGATGAGGGTTTTGGAGTGCATGAATTAGAAATCCATTGTCTCAGGTTGAAAGCAACATTATCTGAGTCCAACCAGACATAGTAGGTTGTGAGATAAATTACTATTTGTGTCTTAAAGTGGCAACCAATGTTAGCCACCTTTGAATCTGCAGCACAGTTCTCATTATCTCATGCAGCTAGGCCATTTGAAGTAGAGACTTGAAAAGGACATTGGCTGTAAATTTTGTAGCCACCTTTGAATCTGCAGCACAGTTCTCATTATCTCACACAGCTAGGCCAGTTGAAGTAGAGACTTGAAAAGGACATTGACTGTAAATTTTGTAGCCACCTTTGAATCTGCAGCACAGTTCTCATTATCTCACACAGCTAGGCCATTTGAAGTAGAGACTTGAAAGGGACATTGACTGTAAATTTTGTAGCCACCTTTGAATCTGCAGCACAGTTCTCATTATCTCACACAGCTAGGCCATTTGAAGTAGAGACTTGAAAAGGACATTGACTGTAAATTTTGTAGCCACCTTTGAATCTGCAGCACAGTTCTCATTATCTCACACAGCTAGGCCAGTTGAAGTAGAGACTTGAAAAGGACATTGACTGTAAATTTTGTAGCCACCTTTGAATCTGCAGCACAGTTCTCATTATCTCACACAGCTAGGCCAGTTGAAGTAGAGACTTGAAAAGGACATTGACTGTAAATTTTGTAGCCACCTT
>CM065715.1:100703210-100740710 GCA_033310375.1 Conus canariensis
AGTGCTCTGCATTTGTTGTTGATAGATGTCAAACAGATGTTGACAGTGTCTGTCAGACTCCTGCATTTGTTGTTGATAGATGTCAAACAGATGTTGACAGTGTCTGTCAGAGTGCTCTGCATTTTGTTGTTGATAGATGTCAAAGAGATGTTGACAGTGTCTGTCAGACTCCTGCATTTGTTGTTGATAGATGTCAAACAGATGTTGACAGTGTCTGTCAGACTCCTGCATGTGTTGTTGATAGATGTCAAACAGATGTTGACAGTGTCGTCAGAGTGCTCTGCATTTGTTGTTGATAGATATCAAACAGATGTTGACAGTGTCTGTCAGAGTGCTCTGCATTTGTTGTTGATAGATGTCAAACAGATGTTGACAGTGTCTGTCAGAGTGCTCTGCATTTGTTGTTGATAGATATCAAACAGATGTTGACAGTGTCTGTCAGAGTGCTCTGCATTTGTTGTTGATAGATATCAAACAGATGTTGACAGTGTCTGTCAGAGTGCTCTGCATTTGTTGTTGATAGATGTCAAAGAGATGTTGACAGTGTCTGTCAGAGTGCTCTGCATGTGTTGTTGATAGATATCAAACAGATGTTGACAGTGTCTGTCAGAGTGCTCTGCATTTGTTGTTGATAGATATCAAACAGATGTTGACAGTGTCTGTCAGAGTGCTCTGCATTTGTTGTTGATAGATGTCAAACAGATGTTGACAGTGTCTGTCAGAGTGCTCTGCATTTGTTGTTGATAGATATCAAACAGATGTTGACAGTGTCTGTCAGAGTGCTCTGCATTTGTTGTTGATAGATATCAAACAGATGTTGACAGTGTCTGTCAGAGTGCTCTGCATTTGTTGTTGATAGATGTCAAAGAGATGTTGACAGTGTCTGTCAGAGTGCTCTGCATGTGTTGTTGATAGATATCAAACAGATGTTGACAGTGTCTGTCAGAGTGCTCTGCATTTGTTGTTGATAGATATCAAACAGATGTTGACAGTGTCTGTCAGAGTGCTCTGCATTTGTTGTTGATAGATGTCAAACAGATGTTGACAGTGTCTGTCAGAGTGCTCTGCATTTGTTGTTGATAGATGTCAAACAGATGTTGACAGTGTCTGTCAGAGTGCTCTGCATTTGTTGTTGATAGATATCAAACAGATGTTGACAGTGTCTGTCAGACTCCTCTGCATGTGTTGTTGATAGATGTCAAACAGATGTTGACAGTGTCTGTCAGAGTGCTCTGCATTTGTTGTTGATAGATATCAAACAGATGTTGACAGTGTCTGTCAGAGTGCTCTGCATTTGTTGTTGTATAGATGTCAAACAGATGTTGACAGTGTCTGTCAGATTCCTCTGCATTTGTTGTTGATAGATGTCAAACAGATGTTGACAGTGTCTGTCAGACTCCTGCATTTGTTGTTGATAGATATCAAACAGATGTTGACAGTGTCTGTCAGACTCCTGCATTTGTTGTTGATAGATGTCAAACAGATGTTGACAGTGTCTGTCAGAGTGCTCTGCATTTGTTGTTGATAGATATCAAACAGATGTTGACAGTGTCTGTCAGAGTGCTCTGCATTTGTTGTTGATATATATCAAACAGATGTTGACAGTGTCTGTCAGAGTGCTCTGCATTTGTTGTTGATAGATGTCAAACAGATGTTGACAGTGTCTGTCAGACTCCTGCATTTGTTGTTGATAGATGTCAAACAGATGTTGACAGTGTCTGTCAGACTCCTGCATGTGTTGTTGATAGATGTCAAACAGATGTTGACAGTGTCTGTCAGAGTGCTCTGCATTTGTTGTTGATAGATATCAAACAGATGTTGACAGTGTCTGTCAGAGTGCTCTGCATTTGTTGTTGATAGATGTCAAACAGATGTTGACAGTGTCTGTCAGATTCCTCTGCATTTGTTGTTGATAGATGTCAAACAGATGTTGACAGTGTCTGTCAGACTCCTGCATTTGTTGTTGATAGATATCAAACAGATGTTGACAGTGTCTGTCAGACTCCTGCATTTGTTGTTGATAGATATCAAACAGATGTTGACAGTGTCTGTCAGAGTGCTCTGCATTTGTTGTTGATAGATGTCAAACAGATGTTGACAGTGTCTGTCAGAGTGCTGTGCATTTGTGTGTTGATAGATATCAAACAGATGTTGACAGTGTCTGTCAGAGTGCCTGCATTTGTTGTTGATAGATGTCAAACAGATGTTGACAGTGTCTGTCAGATTCCTCTGCATTTGTTGTTGATAGATGTCAAACAGATGTTGACAGTGTCTGTCAGAGTGCTCTGCATTTGTTGTTGATAGATGTCAAACAGATGTTGACAGTGTCTGTCAGAGTGCTGTGCTTTGTTGTTGATAGATATCAAACAGATGTTGACAGTGTCTGTCAGAGTCAAACAGATGTTGACAGTGTCTGTCAGAGTGCTCTGCATTTGTTGTTGATAGATATCAAACAGATGTTGACAGTGTCTGTCAGAGTGCTCTGCATTTGTTGTTGATAGATGTCAAACAGATGTTGACAGTGTCTGTCAGATTCCTCTGCATTTGTTGTTGATAGATGTCAAACAGATGTTGACAGTGTCTGTCAGACTCCTGCATTTGTTGTTGATAGATATCAAACAGATGTTGACAGTGTCTGTCAGACTCCTGCATTTGTTGTTGATAGATATCAAACAGATGTTGACAGTGTCTGTCAGAGTGCTCTGCATTTGTTGTTGATAGATGTCAAACAGATGTTGACAGTGTCTGTCAGAGTGCTGTGCATTTGTTGTTGATAGATATCAAACAGATGTTGACAGTGTCTGTCAGAGTGCTCTGCATTTGTTGTTGATAGATGTCAAACAGATGTTGACAGTGTCTGTCAGAGTGCTCTGCATTTGTTGTTGATAGATGTCAAACAGATGTTGACAGTGTCTGTCAGAGTGCTCTGTATTTGTTGTTGATAGATATCAAACAGATGTTGACAGTGTCTGTCAGACTCCTGCATTTGTTGTTGATAGATGTCAAACAGATGTTGACAGTGTCTGTCAGACTCCTGCATGTGTTGTTGATAGATGTCAAACAGATGTTGACAGTGTCTGTCAGAGTGCTCTGCATTTGTTGTTGATAGATATCAAACAGATGTTGACAGTGTCGTCAGAGTGCTCTGCATTTGTTGTTGATAGATGTCAAACAGATGTTGACAGTGTCTGTCAGAGTGCTCTGCATTTGTTGTTGATAGATATCAAACAGATGTTGACAGTGTCTGTCAGAGTGCTCTGCATTTGTTGTTGATATATATCAAACAGATGTTGACAGTGTCTGTCAGAGTGCTCTGCATTTTGTTGTTGATAGATGTCAAACAGATGTTGACAGTGTCTGTCAGACTCCTGCATTTGTTGTTGATAGATGTCAAACAGATGTTGACAGTGTCTGTCAGACTCCTGCATGTGTTGTTGATAGATTCAAACAGATGTTGACAGTGTCTGTCAGAGTGCTCTGCATTTGTTGTTGATAGATATCAAACAGATGTTGACAGTGTCTGTCAGAGTGCTCTGCATTTGTTGTTGATAGATGTCAAACAGATGTTGACAGTGTCTGTCAGATTCCTCTGCATTGTTGTTGATAGATGTCAAACAGATGTTGACAGTGTCTGTCAGACTCCTGCATTTGTTGTTGATAGATATCAAACAGATGTTGACAGTGTCTGTCAGACTCCTGCATTGTTGTTGATAGATATCAAACAGATGTTGACAGTGTCTGTCAGAGTGCTCTGCATTTGTTGTTGATAGATGTCAAACAGATGTTGACAGTGTCTGTCAGAGTGCTGTGCATTTGTTGTTGATAGATATCAAACAGATGTTGACAGTGTCTGTCAGAGTGCTCTGCATTTGTTGTTGATAGATGTCAAACAGATGTTGACAGTGTCTGTCAGATTCCTCTGCATTTGTTGTTGATAGATGTCAAACAGATGTTGACAGTGTCTGTCAGAGTGCTCTGCATTTGTTGTTGATAGATGTCAAACGATGTTGACAGTGTATGTCAGAGTGCTGTGCGTTTGTTGTTGATAGATATCAAACAGATGTTGACAGTGTCTGTCAGATGCTCTGCATTTGTTGTTGATAGATGTCAAAGAGATGTTGACAGTGTCTGTCAGAGTGCTCTGCATGTGTTGTTGATAGATATCAAAACAGATGTTGACAGTGTCTGTCAAGTGCTCTGCATTTGTTGTTGATAGATATCAAACAGATGTTGACAGTGTCTGTCAGAGTGCTCTGCATTTGTTGTTGATAGATGTCAAACAGATGTTGACAGTGTCTGTCAGAGTGCTCTGCATTTGTTGTTGATAGATGTCAAACAGATGTTGACAGTGTCTGTCAGAGTGCTCTGCATTTGTTGTTGATAGATATCAAACAGATGTTGACAGTGTCTGTCAGACTCCTCTGCATGTGTTGTTGATAGATGTCAAACAGATGTTGACAGTGTCTGTCAGAGTGCTCTGCATTTGTTGTTGATAGATATCAAACAGATGTTGACAGTGTCTGTCAGAGTGCTCTGCATTTGTTGTTGATAGATGTCAAACAGATGTTGACAGTGTCTGTCAGATTCCTCTGCATTTGTTGTTGATAGATGTCAAACAGATGTTGACAGTGTCTGTCAGACTCCTGCATTTGTTGTTGATAGATATCAAACAGATGTTGACAGTGTCTGTCAGACTCCTGCATTTGTTGTTGATAGATATCAAACAGATGTTGACAGTGTCTGTCAGAGTGCTCTGCATTTGTTGTTGATAGATGTCAAACAGATGTTGACAGTGTCTGTCAGAGTGCTGTGCATTTGTTGTTGATAGATATCAAACAGATGTTGACAGTGTCTGTCAGAGTTGCTCTGCATTTGTTGTTGATAGATGTCAACAGATGTTGACAGTGTCTGTCAGAGTGCTCTGCATTTGTTGTTGATAGATGTCAAACAGATGTTGACAGTGTCTGTCAGTGTGCTCTGTATTTGTTGTTGATAGATATCAAACAGATGTTGACAGTGTCTGTCAGACTCCTGCATTTGTTGTTGATAGATGTCAAACAGATGTTGACAGTGTCTGTCAGACTCCTGCATGTGTTGTTGATAGATGTCAAACAGATGTTGACAGTGTCTGTCAGAGTGCTCTGCATTTGTTGTTGATAGATATCAAACAGATGTTGACAGTGTCGTCAGAGTGCTCTGCATTTGTTGTTGATAGATGTCAAACAGATGTTGACAGTGTCTGTCAGAGTGCTCTGCATTTGTTGTTGATAGATATCAAACAGATGTTGACAGTGTCTGTCAGAGTGCTCTGCATTTGTTGTTGATATATATCAAACAGATGTTGACAGTGTCTGTCAGAGTGCTCTGCATTTTGTTGTTGATAGATGTCAAACAGATGTTGACAGTGTCTGTCAGACTCCTGCATTTGTTGTTGATAGATGTCAAACAGATGTTGACAGTGTCTGTCAGACTCCTGCATTTGTTGTTGATAGATGTCAAACAGATGTTGACAGTGTCTGTCAGAGTGCTCTGCATTTGTTGTTGATAGATATCAAACTGATGTTGACAGTGTATGTCAGAGTGCTGTGCATTTGTTGTTGATAGATATCAAACAGATGTTGACAGTGTCTGTCAGAGTGCTCTGCATTTGTTGTTGATAGATGTCAAACAGATGTTGACAGTGTCTGTCAGAGTGCTCTGCATTTGTTGTTGATAGATGTCAAACAGATGTTGACAGTGTCTGTCAGAGTGCTCTCCATTTGTTGTTGATAGATGTCAAACAGATGTTGACAGTGTCTGTCAGACTCCTGCATTTGTTGTTGATAGATATCAAACAGATGTTGACAGTGTCTGTCAGATTCCTCTGCATTTGTTGTTGATAGATGTCAAACAGATGTTGACAGTGTCTGTCAGAGTGCTCTGCATTTGTTGTTGATAGATATCAACTGATGTTGACAGTGTCTGTCAGAGTGCTCTGCATTTGTTGTTGATAGATATCAAACAGATGTTGACAGTGTCTGTCAGAGTGCTCTGCATTTGTTGTTAATAGATGTCAAACAGATGTTGACAGTGTCTGTCAGAGTGCTGTGCATTTGTTGTTGATAGATATCAAACTGATGTTGACAGTGTCTGTCAGAGTGCTCTGCATTTGTTGTTGATAGATATCAAACAGATGTTGACAGTGTATGTCAGAGTGCTGTGCATTTGTTGTTGATATATATCAAACAGATGTTGACAGTGTCTGTCAGACTCCTGCATTTGTTGTTGATAGATATCAAACAGATGTTGACAGTTTCTGTCAGAGTGCTGTGCATTTGTTGTTGATAGATGTCAAACAGATGTTGACAGTGTCTGTCAGAGTGCTCTGCATTTGTTGTTGATAGATGTCAAACAGATGTTGACAGTGTCTGTCAGAGTGCTGTGCATTTGTTGTTGATAGATATCAAACTGATGTTGACAGTGTCTGTCAGAGTGCTCTGCATTTGTTGTTGATAGATATCAAACAGATGTTGACAGTGTATGTCAGAGTGCTGTGCATTTGTTGTTGATATATATCAAACAGATGTTGACAGTGTCTGTCAGACTCCTGCATTTGTTGTTGATAGATATCAAACAGATGTTGACAGTTTCTGTCAGAGTGCTCTGCATTTGTTGTTGATAGATGTCAAACAGATGTTGACAGTGTCTGTCAGAGTGCTCTGCATTTGTTGTTGATAGATATCAAACAGATGTTGACAGTGTCTGTCAGACTCCTGCATGTGTTGTTGATAGATGTCAAACAGATGTTGACAGTGTCTGTCAGATTCCTCTGCATTTGTTGTTGATAGATGTCAAACAGATGTTGACAGTGTCTGTCACAGTGCTCTGCATTTGTTGTTGATAGATGTCAAACAGATGTTGACAGTGTCTGTCAGAGTGCTGTGCATTTGTTGTTGATAGATATCAAACAGATGTTGACAGTGTCTGTCAGAGTGCTGTGCATTTGTTGTTGATAGATATCAAACAGATGTTGACAGTGTCTGTCAGAGTGCTCTGCATTTGTTGTTGATAGATGTCAAACAGATGTTGACAGTGTCTGTCAGAGTGCTCTGCATTTGTTGTTGATATATATCAAACAGATGTTGACAGTGTCTGTCAGACTCCTGCATGTGTTGTTGATAGATATCAAACAGATGTTGACAGTGTCTGTCAGACTCCTGCATTTGTTGTTGATAGATATCAAACAGATGTTGACAGTGTCTGTCAGACTCCTGCATTTGTTGTTGATAGATATCAAACAGATGTTGACAGTGTCTGTCAGATTCCTCTGCATTTGTTGTTGATAGATGTCAAACAGATGTTGACAGTGTCTGTCAGAGTGCTGTGCGTTTGTTGTTGATAGATATCAAACAGATGTTGACAGTGTCTGTCAGAGTGCTCTGCATTTGTTGTTGATAGATGTCAAACAGATGTTGACAGTGTCTGTCAGACTCCTGCATTTGTTGTTGATAGATATCAAACAGATGTTGACAGTGTCTGTCAGACTCCTGCATTTGTTGTTGATAGATATCAAACAGATGTTGACAGTGTCTGTCAGATTCCTCTGCATTTGTTGTTGATAGATATCAAACAGATGTTGACAGTGTCTGTCAGACTCCTGCATTTGTTGTTGATAGATATCAAACAGATGTTGACAGTGTCTGTCAGACTCCTGCATTTGCTGTTGATAGATGTCAAACAGATGTTGACAGTGTCTGTCAGAGTGCTCTGCATTTGTTGTTGATAGATGTCAAACAGATGTTGACAGTGTCTGTCAGAGTGCTCTGCATTTGTTGTTGATAGATGTCAAAGAGATGTTGACAGTGTCTGTCAGAGTGCTCTGCATTTGTTGTTGATAGATATCAAACAGATGTTGACAGTGTCTGTCAGACTCCTGCATTTGTTGTTGATAGATGTCAAACAGATGTTGACAGTGTCTGTCAGAGTGCTCTGCATTTGTTGTTGATAGATGTCAAACAGATGTTGACAGTGTCTGTCAGAGTGCTCTGCATTTGTTGTTGACATATATCAAACTGATGTTGACAGTGTCTGTCAGAGTGCTCTGCATTTGTTGTTGATAGATATCAAACAGATGTTGACAGTGTCTGTCAGAGTGCTCTGCATTTGTTGTTGATAGATGTCAAACAGATGTTGACAGTGTCTGTCAGAGTGCTCTGCATTTGTTGTTGATAGATATCAAACTGATGTTGACAGTGTCTGTCAGAGTGCTCTGCATTTGTTGTTGATAGATGTCAAACAGATGTTGACAGTGTCTGTCAGAATGCTGTGCATTTGTTGTTGATAGATATCAAACTGATGTTGACAGTGTCTGTCAGAGTGCTCTGCATTTGTTGTTGATAGATTCAAACAGATGTTGACAGTGTCTGTCAGAGTGCTCTGCATTTGTTGTTGATAGATATCAACAGATGTTGACAGTGTCTGTCAGAGGCTCTGCATTTGTTGTTGATAGATATCAAACAGATGTGACAGTGTCTGTCAGACTCCTGCACTTGTTGTTGATAGATATCAAACAGATGCTGACAGTGTCTGTCAGAGTGCTGTGCATTTGTTGTTGATAGATATCAAACAGATGTTGACAGTGTCTGTCAGAGTCCTCTCCATTTGTTGTTGATAGATATCAAACAGATGCTGACAGTGTCTGTCAGAGTCCTCTCCATTTGTTGTTGATAGATATCAAACAGATGTTGACAGTGTCTGTCAGAGTCCTCTGCATTCGTTGTTGATAGATGTCAAATTTATGCCCAGAGTTCCAAAACTGAAAATGGTGCATATTTGTGTTTTCTGTTGTCGATTAATGAGAGTATCAACTAATATTTAACAGATAATGGGAATGTCAGTCTGTGTTTGTGTGTGCTTGAATTATGGCATATCCATGGTTGGATTTTCACCTGTCTGAGTACTTTAATGGAACTAGATATATGACAGAATTGAAAGAAGATGTGTGCCAACACATGCAGTTAATGAATATGTGTGTTCTGATGTATGTTCAGAGTAAGTTCAGAGAAAACTATACCCCCCCATACACACCAGAAGAACAGCATGTATGTTTGTGTCTTTTTTTCCACACACTGCTTTGTACTGACCAGCACTGAATTCTGTGCACTGCAGGAGTGTACTGATGCTTTACTGGACAAGCTTGACCAGGAGCTAAAGCAGACAGAAGATGAATGTCGAGACTACAGGTAAGTTGTGTGTACATCATTCTTCGTTTTGTCTGTCTTTCCGTCTCTGCTTTTTTTTTTTTTTCCAGAATCCCTGGCCAAGAATTAACAGCCTGGTATTCCTTCATCTTTCCATTTCATCAAGGCTCTTTCTGAGATCCTTGGACAAGAAGGGGACGAAGGGGGGGCAGTAAGTTATGCCCCACAAGATGTCTGCCTTCTAATAAAATAAGTTTTCCTGTTGTATACGCTCCTGCGGTGTTAAATCCTGGTCATGTAAAACAAGGACCACAAAAACAACATCTTTGCTTTGGCCATCTCTAGATGGCTTTCCAAGACCATCCTTGGGGTATGCATTTAGGTACAGAGAGCTACCTCAGCCAAGAGCCCAAAACAGAGGTGACAGTTGCTGACTTTTTTGCAAAAAGTTTTGTTCTTGTTAAAATTGTGTAAAGATTTACAGTCACTCAGTTTGATTGCCAGTGAAGAAACTCACGTGAATGTCGGCCGAGTCCAGCAAATATCAGTGATGGCTGGCACGGTTTACTGATGATATTGAAATCACCATAACTGTAGAAGAGTGCCCAACTATCAGCCTATCAGGTCAGTTCATACTGCTTGTAGTACAGCCAGATACAAAGCATCAAATCAGGGCTGCACTTTTTTTTTTTGTTTTATTCTCAGTAATATCCATATGTTCTGTGTTGTGATTAGAAACCAGTGAGACAGTATGACGCTTGAAAGGGGCCTTCCCTTCACTTCTGTGCAATGGCTGGCTTGATAGACCATGCAAAAAAGAAACTAGCTCATGCTGAAACTTTACAAAAACTCCAGGAAAATGTGTGAACAGAAGTTTTTTTGGTTTTATTCTCAGTAATATCCATATGTTCAATCACTGAAACATGGTGTAACATATGGCAGGTGCAATGGTTGTGAATTATAGTTCCAAATATCTCACCAAAGACTCGGTAATATGTGTTTTGTCTAGTGAAGAATTATTCTCACAAATTTCCCGCACTGTACTCTGACAGAGTGAGTGGTTGGCACATCTGCTTTGAGCACATGGGATAAAGGCCATTACCTCCATGGCAGTGTTCAGTATCTGGTGTTCAGGGAACTCTTTCATCTCTTTCAACTCTTTTTCTTTCTTCTTTCTTTCTAAAAGTTTAAATCTTTGCCAAGTCATTACTATAACGACTGAAGAATTGTTGGCCTGCACTTGTTTCCCCCACTACTTAATTGTTCAGCATTTCAACTCTTTCTTATCATATTTGTTCATATTTATTTAGCTGTAATTTGTATGATAGCCTTATTGTTTAGCAAATGTGGTGTACTGTACATGGACTGGTCTGCAATGCAGTTATGACCCAGCAATGAAATTAAAACTCTGGGAATACATGCACTCCTATTCTTACTTGTTGTTTGTATGTTTTAATTTCACAGTGATACGAACCATTGTATGAGTATAATACTAAAATGGGCTAACAAGTCATGATCAGAAAAACTTGAACGTGGAAGTGGTCTTTTATTGTCCATTTCATTGTATTTTTTTTGTTCCAGAGATTTTCTTGATCAGTTAAACGCTTCGGACGACAGTGAAGATGAGGCTGCTTTGGATGACGAAATTAAGCAGGTACACTTTTTTTTTTTGTTCCCCACATTAGGTCTAGTCATTTCAAAGGAAAAGAAAAAATTAAAAAAAACAACTATTGAATGAAAAAACATGGAAACAAAATGTCTACATTATCACCCTACTACAGTTATCTGCTTGTGTCTGTGTGTTGGCATTTAGGAAAACAAAAGATTTGCTGTGCTGTCTTTGATACCTGCACAGAGGCCTTACTGCGACGTTACTCCTTTCAGCCTCCCATCCACAGTCATACTCGGGCTCACGTGGCAGCATGGTTGGCTCTGACAGTGTGAAGATCACAGTTAACTTTGTTGTTTTCTCAGCAGCTGCAAATTTTTTTTTCTAAGAATAAGCAATGCAGTATTATTGAAACATGTTCAACCATCCCTATCTATTTTGTTTTTTCTTTCTGTAATTCAAAGATGGAAGGTTAATGTTAAGCATGAGATTTAATTCAAAGGAAAAGAGAAAGGAGAGAAATTGTAGAGAGAACAAGAGTGCACACACGTCTTTGCATCTGTTTTTTTTACCAAACTTTATTATAGTGTTTGGCCATGCTGACAATGAATTTAGGGTCAGAGCTAGTTGCAAAGTGAGGCAACTGTAGGTGGAAATCTAAGCAAATTTTAAATGTAGTTAGTAGCGCACCGCCCCCAAAAAATGTAGACAAACGAATCACAAGACAAAACATGACGCGTTTCGACCTTTTAGGTCTTCTTCAGGCAAGATACGAAATACTCAGGACAACGAAAATGAACGAGCAGTCACTTATCTTCATCCACTTCAGCAACAAGAACGCCCATCTTACGCTGAAGTGGAGGAAGATAAGTGATCTCTCGTTCATTTTTGTTGTCCTGAGTGTTTTGTATCTTGCCTGAAGAAGACATAAGAGGTTGAAACGCGTCATGTTTTGTCTTGTGATTCGTTTGTCTCCGGTTTTTTTTTTTTTTAAGGGTCAGAGATTATGTTCAGAAAATGGTCATGAAAGGGGAAGTATGAAAACATGAGAGACCTAGGGTCTTGCATCCAAGCTTTATCAAGCATGGTACAATACTGCCTGTGGTGGAGCAATAGTTTTATTGGATGTTAAGGTGGAGAGTGAAAGGTCAGTGTCACAACAAGTCATGTAAGTAAAGCTCATGGGCATTGTGGATTTGAACTTGCATCTGCTCACCAAGCCCAGTGGTTGATGATGGCGAGAACAGGAACTGTAATGAATTGCGAAGATCAGAGGTCAAGGTCACACCACAGTGCCATTCAACATTACAGATAAATGCCTTTTCAGTGCCCTACCCCCTCACCTTCCTTTTTTTCTTTTTAAAATTTTTGTTAATGGTTTTACCAGATGTCACAAGAGAGTCATGAAGGATCCGTCTCTTTCGTATTCATGTGTACAGAAACATGGTGACAATGACCGTGAGGTAAAACCTGACCATGGATGTGTGTGTGTGGTGCAGCTGAGGTCGGAGGAAGACCGGCTGATGCAGGAGCTGGAGAGGGTGGAGGAGGAGCAGCACAAGGTGGAGGAGCTCATCACCCAGCAGAAGGAAGAGGCCAAGAAGCTGGAGGAGTCTGAGGCCAAGTCAGTCCACCTGAGAGGAGTGCAGGGCTTGTGCTGGCCAGCAGATGTGCACTCACAACAGTTCAAAATGGACAGAGAGAGAGAGAGACACACACACACGCATGCACACACACGCACGCACGCACGCATGCGCGCACACACACACACACGCACGCACGCACGCGCGCTTGCACATGCACATGCAAACACACGCATGCATGCACACATGCACACACACACGCAAGCGCGCATGCGCAAAGTGGTAAAGAAATGCATGTTTGAACACCCGCACAGGTACACATGCAAATACCATACACACACACACACACACACACACACACACACACACACACACACACACACACACACACACACACTAATACATGAATCAATTGAAAATATACACAGATGGTTCATGTATTGGTAAGCAAACAGGTTGTGCATTCTTAATCCCAGATTTGATGGTGGAGAAATCTTTTTACATTGGATGTAACATGTCCATATTTACAGCTGAATTAACAGCAATACTCATGGCTTTGAATTACCTTTTAAATCTCCCCAAAACAATATTTCAAGCTCTGTTTTGTGTAGATTCAAAATCAGTCCTTCAGGCGCTAAAAGATTTCATTTGCATACTAAGCCTGAAATGATTATTGAGATAAGCTGTTTGATCCACATGCTTATTGAAGGAGGCACCCAATTATCCTTTTGTTGGATTCCTTCACACTGTTCCTTTTATTATAACGATAAAGTAGATAGGGCAGCTAAGTGTGGAGCAAAACATATCTCTGGTTCTGAATATCTTAAACTACCCATATCGGTACATGAGCAGTACAATTTAGTTAAAACACTTATTTCGAAAACTTTCAAAGATAGAATGATAGAACATGACAATCAAAATCAATTTGATATTTTTGATATTAAAATCATTCAGCATAACTTTAGTTTAAATGAAAATATACTTTCATTGATGTATAGGTGGAAACTTTATGCTTTTAAAACAAAATATGTTAAAAACATAGTGTGTTTATGTAAAAAGAAAATAACATGTGATCATATTGTTACATGTCAAGACATGAAAAAAATAATTCCTGTGTTGTGGCAAAATAGTGCATAGACCATCTTTGAGTCACCAGCTCTAACATACGAGTTTTTTGTATGCTTAGAGCGCACTCCATTGGGGAAGTATTTATAGGTTCCTTTTTTGTGTGTGGGGCGGGGGTGGGGGATATGTGTGGGGAGGGAAGATGGAATAATGTACAAAGGTCAAAAGTGACAAGGACTGAGAAACGTTAAGTTTCTGTGCCTTGATGGTTGTTAAATTAATTAGTTTTGTTAAAATTTTAACTTTTTGTTTTCCTTTGAAACTTATTTGAAAATTTAAGTGTTTTGTAATTACCATTATTATTCATATAAGCACTCATATAAGCACACACATATGCACACACACATACTCAAACACACTCGCATATGTATACACACACACGAGCACACGCACATGCACACATACATGTGCGTGCGACTGAGTCACACGCACATGCACACATACATGTGCGTGCGACTGAGTCGCACTTTATGTTATTTTATGTTATTTTATATTACTTTTTAACATGCGCGCTGGTGACCTACTTGTTTTGAAGTGAACCAGTATTTTAGGAAGGAGGAGAAGAGAAGCATAAGCACATACGCTCTTTCTTTTCCTATCTCTCTCTTTTGGCACAATTTTTTTTTTTTTTTAATCGTCTAATATCATGATTAGTGGAAAGACGTTAAATGAATGACACACACACACATACATTTCCACACACACACACACACACACACACACACAGACACACACACTCATAATCCACACACTCACACACACACACAAACGTGCACACATATGCACACACACACATGGACAGTTTATTCCTTTTCATTCCCATTGGTTCTGGAGGAGAGAGACTTTAACACGTGCAGGTATGTGCACACACATGCACACATGCGCGCACACACACACACTCTCTCTCTCTCTGTCTTACTCACTCACACACACACACACACACACACACACACACACACACACACACACACACACACACAGGTGTTTCAGTGGTACAGAGAGGGAAATACGAGTACATCTAACAGCTGGAACAAAGGTTTAAAGTGTAGCTAACCACTGGCCTCTCTGTGCAGGTACTACAGAGAATATGCAGATCTTAAACGGCACAGAATGGACCTGGAAGATGAACAGATGAGGTGAGTGTCTGCTTCTGCCTGCTTCAGGTCGTTTCGTTGATGTTGGCAGTATCAAGAGTCAGCAGACAAGCTGCCGTGGCAAAGTGGTTAGCGTTGCAGACTCCCAGCTGGGAGGTCGTGGGTTCAATTCCCATCAGAGCCATGTGGGATTTTTCTGTACCGACGGGCTCCTTACCAAGAGTTGGGTTTGCTATTGACTCAGTTGGGAAGAATGGGACCACTCGGTTGAGTTTCATCCCTTTAATGGATGTGTCTCTGAAAGTGTTGCTCAAATTTCCTGACCAACGTTGCAGGTATCTGTATCTATCGGGCCTGGTTGACACCGGGATATATTTTGAAAGTAAGCATGGAGTAGAGCCCTGTCATGCAGTCTTAGACTGCAATGGAGTTTGTAATATCATCTTTATCATCCTCATTCTCAGTGATCAGCATCAGAAAAAAGAAAAAAAAAGTCTCATTCTGTGGCCCTTCATGCCCTGCTCTTGAGGTGATCTCAGTTTCAAGGCCCACGTCTATGGCCTTGGTTTGATTCTGTTGTGGTCGCCAGTATCAGCAAATTCATGGGAGCTGTCTTTGGATGGACATGGTGGCACCCTCTGGAGGGAGAGTTCACTTTGGCTTTGCGGCTAAGCGATCATTGTCATCAGTAGGGGCCTAGTAGGTGGTGTCCTGTGTATGTTGGATCATAACAGGCACCACTGATCACCACCAAAGTGACTTGGCAGTAGTGCAGTGTCTCCTCCAATGGGTTGCCTCTTGACGACTTGACATTGACTGCTCCCTGTGGATTGTTGGTGCCGGGGCTGCACCAAGCCGGGCTGTGGCTTTGAACAGGGGTTGGAATGACTGGCATGGGTGCAGTGCCACTAAGGTGGCACAGAAGATAGGACAGCAAAAAAAAAAAAAAAAAAAAGTCAGCAGCATGTTTTGTTGATGTTTGTGATATGAAGAATCAGTGGTGTGTGTAAGTGGTGTTTGAATGTTTTAAATCAGTGTTGTTTGTTGATTATGTTTGCAGTATTGAGAATCAGATGCAGTTTGCCAATGTCCAGCTCAACAAGCTGAAACAGGTCAACGTGTTCAACTCTACTTTCCACATCTGGTAAGAATGGCTAGAAGCTGGCATTTGTGAACACGGAGAGAGACAGAGAGAGAGAGAGAGAATGTCTTGGTGTGTACGTGTCTGTGTTTGTAGGGGTATGTGTGTGTGTGTGTGTGTGTGTGTGTGTGTGTGTGTGTGTGTGTGTGTGTGTGAATAATATGTGTACAGAGAAGAGTGTCAGGATTAATGTTTCTTACTAAATACACATTCAGGCTGCCCATCTGAAGAAAGCCTTTCTTTTTCACTTGTACTGATTGCAGTTCAAACATGTTTAGCTTTGTGAAGTGTGCCTGTGATGTTTAAGGACACCACGGCTTCAGCACTGTTTAAAGAGGGATGCTAGGAATTACGGCCAGGTGGTTTGTAATAAGAGACGATAGAGTATACTGCACTTCTGCATTGTTTACACTTCACATATACACAAGTCTTTCATTCAAGTCTTGCGTAAAGACCAGGAACTTAAAATGATAGGCAGTTTTATTACAGTTTGATGGTACTCTTTAGCTCTTTAGTTGTTCCTGATCTGAGATTGATGACAACAGCTGGGAAAACGCTGCGAAGGAGAAAGGGAGTGATGTGGATATATGCATTTGTATTCATGCATATGTACACACATGGATGCATAATGCAAGTACGCATGAAGTGCCACACATGCACGAGAATGGAGGCATGAGTGTATACACACACATGTACACATGCACACACGCTCACACACACACACACACACACACACACACACACACACACACACACACACACACACACACACACACACACTTTACCCCCTCTTCACAGAAATAACCACACAATCTCCATGCTGTCACCACAAAATTAAACTGACTTTCTCATCCATCCACCCAGAAAATCACCAGAAAGTAAGTATGTCATCCTACCCATACGCAAGCATTGAAATTACTTACTGCACTTACGCCTGATACTTTTTCAGGCACAATGGCCCCTTTGGCACCATCAATGGTTTCCGGCTGGGACGTCTCCCCAACATCCAGGTGGAGTGGAGTGAGATCAATGCCGCCTGGGGCCAGGCCGCCTTGCTGCTGCACTCCCTGGCTCGCAAAGTGGACCTCACCTTTGAGAGGTATGTCAGGTTACAGTCGCACTTTCGGTCAGCTTCTGTCTCTTGTGTGGTGGATACTATAATCATTTGTATGGATACTGTAATTATCTGTTTGGTGAGAACTAATGGAAATGTTGATCAAGTCAGGCATAGAGAGAAACAAACAAGGAGATGAGAAAAGCAGAAAGAATCTTTGCTTAGTTTTACAGCTATGTGAATGGCCAGTATGAACTGAACTTTCAGATGTTTGTTGAATTTTTGAAAACTAGTCTCAACATACTGTACACACACATCATGTGACTAAGACCTGCCTGAGAGCTGGATGGGCTTATGCGTAGGTCTGACATCTGCTACATCTGGTCCATATGAACCCCCATACTTCCTCTTCCTGGCTGCCTCATTACCTTCTCATTTTTTTCTTTGTATTATTTCTATGTTAGGTTTTTTTTCTCTTTTTCTTAATTCCATCGTAGCACTACCCATGTGACCCAGTAGACGTGGTGTGGCATCCAAGGACTAGTCTGCACACCTTGATGCCTCTTTGAAAGGACTGAAACTGAAAGTGACCGACTTGTACTCAACAAAAAGCTCAGAGATGTTCTGCTCTTTTTGGCTTCTTTCAGGGTGTGGAACATATTATAACAATGCACTTGTGTTAGCCATTGCTGCACTTGAGACAAAACAGGAACAGGACAAAACAGTGAACATTGTTTATGCATTAATTATAAAAGCAAAAAAGTTCAACTTAAAAAACTTTGACAATACTGTCAGTGCATGTGAGGATGTCTTTGACCATTTAAATATAATTTTATATCTGGAAGGGCCTTCAAGGAGAACTCAGACCCCCAAGTTCAAACACAAATGTTTGCTTACAAATGTATACAGAGATACTTCAGCAAATGATGTAATTTGAAAATGACACAAACAATTTACATCATAGGGTTACATCAAAACTTGTAGATACTATGTTACGCTTTTCTTGTGAAGCAGGTTAAAAAAATATGTTAATGAAGAAAATTCCAGGGCTTCAGGGTCTGCAGTGTTGTAAAGATCCACGCCACGGATCTGCTTCAGATTAGTAATTTCATCCCTGGATCACACTCCATCTTTTCCTGGAGTTTGGTTGAAATAGGTTTCTGTAGGTTTTGCACACTCCTGCTGACTGACCAACCAACCACCAGGGAAGGGGAAACAACCATGTTAGGGGAGGTAACAAGAAAGGTGTTGCCTGAACTGAAAGGTCTGTTCGCAGGTTCCGGCTGGTTCCCTATGGCAGTTACTCCTACATCGAGAACCTGGAGTGGGACAAGAAGAAAGACGTGCCCAAGGAGCTGACCCTGTATGGCTCTGGTGGATTCAAGTTCTTCTGGACACCAAGTGAGTCCTGTCAATGTCGGGCAGCCAGGGAAATGTAGTTCTTGTTGACTTCATGGACATTTCTTAGTCGTAGTGTTTACGGCTCTGTGGAATGAATGGGAGTTGTGGAGTGTCGTGTAAAGTTGCTGTAGTCAGTCACAGTAATGATAGTTCTGTGGACTTCAGTCGTGTTGCTGTGCTGTATGGAATCCAGTTGTAGTGTATGGCAGTTAAGTCACTGCGGTTAGTCACAGTATTTCAGTTGTTCAGCTGTTTGGGATCAAGCTACAAGGAGCGCTGCAAAATCGGTTACCTTCACAACATTGCTTTTTAATGAGACAGGTTTATTGTCTTTATAATTTTTGTTAGTTGTGAACCATTGTTCAGTGATCTTGTTTCAGTCCGATTCAAGAGCAGAGAAAGAAAAGTAAATGTGGAGCCCAAGTTTACCTGCCGTCAGGAGATGACAACTCTTGGTCTGAACATTTGTGATGTGAAGAAACGGTGCATGCTGTCCTGTGAAGTTAGCGACATTGGTTACAAGTCATGAATCGTCACAGGTGCTGCTAATCCATAACCGAGAAATAAGTCAACTGTTAACAGAGTGCTGTGGAAGGCCGAAATTTGTGTTGTTTTGAATAATTACAGAAGACAGGTCATGTTTTCGCTTTTTTTTTGATAAGCGTATGAGTACAGACAAAAATAATCTTTACAAAAAAAAGTAACTAACATGACAGCTCCCTCCCCCCAAATCTCCCCACTCTCTCTGTACACTGTTTGACAGAATATCTGATGTATAAATCAATAAAGCACAGAAAATTATGTGGAAATGAAAATTGTCAACCTTCAAGTCTTGTACATCAGGAACATGTGTTTGTTCAAACATCATACCTGATAGAAATGATAAACAAATGAATTCTGTATACAATGGGATAATTAGAAATTGTTTACTTATTCAAATGTTTTATGCTTTTACTACTTTAGGGTCATAATTAGACCAGTAATAAATCAGCCATATCTACATGTCTCTGTCTGTTTCCTACAAATACAGCAGAAGATTATTTTTGTAACCACATGAAGGATGTGAGATGTCAATGGCAGTCTTGTCACACATATTCAAAAGTGACTATTTTTTGCACTGGCAGCAAGATCCCCCTTCTCTAGCAGGCTTTGAAGTCTGGGGGGTGGGGGTGGGGGGCTGTCTGTACAAGGTTGTTGACCTGCACCAGTTCTCATTCTTATGCAAAAACAATACATCTCTCATGCCTCTCACTGGTGTAGGAGACAAAGGTAGACATTCAGACAGGCACAGGCACAGAAAGACACAGAAGTGATTAAATCGGGAAAATGAAAGCCACAGGACTAAAACAGTGAAAATTCAGTAACTTTTTTCTGAAATGAGAGACATGAAAAGCAAAAGACCAATCTCTGAAAATCCACCAGAGCAATGAAAATTGAACAAGCTGACAAAGAGACATTGTAGTGTGGAAAACACACGCATACACGCACGCACGCACACACACACACACACACACACACACACACACACACACACACACACACACACACACACACACACAGAGTATGTCTAGGGCAATGACAGCTTAAAACAAGATTACAAATTGCGAAACAATTAACGGCAGCAATCAAGTGAGTAGACAGTCTCTACTGACTCCTCTGTCTTGCTCATTGCACAAGTAGGCCACACACCTATCATGGACATATCTCTGTGGTAATCAAAGTGTCCATATGGCACTTTTCCTGGCGTGATGTGGCTTCTTCCACAGATAATCAATCAATGTTGGTTATGTTGCAGGTTTGACCAGGGTATGGCAGCCTTCTTGAACTGTCTTGAACAGGTATGCTTTCCTGTTTACTTTTGTTTTGTTGTGAAAGTCATTTCTGAAAAGAAAATTAATTTCAGGTAATGTTTTTCCACTACAGTGAATTGTTTTGGCTGCTACACGTGATTGAAAAAAGCAGTTTACTTTTACATGCAGTATGACGATTGATTAATTTTGTTTAAAAAATGTAAGAATGAAACCTTTTACTTCATATGTGTGAGCTAGACATCTTTAAAGTTTGAGAAATTAGTTCCTTTTCTGTGTAATTATTTGTCACAGTTTGTAAAATATTTTTTGTGGAAATTTACAGTTTCCCAGCAGAAAGCAAAAACTAACCTTGAGAGAAACGGACTTTAGATGAACTGATATTTAACTTTTCAGCCAGCATCGTCAGCAGGTTCTGTTACATTAAGTGTTTAGAATTGCAGACTGTGATCCAGTGCTGAATAATGTGTTGACTGCTGTGACAGCTGTGGAAAAAGATCAACGATGGCAACAACATGCCCTATGTCATCTACAAAGACCGTCTGCAGGACCGTGAGACCCACAACTCTTTCTCTGTCAAGTGAGTGGAAAACAATGATCGTATAGTCTGTTTCCATCACCTTTCACAACCAAATTATTTTCAGCGAAAAGTAACCTAAACTTAAAGAATCATTTATTCAGAGCCCTGGACAAACGAGGGTACTTTAAAAAGGAAACTGCTTTGAAAGAAATGCAAGTTAAAGTCGTATGAAATTTTGTATGAATATTTAGTAAGAGAGGATGTAGTTTGATATGCATGTGTATGTGTGTTACTTATGTTTTTGACTGACCAGTGTGATCATTCACCTGTTCTGCAGTGACCCAACACACTGAAGCCAATGCACCACACCGGGGTCTTCTAAGTGATAGTTATATTAGTTTAGGTCAACCTCAGTTAACAGTTGCATAGTCTAAGATAATGTCTGCATACGTTCCTTTCTTGGCAGAAAGATTCATCTTGTTAGCATTATTGATGCTTCTCTTATCTGCCTAGAAGCATGGCAAATCCATTTCTGTTCAGTCTTCTCACTGACTCTTAAGTCAGAATCATATTTTGCCTTTGTGATATAAGAAAAGAAGTTTTCACTTGGTTTGCAAGTAGTCCAGAGATGACTTCAGAAATTTGGAGCTGCTCTCTCATGCCATTCATTCTTTCTGTTTGATCCTGACTTTGTTTCAACCTCTCATGGTTCGGTTTGCAGAATTCAGTTCTGATATGTTTATGAGTGATATTCTTGTCGGCAGGAAGCGCGGGGGGTGGGGTGGGGGTGTCCTGAGTATGTGTTGTATCGGAACAGGTGTCGCTGAACACCATGCAAGTGACTCAGCAGCAGTGCTGTGTCTCCTCTGGTGGGTTGCTTTACGATGACCTGATATTGATTGCTCCCTGTGGCCTGTTGGTACTGTGGTAAGGTGACCCAGGTGTAGCTGGGTATGGTGGCGACTGAATGAGCAGTATGGGAGTAATGCCAGTGAGAAGGCATAGAAGATGAAACACAAACAAAAAAACCTCTTCCTTTGATATTGCACATTTGATGCATACTGACCAATCTTTTTTCCAAAATCTCCATTCTAGTGTATACTGACTGGTGTTTTCAGACATCCACTCCTATACATAGTGACCATGTTTTCCAGACCTTCATTCTGATGTATACTGTGTTTTCCAAGCCTCCATTCTGATGTATACTGTGTTTTCCAGACGTCAGTTCTGATGTATACTGTGTTTTCCAGCCTTCATTCTGATGTATACTGTGTTTTCCAGACCATCATTCTGATGTATACTGTGTTTTCCAGACCTTCATTCTGATGTATACTGTGTTTTCCAGAACTCCGTTCTGATGTATACTGTGCTTTCCAGACCTCCGTTCTGATGTATACTGTGTTTTCCAGACCTCCGTTCTGATGTATACTGTGTTTTCCAGACCTCCATTCTGATGTATACTGTGTTTTCCAGACCTCCGTTCTGATGTATACTGTGTTTTCCAGGCCTCCATTCCGATGTGTACTGTGTTTTCCAGACCATCATTCTGATGTATAATATGTTTTCCAAACCTTCAGTCTGATGTATACTGTGTTTTCTAGACCTCTACTCTGATATATAATGGCTGTTGTTTTGGGTAATTTTGCCCTGAAGTGTACTGACTGATGTGTTTTCCAGAACTCAGTTCTGACATGTACTGACTGATGTGTTTTCCAGAACTCAGCTCTGATGTATACTGGCTGATGTGTTTTCCAGAATAGTTCTGATGTATACTGACTGATGTGTTTTCCAGACTTCAGTTCTGATGTACACTGACTGATGTGTTTTCCAGAACTCAGTTCTGATGTATACTGTCTGATGTGTTTTCCAGACCTTAGTTCTGATGTATACTGACTGATGTGTTTTCAAGAATAGTTCTGATGTAACCGACTTACGTGTTTTTCAGAACTCAGTTCTGATGTATACTGACTGATGTGTCTTCCAGACCTCAGTTCTGATGTATACTGGCTAATGTGTTTTTCAGAATAGTTCTGATGTATACTGACTGATGTGTTTTCCACAATAGTTCTGATGTATACTGACTGATGTGTTTTCCAGAACTCAGTTCTGATGTATACTGACTGATGTGTTTCCAGAACTCAGTTCTGATGTATGCTGACTGATGTGGTTTCCAGACCTTAGTTCTGATGTATACTGACTGATGTGTTTTTCAGAACTCAGTTCTGATGTATACTGACTGATGTGTTTTCCAGAACTCAGTTCTGATGTATGCTGACTGATGTGGTGTCCAGACCTTAGTTCTGATGTATACTGGCTAATGTGTTTTTCAGAATAGTTCTGATGTATACTGACTGATGTATTTTACAGAATAGTTCTGATGTATACTGATTGATGTATTTTCTGGATTAGTTCTGATGTATACTGATAGATGTGTTTTCCAGAATAGTTCTGATGTATACTGACTGATGTGTTTTCCAGAACTCAGTTCTGATGTATACTGACTGATGTGTTTATCAGAATAGTTCTGATGTATACTGACTGATATGATTTTCTGAACTCTGTGCTGACGTGAACAGACTGATGTGTTTTCCAGACGTCAGTTTTAATGTACACTGACTGATGTGTTTTCCAGACTTCAGTTCTGATCTACACTGACTGATGTGTTTTCCAGACTTCAGTTCTGATCTACACTGACTGATGTGTTTTCCAGATTTCAGTTCTGATGTATACTGTCTGATTTGTTTTCCAGAACTCAGTTCTGATCTACACTGACTGATGTGTTTTCCAGACTTCAGTTCTGATCTACACTGACTGATGTGTTTTCCAGATTTCAGTTCTGATGTATACCGTCTGATGTGTTTTCCAGAACTCAGTTCTGATGTAGAGTGACTGATGCGTTTTCCAGAACTCGGTTCTGATATACACTGACTGATGTGTTTTCCAGAACTCAGTTCAACTGCGAGGAGCAGTGGACCAAGGCCCTCAAGTTCATGCTGACCAACCTCAAGTGGTGTCTGTCCTGGATCCAGGCCCATGGTGCCAAGGCCGTCACTGCTGACTGAACCATTTTTCCCTTTTTTCCCCTTCTTCTTTGTAGGTTATAGTTTTCATAATTTTTTTTTTTCCTTCCTGGAAGGCTTTAGCTGAACTTCAGGTTCCAGTTCTTAAGTATGATTCATGGTTTGTTTCATGTATAATTCGGAAAATCTTTAATTGATTTATTTGCTTGTTTATTTATCAATTTATTTAAGTGAATTCATTGCAAGAGGATGGGTTTTTTATCTTTGGTTAATCTTCATCATAAACTAAATCCGCAGGTCTTGAGCTCTGGTTTGTTTATGTGTGTTTGCTGATACATGTTTCTATCATCTCATTGGTATTGAGCTGATATCCCAGGTGTTCATGTACTGCAAGTCGGTCTGAAGTGTCACTGGGCAGTGCAGGGTATCTGTTCATCTCTTTCCATAGGGGCAGGAGAAAGTACAGGATTCATACAAAGGTTTGAAAACTGTTGATGATTTTGGAGACTTGTGTCCCTGTATGGGAAAACAATGAAAAAAAAAAAAAAGAAAAGAAAATAGTAAGTGAGGGAGAAATAGAAAATAATGAATTAGAAAGGCAAAATGTGGCCCCGAGGAGAAATGGCTGCATGCTAAATTGCGAGGTTCTGGTAATAAGTAGAGTGTACAAGAACATACTTTCCTTGAGTACTTTTGAGATGCCATACATACCTTAGTTACCCTTAACCAGACTCTCTGCCTAGCTGCTCTCTGAACCAGTGTATGTCTTGGAACTCAGGCTATACAGCGAACATGAATGTAATCCACGACAGGAGAGGCTGATTGTAGATTCTCTCTCTCTGCAGTAGGGTGCAGATGAGGCCAGTAGTGGATGAAGTCCCAGGTATCTTTCATACAGTGTGTCTTGCACCCACGCTATCAAGGCTGGGCTTGTTTTCACTCACCCATCCCCCTTTTGTTTTCAAAACTCAGAAACCAGGAGAAAGAGACATAAAAAATGTAATAGTCAGAGACGGGGTGCAGTGTTGCTATCAGAGCATCAATCCACTCCAAAACAATTCAAGCCAGTCATGTCACTGGGTATACTTTTCGAATGAAATGCTTCCAGAGTGGTCATGATTCTCAGCTAGCGGCGCGTACAATGTCAGTTACTGCAGTGTTTTGTCAGAGAGTGATCTGGATGCGATTGGTTCAGCGTGGAAGCAAAAGTTGCTTTCCCTCTTTTTAATGCATTCACACAGACACATGCACACAAGCCAGGCGTGTAGAGGGCTGGGAATTCTTCCAGGTTAGTTCTGTTTGAGGTCCTCAGTGTTAACAAGTGACTGGAGCTCTGCAAGTTCTTGCTGGCAGCAGAGTTGGAAGGTTTTTTGACTTTTCAAATTTCATGCAAGAGTCGCTGTTCAGACTATCATATTTCTCCAACTGCGTTTAGTTTTCTGTTTTGTTTCTCTGTCGGTCTTCAGCATGCATGGACTGACAGGCAGAAGTAACAACGTATTTGTTAGTTATGAGCAAAATGATTTTCCGGATATACTTGTATATCTGCATGCGCATTGTTAGGACATGCAGTTAATCGTGAACCTGTTTGGGGTGACTGGAATTTAGAAATCATACAGAATGGACCAATAGTCATTTCACAGGAATGCAGGGATGTTCATTAAAATGGTAGAGACTGTTGACATTTAGAAATGAAGTGGTGTTAGATTGTGCACTCCAGGGTTGCACTTGCGCAAGTGCACATAAGCACGCACAAGTAGGTACACGCACATACACACTGATGCAAACAATACAGATATTGTTTGTACAGGTGCACACACATAAATGAACACATTTTACACACACAGACACATGCACGCGCGTGTGCGCGCACACACACACACACACACACACACACACACACACACACACACACACACACACGCGCGCGCACACACACTCGCACACACACACACACACACACACACACACACACACAATGTTGCAAACTCACACATATTAATTTGTATATGTGCACACACTAATAATGCATACATGTTATATACACATTTGCATGTATATACAAGCGCTATGTATGTAAACACAGTGATTCTCATTTACACATGTAAGTTTGTGTGCAGTTTGTTCATGGTTCTTATTTTTTTGTTTTGGGAGTCCAAATATTCTTGCATTTTTTCTATGTGTGTGTGTGTATATATGTGTGCGTGTGTGTGTGTGTGTGTGTGTGTGTGTGTGTGTGTGTGTGTGTGCATGCATGCTTGTGAGTTAGGCTGAAAATGTGATCAGTGTCATTTATTGTTTGAAATGGCTTGGTGAATGTTTAGCCTGGAATGAAACGACTTGGTGCAGTTGTTAGGGTGACACTGGAGTTCAGAAAGCAAAGCTTTAACACCCAGTTGGTAGCGGGCCTTCATGAATGGTCTTGCCAGTTGATGGCACTGTATTGCTAATGAATCCTTGACATTTTCATTTTAGAGGCTTGGAGGAATGTAAAATCGTTATATTCTGCCAGAGAGGTTTCTGTCCCTCTCTTTTCCACAATACTGTTATGAAACTGGCGTTTAGTCTAGTTGTGTATGTTACATTCCTTCTCTTTTCCATGCCAGGACACAACACTGTTTTTCACTGGCGTTTAGTTGTGTATATCACACTCCAGTTTTCCATGCCAGGACACAACACTGTTTTTCACTGGCGTTTAGTTGTGTATGTTACACTCCTTCTATTTTCCATGCCAGGACGCAACACTGTTTTCCACTAGCCTTTAGTCTAGTTGTGTATACAACACTCCTCTTTCCATGCCAGGACACAACACTGTTTTTCACTGGCCTTTGTCTAGTTGTGTATACAACACTCCTCTTTCCTGCCAGGACACAACACTGTTTTTCACTGGCCTTTAGTTGTGTATATTACACTCCTTCTGTTTTCCATGTCTGGACAAAACAAAGATTTTTTCTATTCACAGGCGTTTTGTCTAGCTGTGTGTATTTCTGTCCTTTTTTCCGTGCCAGGATACTTTTTCCTTGCTGGCATTTAATCTAGCTGTGTATATTTTGATCCTGCTCTTTTTCATGTCAGAATACAGAATAAAATAAAGACTGATTTTTTTACTTGCTGGCATTCTTGTCTAGCTGTGTATATTCACATCCTGATTTTTTTACTTGCTGGCATTTTGTCTAGCTGTGTATATTCATATCCTGATTTTTTTTACTTGCTGGCATTTTGTCTAGCTGTGTATATTCATATCCTGATTTTTTTACTTGCTGGCATTTTGTCTAGCTGTGTATATTCATATCCTTCTCTGTTCCATGCCATGACAGTAAACAGACTGTTTTTCTTCTCACTGGTGTTTAGTTCTGGTGTTTAGTTTAGCTGTGTATATGTCTGTCCTCTTTCTCATGCAAGGACAAAATAAAAACTTTTTTTTCTCACAGGCAATTACTCTAGCTGTATACATTTCTCTCCATCTGTTTCCCATGCCAGGACAAAATGATTTTTTGCCCGCACTGGTGTTTAGCTTATCTGTGTATATTTCTGTCCTTTCCTTTCCCATATTAGGATAAAATAGACTGTTTTTCCTCACGAGCATTTAGTATAGAAGTGTTTTTTTTTTGCCAAAGCTGTTGGAAGATTTGAAATTGCTGGTCTGAGTGAGTTTTTTTTTGTTGTTGTTTGTGTAAGTTGCAGTAATTGTGAATTGCTGCTCTAAATGATTTTTTTTGTTGTTGTTGTTGTTTAGTTGCAGTCTCATCTTCTGTGTCCTGTCAACAGAATTGTTTCTGTGCCACTCTTTCCAGCTTTCCCACTCACAGATCTTCCAATCAGCGTTCTGAAACTATCATGAAAGATTTTTGCTGTGGCGTAGTTTTTTTTCTTTCTTTTTTTTTTTTTTTTTCAAACTGCTGGTACCCTGTTTTAACTCAGGGAGTGACACAATAACATATTATCCAATCCTGATTTTGTTTTTAAGGGATCTGTTTTCATTTTAAGTAACTTTTTTTTTTCATCTAGTTGCTGAATTCAAGATTCAGAAATTATGAGCAGTCAGCAGAAGGTAAATTGTTTCTTGATATTTTAAGTTGCTGTGTGTTGCATCATTTTGTGTAAATAATCTGTGATGATCAGCATGGGGCAGTCATTGCCCTTTTGTTGTCAGACTCTTTTCCGTCTTCTTGTATACTCAGACGTGGCCATAGTGTGAAGAAGTGGTGTTTTCTTTTTGAGATGTTCATATTGTTGCGAGCGCGCATGCGCGTGCGCACACACACACACACTCACACACACACACACACAAACACACACACAGAGAACACACACAGAGAACACACACACACACACACACACACACACACAGAACACACACACACACACAGAACACACACACATACACACAGAACACACACACACACATACACACAGAACACACACACACACACACACACACACACACACACACACAACACACACACACACACACACACACACACATACACACACACACAGAGAACACACACACACACACACACACACACACAACACACACACACACACACACACACACACACACACACACACACACACAGAACACACACACACACACACACACACACACACACACACACACACACACACACACACACACACACACACACACACACACACACACACACACACACCAGAACACACACACACACAACACACACACACACCACACACACACAGAACACACACACACACAACACACACACACACACACAGAACACACACACACACACACACACACACACACACACACAGAACACACACACACACACAACACACACACACACACACACACACACACACACACACACACACACACACACACTCACTCACCTCTTTCCTTTCCCTCCCCCTCTAAGCTATCTACACAGCACATGCCTATTCAGTAAGCTATCTACACAGCACATGCCTATTCAGTAAGCTATCTACACAGCACATGCCTATTCAGTAAGCTATCTACACAGCACATGC
Source organism: Conus canariensis (assembly GCA_033310375.1). Lineage (NCBI taxonomy): Eukaryota > Metazoa > Mollusca > Gastropoda > Neogastropoda > Conidae > Conus > Conus canariensis. Next base: position 100,731,755 of record CM065715.1, read on the forward strand.
CTATTCAGTAAGCTATCTACACAGCACATGCCTATTCAGTAAGCTATCTACACAGCACATGCCTATTCAGTAAGCTATCTACACAGCACATTCCTATTCAGCAGAACATTATTTCCTGTGTGTGTCCTTCATTTAACGTCTATCCACTATTCGTGATATTAGACAAACTATTATTTCCTGTAGAATGGTGACCATGTATGCTGTGATGTGAAAAGCATGTACTGATCAGTAGCAATGTGATGAAGCTTGTCTCATGGGATACAGCAGGTGGGTTCTGCAAGTTGACAAACAGCATCTCTTGTCACATGTATGTGAAATAGAGTTACTTATTCCCTCCCACCCCCGCCCCCTACCCCTTTCCCACCTGCTTCCTCTCTCTCTTTGTTGTATATTCTGTTTTAATGTATTTTGATGTTTATTTCTGTTTTGTTCATTGAAGGCGTCAGTGTAAAAATTATTCATAGTTTGGCTCTTTATTTGTATAAAGCTTTTTTTTTGACTTAGGGAGAAAATTTCATCTTGATTTTGTTTCTGAAGTTCTGAAAAAGACTTGTGTACATTGTGAACCCTTGTATATTTGGGGGCTGTGGTCATTGTGTAAATCCATCATCTGAATCTGAATCTCTCTCTCTCTTCCTCAGTCTCACTCTGTCTCTTAGATGTCTTGCTGCCTGTGACAGGTATGTGAGATTCCTTGAATGGCTTTCTCACTCCTGCCTCTAGACAATTGAAGGCTGTGAAAGTGTCGTGTTTATGTCTCTGGACAGACTGGATCAAGTGGTTTTGTGTTCTGGCCCAGAGAATAGATGATCCTGTTTCACTGCTAGTTTTGCGTGTCATGTATTGGTCTAAGTCAGAGAGTACAGTTGACAATATATTTCCAGGTCCTTTTTGGTTTGGTTTCAGATGCAATAAGTACTGACCCGTTAATGTGATGTGAAAAGAACATGTGTTTATTTGTGTAGATGAAAACAAGGTGGATGAATTGAATGGTGTATTGGCCTTTGACATGTACTGACTGTACAGTATGATCTATTAAAAAAAATGAAATTTCTGCAAAGTTGATGATGCAGTTCATATGTGTACAATGCTGCTTGCTTGATTGTGTGCTCTCACTCTCTCCTGTATTGTGTTTTCATTTATTTTGTGTATGGATGAAAAACGAGAAGTGGGATTTCATGCTGGCTTTTTCTTGTACAAGCATGCACACAAACTCACACATGCAAATCACTCAAAATAAATTCTTTTTTCATTCTAATCATTTATTTGTGATAATTCCAGGAGTAAACAGGCAGATGATTGCGCAGTATCTTGACAGCAGCCTTGCTGAGATTTTTTACTTGCAAAACAAGCCACAGATACCCTTACTTAAAGACTGTGAGATCCAGAGGCATGTTAACATGGCAGTTACTAGATTACGTGGAAAACAAGCCACAGGCAACGTAGATTACTAGCAAAACAATCGTGGGGCATTCTTACTTGGTGCTTACCTAGCCATTGGTCTCCATTGATGTTTTTAACAAACCAGTTTTTTTGCAAGAACAGGTCCTAACAAATGCAGATACCTTCCGTCTTCTTGTTCAATATAAGGCTATATTTGTCGGGATTTTGATCACAACAGCTACAGCATTGGTTTTCAACCGTCAAATACTTCGATCTCATTGTCACAGACTCGGATCATGAATATGGTATTTGTGTGAGGTGATTTCATCTTGGGGACAAAAATGAAAGGCTGTTAAAGAATGGAAGACAACTGTCCAGATAATGTTGGAGAAAAGGAAAATGTGTAAAAGTTCATTCTGGAGGTATGTGCTAGAAGAACAATGAAAAACAAAACAAAACAAAAAAAAAGCAGAAAAAGGAAATTCAGGTATGTGGTAGCTTCAGACGCCCTTGTGTTTATAAATGAGATATGTTTTGCTGGGGGAACATAACTGAATTTTTTAATTCTTTTTCATGGAAATACTGTTGCTTCATTTCCTAACACAACCAAGTTAAACATGCAGTCTCTTCTTGCTCAGTTCCTGTCGATGTAGCTTTTGAAATACATCTTTCATGTTAAGACCTGTAACATATTTGATCAGAATGAACATCTACATTTGGTCTGTATCTGTAACGTAGCAGTGATTGTCAGATTTTTCCTGTCTGTGTGTTTTTACCAGAAACCTGGACCTTATGTATTTCAGTGTGTGACGTTTGCCTCTTGACAGGAGGATCTGTGACCCAGGCTTATAAAGATCCATCCTGAAGGGCAAGGCCCTCTATTCACACAGTTTGTTCTCAGATATGTACATAGCTGCACTGTGGGTCAGTCGGATTCATTTTCCCTGGGCAAAGGGAGCATGAACGAACAAAAAGATGATCATGAGGAGCGAAAGTCATTTGCACCGATAAGAACACAAGGAAATATTGAAATCAGTGAGGGACAGGGGGCGTAGGAGGTGGAGCGGGGAGGGAGTAATGTAGAGGATATAATGCAACGGTGGACTCAAACCAAGCAAAGAAAAATAAGATGAAATTAAAACGCTTATTTAAAAGGGGGAAAAAGTTCATGCCATTTAAACATCATTGGTAATAAGTTTCAGGACTAAGTGATCTTCATGCTATGATGAATGTGCTCAGTTTTTTAAAACTCGTTCTTAAATTGGTCTTGTGACTGAGGTGAGTGACTCTCTGTTAAAACTGTAGGAAAAGATAAGGAAACAAACAATTCTTTAATGCTGGAGCCATGTTAAGGAAACCCTGACCTTGGCAGATTGGGGATGGTTCACGGACATAGCATTACTTCATACTTGATGGTGCTTATTGTTACTGTTTCTTCTTGCAATTCTGTTAGGTTTATTCACAGGGATTAAAGGTACAAGATTTGAAAGCAGTGAGTGAAAACTCAGGTGAAGTGAGGGTGAGAGAGAGTTTTAAGATAAAAATGCTTTTATTCAGGCTGTCATTAAGTAGGCCTTTGGTTTTATGCTTGATAAAAGTTTTATAAATAAACCGAAAATTTGCAATATGCTTATTGAGTGTTGGTGATTTTTAGTATTCAATACTTTATGGAAATGACTTTATTCTGATGACAAAGTTGCCTGACTGCATATGTAAAAGGACTAAATCTGATAGATTGACATGGTACAAGTGATTTTAAAATCACTGATGAGATTTTCTGATCAGATTGTATCGTGAAATATACCTTTGAGCATGGTGTGTATAAATCTAAATTGGGAAGGAAGTGGGTGTGAATTTTTTTTTGTTTTTGTTCTATGTTGAAAGTACCAGCATTTAAACGATTACTGCTCGTAAACAAAAGTGTTAATAATGCTGTGCACCTACTTCAAGAATTGTATATAGTCAGTTTCCCCATTTTATGGCATGTACATACACTGGTTCAGTACAGAAGCCTCTTGCTGGTCCCACTGTACAGGGATTTTTTTTCCAAGGGAGAAGTGAACAACAATGGCACAGATGACAAGAACTGGTGAATCTTCCAGTCTTCCAGTGTCAGTTAGAAAGAAATGCTCGTCTTCCAAAAGTTGGACCACTTGGTTAAACTGAATCCACTCTGTTCAACCGAAAAGAGAAAGAAAAAGAAAAAAAAATCAGGCTTGAAGCCTGACCTTGCACACAGACACAGTACTGGGAAAGCATTGAGTAATAAAACCAGCTGAAACGGACGTAGCAACTTTCCTTTGGAACATGTTCTGCCTGTTTTACCAGATGTAGAAATGGTAAAAGTTCTTGCAGATTTCCAACGGCACTGAAATAACACAGCAAGATTCTAAAGGTACCCACAGCAGCAGCCGAGATTCTCGGGAATACTTCAAAAGAAAAAATTCTGTTCAGTATCGTACGATTTGACTGGCATATTCCCTCGTTTTTTTCCAATGATATATACAGGTTTCATTTCAGTATATAAAGAAGAGCTTGCTTTTGATGTAAGCGTGTGCTTGTTGTGTGATGCTAGGACTAAGCTGGTTTTTTTTTTTTTTTTTTACTGCTGCCCTCTGCTCTCCTTTTCCCACGCTTTCTCGGGGTGGTGATGAGGACACGTGACATAAGGGTAACTGGAGAGAAAGGCACACATCAGGCAGATCACTGACGTCACAGCAATTCGCTCACAGCCACAAAACCGTCACCTGAAAAACACGGATGGAAAACAGTTCCTACAGGCGCTTATATGGTACAGTACATGCCAAATACTTTTTTTTTTAATTCCCCCGACACGCATACGTACAGGTGTGAATGCTATGACCCAGCTATGCATGCATGTTCTATCTTAAGTGCAGTAACATGAACGTTGAACGTTCTCTCTCTCTCTCTCTCTCTCTCTCTCTCTCTCTCTCTCTCCTCTCTGTGCGGAATGTCTGTCGGGCCATCCGTATGTCTTTGCCTTGTCTTAAATGCAAACCCATACGGGACATTAGGAAGCCATACTACATTGATCTGTCACGTTAGGAGCTGGTAAGCCATGTCTGCCGAACAAAAAGCTTTGAAAAAGGAGCAACCCTAATCACGTGTGGAATATGGCCTGGTTGGCCTTGTGGAAAAAGCTTTCTTCTCTTGATCTAACGACATTGGGTTCAGTCCCTCCCCCCCCCCCCTCCCCCCTCCATCGCCTTCCGCTGTCTCTCTTTCAATACATGAACATTGGTGGGAAATAGACACAGATAACATTCATTTCCATATATATATTCAGTCCTCCACACACACACACACACACACACGTGTACACACACAAGCCCGTACACACGTGCATGCACACACAAACAAACACACGCACTCACGCAGGCACGCACGCATATACGTATGCGTGTGCACGCACCCACACACTCGCGCGGGCACACACACACACACACACACACACACACACACACACACACACAATGAGAGAGAGAGAGAGAGAGAGAGAGAGAGAGAGAGAGAGAGAGAGAGAGCACAACACTCCACAAAGAAACCGTTCCAGTTTGAAAGCCAGGCAATAGTTCCCAAGGAAACCCAGTCCCCCAGAGCACAGCCGTGGCGCTAACCGTTTTTGTCCAGGTGTCGAGCCACGCGGTCGGCAAAGGCAGGGTCCGACTGGAGAGCTGTCCTCAGGTCGTCCACCGACATGGCTTTCCTGAAACAAGACACGGCCCAACGGCCACTGGTCACTGTGGGGACAATGGAACTTTGGAACCTTCACCAGCAGAGATTGTCCGGAAGATGATGAATGTTTCTCTGGTTATTCCAATCTGGTCAAACTGGAAGATCGCCTTTCCCTCCCTCCAGTCTTGAAATGAAGAGAGAGAGAGAGAGAGAGAGAGAGAGAGAGAGAGAGAGAGAGAGAGAGAGAGAGTGTGTGTGTGTGTGTGTGTGTGTGTGTGTGTGTGTGTGTGTGTGTGTGTGTGAGTGGTGGTGTAGAGGTCTGCGCCTTCTAGAATTTGCCGGTGATGATGGCTTGGTTCTTGCCAACACTCTTGAAGAATGGGAGTAAATGCTGTTAATGTTGGAGAAACAGATCACATTCCATATCTAAAACAGAAGAAAACGCTGAAGCTAGTAAATGCTACTTTGATCCCCCCCCCCCCCCCTCTCTCTGTCTCTGTCTCTCTCTCTCTCTCACCCTCCCCCCCCTTTCTTCCATACTCATGAACACTTGAACACACGCGCGCGCGTACACACACACACACACACACACACACACACACACACACACACACACACACACACACACACACATACATACACACACCATTGTATTCCTCGAGTTCCAAAAGTACCAAAAAGTTGAATAATTCCTACAAGTCTGTACTTACCCCATCAATTTTTTAACGAGAACAGATGCAGGATTTTCCTCCATGTCAGACCGTTTGCCAAACATGTAACCCATCCTGTACCTGTAACAACAGTTACGTGCATAATGTCAATCATAGTGTAATGCAGCAAAGAACAACGTAGATAAAATCAGTTGTGGTGCTTTTCATTTGCACAAAATGGAAACGACATCATACTTAGTTTTTTTTGGTTGTTGTTCGTTTGTGTTTGTTGTTGTTGTTGTTGTTGTTGTTTTTATGTTCTGTCTGAAAATGCAACGCAACGGTCTGTGATTCAGGAAGCAAACACACAAAAAGGCCTTAACAGTGGACATGCTAAATGTCTGCAAGGCTGAAACTTACAGGCAGTCCATACTGTATTCATGTCGGTTTGACAGGATCTATGGAGACTGTTGTGTATCATATTTTGTCAGTTTAGGATCTGTATGACAATGGTATGAAACAACCTGTGATTTGAAAACAAGCAAACAAGCAAACAAACGAAAAGGTGTTACAGTAGTTGACACTGTCTTTACAACTTACAGACTCTCGTTTATAAACGGACTTGGGTACCAATGTGTGTGAAAGGATAATTGGCCATTTTAAAGGAAAGATAACTAACTGTCATGAGAGAACAGTAGGCCTACTGTTCGGATCTTGCACCGAATTTGAGAAGTGATTGCTCGTTCTTCGTGTGCATTGTTCTGAAAGTTGTTGATCTTGACTGAAGAAGACCTAAGAGGTCGAAACGCGTCGCGTATTGGTATTGTCTTGTAATTTGTTTGTCCCCCTTGTCTGGCAGATTGATTATAGCTTTTTGTTTTATTTTAAAGAAATCGTTTCAATTTCCGCCTGCGGTCACCTCACCTTACTGTTCTGGTCGTCCCGGTGCGGTCAGGAACGAGAAAACTGTGCTCTTCGTAATTTCATTTGGTAAAGTAAGTTAAACTTTCGGTTTTACATATGCCTGAACGTATCTATTTGTGGTCCTAAGATGAAGAAAGGGGCAGCTAAATTGACACTGTCCTTGGACAGAGTAACTAAAGAGACTTAAGATTGCTAATTCGCAGTGATTGTTGAAGATCTTTGAACCAGAAGGCGCTAAACCAATGTGTTATGATCCCAGATGACGAAAGTGGGATTCCCTTTGACACCATCCCGGAGAAACGGTACTATCAAATCTATGCAGACGCTGATGGCAAGGAGACAGACCTGTTATGCTGCGATCTGTTTTTCAGAGATAAAAGACTTTGCTCAGTTTTGTTTAGCTCCAAAGGCTTCGTCATAGTCGACGATTTTTCCTTGAAATGTCTACCATTGGAACTGGAAAACTTGACGCAAAAACTGTTTAGTCTGTAAGTAATGTGCCAACAAACAGTATCTCCACACTGGTAGCTGTACTTGTAAAACGCTCATTTTGAATTGCAATGCTACTGCATACGAAGTGACTCTGAGGAGCAATCCGTTGAAACTCTTTCCCACTTACCCTCCAATAACCCAAACTTGAGACAACGCGATTACTGGCTGTTCCCTCTTCTGAAACAAAACCTGCTTGAAAGGAAAGTTTAACTAATCCTAGACCGAGGGGAAACACTGTGAAAGCACGATACTATACCGGAATCAAAGTTCCAGAAAGCAAACGGCTTAGCCTGCAGCGGCTGAAACTCTGTGAATATAATGGTAAAGTGTACTATGAGAGCTAGACTTTGTGCATGTCTCCACAAGAAATGGAACTACTTTCATCGCTGTATTGGGCCTACAGTAATTTGGATAATGTTTGTCAATGGAAATCGACTGCGACTCTCGTTTATAAACAACACACACACACACACACACACAGAATGTCCAAGAACTTCGAAAATAAACCCCATGTTAGCGTAGAATGGAGTCAGGCGTCTCCAAACTGCAAGTGTTTCAAATGGACACGACAAATCGTCAGCCACAATGACATCTGCTCACGAAAACATTTATCAACGCTGAATTGGCGCCGCCCCTATCCCGACTTCCTGGTCGTGAGTGGCCGTGATTCTTTAAGTATGCTGCAGAACAAGTGGAAATTTACCAGAAACCAGCCCCACCTCGGCAAACAGACATTGTGAGCTCGTTCGGTGAAGAAGTGCGGGCGTAAAAACCGTTTTATGACCGAAACCTTTGAACACGACTCAGCAGAGGATGCACGTGAAGAACGGAGAGGCGGATTTTGTCCTCAGGGCATTTCTTTCAGGCACGGGAGGATATGACGCAAAAACAGATACAGACAGACTGACCGACAGATACAGACAGACTGACCGACAGATACAGACAGACTGACCGAAACGTACACACACCGAAAAACAAACGAGGAACAAAAAAGGAAAGGGATTAGTGTTGGGGGGGGGGGGGGGGGGGGGGGGGGGGTTGAAAAAGAGTCATTTTGGGTGTCATTCATGAAAAGGTTGATTTCATTATATGCAAAAGGGCAGAGTTGATACATTAAGAAGGGAAAAAAAAAATTAAAAGGAGAGGGGAGGGGTGTGGGAAGTAGGAAATGTTGAGCATAAACAGCTACTCGCAAAGAAAAATAACAACAAAAAAGAAACAACAACCGAAAGTTGACAACCAGATTCGGGCCCGCCTTCTCCCCAAATTAGCGAATTATAACCTGTAACACTGCTGACATCATTTCCATTGTTATTCCTATCATGTTGGCTTATGTGAATTCCTTATTTCGGAAACCGCTGAATAATGAATATCTTACCGACACCCCACAGTATATTTAAGTTTAATTTTTTTTTTTCCGTTAAACTAGCTAATGTAGGGCTTATTCGAAATGTTTCAGCATCCTGATCCGGACTATAAAGACAGACCATGTTCTGAAGAGTTCCGACCAGACAACAGAAACTAACCTTGTCAGTTGTTTTCAAGACAACGTGGTCACGAACACTGAGCTGACTGCTGTCACCTTTGCCCACCCCACTCATTCCTTTTCTTTCTTTCTTTCTTTCTTTCTTTCTTTCCTTTTCTTTTCTTTCTTTCTTTTTGTCTTTTTTTTGTGCCATAGAAGGGGACAAGGGTCACAGAGAGTAGGGAGAGTCCTGGAATGCGTAATCCTCTCACTCTCTCAGCACAAGACCCCTCCAACCACCCTTCTCTCTCTGCCTTCCTCCCCTCTCCTCCCCGTCTACAGCCCT
>CM065715.1:100743210-100770710 GCA_033310375.1 Conus canariensis
TTTCCCTCGGAGTTAACATTGGTTCAGAATCCATTCCCCATACAGTCCTTCGAATGAACCTATAAATCGAGTGTGTGAACGCACGCACAACATCTTGCACACACGTAAAATCCCATCACCAACTTTCGGAAGAGAAGGCCAGTCTGGCCGTTGGTACGGATGACACGTTACACATAGCATGCACCTTCCCCGAAGATTGAGTTTGGCTGCCTTAATGGCGGGATGAAAAAACGGTCATACACACAAAACTCCACTGCCTGCCTATACAGGCAGTGTCCGCAGGAGTATCAGCCTGCGTACGCAGAAAGAAAGAATGCAAGGATAGCAGTGCACATGCCTTGGAATGTTTTCACAAGTCATGACGATCTGGTTTCATGATGATCGCATTTAGCCTCTACATCAGGCCGGAAAAGAAGAAAACGAGTAACAATGAAGCGATAACATACGTGATAATTACTATATTCATGAGGTAGATTAAAAAAAAAAACTTGAAGCCACGCAGCACCCATGAATAAACTTGTAAGATTTCGGTTTATAGAAAACCTTTCTCAAGCACCAAACACTGGCCAACTGACCAACAAAACAGTATAGAATTTTGTGATTGTGAAACTGAAAAGAGTTCACTAGAAAAAAAAAAGTTCACTGAGGGATGGGGATGGAGGGGTGATTGCTTTAATGTGGGAAATGACTGTGTTTATGTATAATCAACAATTATCCCTGTTTTCCTTCAGAATATTACTGTTTTCACCACGATGACGCTTAATGCGGGCTTTCAGTGTTCTCACGCTTTCATTGCGTTTTAGGTCGTTTTATTCCTGAAAAGCCAAACCCCTGTTGCCGGGATACAAACACTCGACTCAGTTTCAAGAAATAATTTGTCCGTGTCTGTATCACGCTGTAATTGTAAAACACCATGCTTAACAATGGAAACCAAAACGATTCAACGATATATTCAGCTTAACAGCAGGAACAGACACCATTCTTGAATGAGCGCAAAATAGGGGAGGTAACTCTTACAAGTATCACGAATAGCGTGTGTGTGTGTGTGTGTGTGTGTGTGTGTGTGTGTGTGCGTGCGATAAAAGTTACAAAAGTCCTCTAAAGGGTCAGGGTTAAAATAAATTAGGGATAGGGTAAGTTTGGGTTAAGATCAGATTAAGGCTTAGACTTACGTTAGACACGTGTCTAGAAGAAAGAAAATGACAAACATGTACGTCGACTTCCTTCAGAATTGTCTTTGGTTTTCTCTTTTTCTCGAAAAGGCTTTTGCACAATTGCGAATGTATTGAAATTTATTGGTCAGTTGAGGTTCTTTTTTTTCTTTCTTTCTTTCTGCGTACGCAGGCTGATTACTCCTGCGGACACTGCCTGTATAGACAGGCAGTGGAGTTTTGTGTGTATGACCGTTTTTTTTTATCCCGCCATTAAGGCAGCCATACTCCATCTTCGGGGAAGGTGTATGCTATGTGTAACGTGTCATCCATACCAGTGGGCAAACTGGCCTACTCTTCCGAAAGTTGGTGATGGGATTTTACGTGTGTGCAAGATGTTGTGCGTGCGTTCACACACGGAACCTCGGTTTATAGTCTCGTTCGAAGGACTGTCTGGGGAATGGAGTCAGAACCAATGTTAGCTCCGAGGGAAAAATCCCCCTGTACCGAAATTGAACCCGCAACCCCAGGATAACGAGTCCAGCGCTCTACCAACTGAGCTATTCCGGCCCCCAGTTGAGGTTCAACGTCCACGCTCCGCCGAGATCACCTGTCAGGCGAAGAGCAGCAGGCACAGGAGGGCAGTGGGACGGAGGGGATCGAGGCAACACTACGTTCGCCCCGCTGTGTTCGAACTCACTACCCTCTGAACGCCAGGTCGGTGGTCTTAACCAACGGAGTTTCACAGGAACCTGGGTCAGAGAGAGAGAGAGAGAGAGAGAGAGAGAGAGAGAGAGAGAGAGAGAGAGAGAGAGAGAGAGAGAGAGAGAGAGTTTTGTGGATCCATGGAAACAGAACTCATGGCAGTTTCCCTGCCGAGTGATGCATCTTTAAAAAGGGACTTTGAGCACTTCCAACCTGTAAACACTCTACATTTTCCTTTTTAACCGCTACCGAAGTCTCCATTGATGTCGTCGTCGTCGTCGTCATCATCATCATCATCATCATCATCATCATCATCATCATCATCATCATCATCACTACTAGCATGTATATCATTATCGTCGTCGTCGTCGTCATCATCATCATCATCATCATCATTACTAACATGTATATCATCATCATCATCATCATCATCATCATCACTACTAGCATGTATATCATCATCATCATCACATCATCATCATCATCATCATCACTCATCACCATCACCATCATCATCATCATCATCATCACTAGCATGTATATCACCATCATCATCATCATCATCATCACATCATCATCATCATCATTATCACTACTAGCATGTATATCATCATCATCATCATCATCATCATCATCATCATTACATCATCACCATCATCATCATCATCATCACATCATCACTAAGCATGTATATCATCATCGTCTCATCATGATCATCAACATCATCACTACTACTGTATATTCATCATCTCATCATCACTATAGCATGTATATCATCATCATCATCATCATTATCATCATCATTGTGTGTGTGTGTGTGTGTGAGAGAGAGAGAGAGAGAGAGAGAGAGAGTGTGTGTGTGTGTGTGTGTGTGTGTGTGTGTGTGTGTGTGTGTGTGTGTGTGTGTGTGTCTTGCATGAAAGAGATGGAGCCACACTTATTTTTCAAATCTTCACATTATGCGTTCATTGTAAGAAAAAAAAAAACACACACCAACAAACAAAAACAAACAAACAAAACAAAAAAAAACAAAAAAACAAAACAAAAAAAAACGGGAGGGTGGGGGGAGGGGAGTCTGGAGAAAATTACACTTTCTTTGTTACTTTCTCCCCCCCCCCCCTTCCCGCAACCCCCTCCCCCCGCCCTTTACCCTTTTTCTTTCTTTCTTGGTTGCTTTTTCTTCTTTTTCTTTCCTCCTTCCCTATTAACCTGCCATGATTAACATTTGTTTTTGTCTGTAAGTCAAGCCCAGCTTTTTTTTCCCTTTTGTGACATTTTCCGTGTCTTGTTCGTACCATCTTCTACGAGGCTCTTCTCTCTCTTCGGCACAGCTGCACAGCTACACCAAGGCTCATTCGTAATCGCACCCCAAACACCAGCAGTGAGTTCGTGAGGCCTGAGCCCCGGAAGAACAACGTGTTCCCAGACCACAGTCTATGTGAAGTAGTGGCTGCATGTTTTCTCCTTTTCACACTATCGGCGGAAAGAATCTACCTTACAAGGTAGCTGTCTTGAGGGGGATTTGAATGGAGGGGCTCCTAGATGTCAATATTGCTGTCTTTGATGGGGGGGGGGGGGGGGGGGGGGGGGGATTGTCTGGGGATGCTGTGGCAGGGACTTAACGTAGCAGCGATCTTCCATTTCCAAAGGATCGCTCAGTGTGTGTGTGTGTGTGTGTGTGTGTGTGTGTGTGTGTGTGTGTGTGTGTGTGTGTGTGTGTGTGTGTGTGTTCGCGCGCGCGCGCATGGTGTGTGCATTTGATAAGAGGAATGTATATAGTGTATGCGTGTGTGCACACACGCGCGAATATTTGAACGAGTAGTGCTTATGACAGCGAGCATGAGCATGTGTGTGTGTGTGTGCGCGCGCGCGCGCGTATGTGCACGCTCACATTTTCATTTCTTTTCTTTCTTTTTCGGCTGTAATTTCTTTTTTGTTAACTTTTTGTTTTTGATTTTGCTCCTTTAGCTTCTTTTTTGTTCAGTTTTCTTTATTACCACTTTTTCCTCCTTTTCTTCCTCGTACTAGACGTCTTCGACGATAGATCAGGAAGAAAAAGAAAGAAAGAAAGAAAAGCACCGGTAATAACAAAAGAAGAACAAAGGGCCAGCACTCCTTTGATCAGTGTGGTTAAGAGGCCAGGAGGAGGCCGGAGCCAGACTCCTCCAGGCCTCCACCTGTTCCTCCGGCTCTCCTGCAACAGGCGGCACACAAGTACACGATATACTCCCTGCTGCTGCCAGCCTTTGTCGTTAGACAAAACCGGTTAAGAGAGAGAGAGAGAGAGAGAGAGAGAGAGAGAGAGAGGAGAGAGAGAGAGCAGGGTTTGTCTTCTCAGCAGCCCAGAGAGAGAGAGAGAGAGAGAGAGAGAGAGAGGGAGAGCAGGGTTTGTCTTCTCAACAGCGCAGGTGAGCATAGCCATTTAGCCACACTGTGACACTACCCTCTTGTTTGAACACTACTTCTCGGGTTTGAACATTTGGCGATTCTTTAGTTACCCGAAGGATTGTCAAGGAATCATACGTTGCGTGTAGAAATGATCCCAGCCGAGACTGATACGTCTCAAGCAGATATGTTTCAATTTGATTAGAAGTGGCACGTACTCTCTCTCTCTCTCTCTCTCTCTCTCTCTCTCTCTCTCTCTCTCTCTCTCTCTCTTATTTAAAAAAAATCATTTTATTCATTTCCTTTTACAATTAGGCTTACACTAACTAAAGGTGCAATTCATTTCATCAACACATCAAGTTTATATAACTCTTTCGCTGCCTTACGTTCCCTGTTATTGTTTGATCCAGTAAGGAGAGAGAGAGAGAGAGAGAGAGAGAGAGAGAGAGAGAGAGAGAGAGAGAGAGAGAGAGAGAGAGAGAGAGAGAGAGAGCGGGGACGGGGGATAACGAAAGAAAGAAAGAACGAAAGAAACAATGAAAAAAGAACGAACGAACGAACAAATAAACAAACCAACGAACAAAAAAAAAAAAAAAAAGACAGAAAGAAAGAAAGAAAAAAAAAAGAAAAATAAGCTGTAATGCATGCTGGATCACAACAAGCACCACTGATCTCTACCGCAATGACTCGGCAACAGTGCAGTGTCACTTCACCAGTTGCAAATGATCTGCATTCATGTTAATGTTCTACTAAAGGGCTGCTTGTAGACTATGAATAATGTATATCTGTATATATCTCTCTCTTTCTACAAACACACACACACACACACACACACACACACACACATACACACACGCGCGCGCGCGCACGCACGCACGCACGCACTCACGCACGCACTCATACACAGACTCTCTCCCTCTCTTTTATGCAGACAGACATACATTATCTCTCTCCTCCCTCCCTTCCCCACGTCCCCTCTCTCTCTTTCTCTCTCAGACACACACACACACACACACACACACACACACACACACACACACACACACACACACACACACACACTCACATACACACACGCACGCACGCACGCACGCACGCACGCACGTACGCTCGCACGATCATTCAGTAACACACAGGGATGTGTACACATGTTCGAATCCTGCGTGTGTCATACAAAACTGGCGGCACCAACAATTTGTGACAGCCTTCCGAAGTACGGCTGGTCTTGTACCCAGACCTTCGCTCTGGTGCCATCATTAGGAGGAGCTGCTGGAAGACTGATCCACCCTTCATCCCATGAGTAGAGCTACAGAACCAAAGAGCAGAGCTACAGAACCAAAGAGCAGAGCTACAGAACCAAACAGTAGAGCTACAGTCGTCAAACAGTAGAGCTACAGAACCAAACAGTAGAGCTACAGAACTAAAGAGTGGAGCTACAGAACCAAAGATAGAGCTACAGAGCCAAAGACGGACCGGAAACATGCTACGTTCGGGGTAAAAGGCTTAGCAGAGGTTTAAAATCATCGCATAATTTGGTGCCGTTAAAGCAGCATTCGTTTGGAGTTATGGGCCTGTAATTGTTTCATCATGGGAGCAAGAGTTACCCGACTTGTTTTGTTATGTCTCTTTACTGCGCCTTGCTTCAGTTAAGTTTTCCTTTCATCGTAGACATTGTCTCATTTGGAACTGATGATCAAACAAAGGAAGATGACACTTTTGATTACATTAATTTGCGCTACAAACATTGAAATGTACAAATACTGAATAAATGAATTCAAACCAAACATGAAATACTTACTGAAAAATTCAGAACAGCAAAACATGGAAAAAAAAGAAGAAAAAACGGAATAAAACATATCTACCAAAAACAAATATACAGATGAAATGAAAAAAAAAGACAGTGACAAAAGGAATGTTAATCATGTGTGTTTTGAAAATGTGTCATTCCTGATGTGCATTGTGCCCTTACTATATTCTCAAGAATATCTGAGCAAGTTGAGTATTGAATTTGATGCTTTTTTATCTGTAGATTATTTGAATGACACAAAAAATGTGTCCACCTTCAGAAAATAATCCGAGCACCAACATTACGCTGCAGCCTTCCGAGAAAGTAGACCAGACCTGATGCAAAGTCACCACTCCGATACCATCTGTAGGAGGAGAATCTGGGAACCGGAATCAAACCTCGTGGCTATTAATAGTACCATAAGACTCCTAACGAACCGGAAACGCGTCATGTTCAGACAGACCGAGCTACGAGTAATGAACAAAGAAAATATTTTTCGATTCCTTATCGATGCCCCCCAAATCACAGAACTGACAACACACGCATTAACTGAATTATGAAAGGTACATGTCCTGTTTTCTGTCGCTTGTAGTCGCATTGCTACTTTTTTTTCCAAACAGTCCTACGACTATTTCCCTTGAAATAAAAAAATCATCTAGGTGAAGAGCAGTGTATATTACATGAATTTAAAGACTGAAACGAAGTACACCGAACAGAATTCAACAGCATACTTGATATGAAGAATAGAGTTCCACATTATATGTGCTTCTTGTCTTGGCTTGTCGTCTTCACACAATAAGAAAGCGGGGTTATTTAACATTTGTGGACACTCAAGCAAAATGCCAAATGGCTTAACTGACAAAACAAGACATGCCAGGGCATAATCCTGCAGCGTTCTGAGAGGTGTGGGCCGAGATGGGGGTGGAATGGGGAGGAGGAGGAGGACAGGGATGGAAGGGGATGTGGGGGTAGAGGTGTATTTCCATTTTCTTTCTTTTTTTTCCTTTGTTTACGTCTCACTATCTAACATTGATATAATTTTTATGACGAAACTGACAAACTGAAGCTGCATCAAACCGGAAGTAAGCCGGGAAGGGGAAGGGACAGGAGGTGCATGGAGGTGGCGGAGTGGGTAAGCCCTCCCTTCCAATTTTTTTTTTGCACGCCATGTCTTCTCGCTTCAGCTTGATCTTTCTACAAATGCCTGTTAACAAGGGGCCGATCATTTTGTACAAGAGAAGGGGTGGAGGGAGACGTGGGTGGGGGTGGGGTCCGATTCCTGTCAAACCCCCCCCCCCCCCCCCCCCCCCCCCCCCCCCACCCCGCGTCCCTTTTCAGCAAAAACTTTACAATGTCTAACAGAAACGTGGTCGCGATGTTTTGTCCTCTGTGACGTGACATTTTCTCTATGGACCCGCTCTTGGGGATTTTTATCTTTCAAAAAGAGGACCGAAGAAGGTTGGGTGATGGGTAGAGAGTGCTGGTGGGTGGATAAATGGGAGACGGGAAGGGAGGACCAGAACACACCCACCCCCACTTTTCCCCCACTCCCCTTCTGATCTGCCGCCTTTTTCAAGTTTGATGCTGCTTCAATCTGTGTTTCCCTTTTTGGGGTCTTCTCTTTTGGAACTCAAAAGATAATCTTAAAGGGTGCTTGAAAACCCAAATCCACACTGTGCAGAAATCCATGATTTTCTTTTGGGGATCGAAATTCAGTGCGTTCACACTTATTGCTGTCGCTAAGGGAAAAAGTTTAAAAAGAAAATAAAAATTGCAACATTCCCGCAGATATATAGGTTGTCTGCTGTGCAAAGTCGTCGTGAAGTTTCGCTGACTTATCACGTGACACGTAGCTTATGACGCAAGGTGTATCCGGTACCGGTTATGATATTGTTTGATCTAACTTTTTTTTTTTTTTTTTTTTAATGTCAGGATGACTTGAAATCAAATAAACGTTATATTTATCAATAAAAAATCATAACTACACTTACTAATTTCTTGGACTACAGTTTTGATTATCTACTCCTCCTCCCCCACCTGCTCCCCCCAAAAGTCTTTTAAACTGTACAAATTTGATAATTCTATATCGACATAGAATATGTTCTTTTCAAGCACAAATGTGTATATCTAATTAAAGGCTGAAGGATGTACGTATGAATAATTTTGGTCACGTACTTTGAATGAGTCTTCAATAGAACTTTGGAAAGATCAGAAGAGTCAACACAAACATTCGACATTGTATAACATAAAACCAAATCAACAGGTCATTTTCACTTGTTAGTCTTCGCGCCAGTTTTAGTTTCAGTTTCACTAAGGAGGCGTCACTGCGTGCGGACGAGTCCATATACGCTACACCACATCAGCTAAGTTTTGAGACCACGTTACGCATGATTTTAGCTGATAGATATATGAATTAACAACTAAGATGAGAGAATTGAAGAAGAGGGTCTCGTGGCTACGGCTTAGCAGATGTCTGACCTACGCATTAGCCCAGTGCGCTGGTCAGACCTTGAGTGCCTACCTAAACGTTTGGCATAAGTGAGAAACACGCGCCAGTTATAGCAGATTGTACTGTTGAACAGTTTTACACTTCGTCAGTGACTTGGAATACTGAATTATTTGTCTTGATATGGATCGACGTCAAGTATGCAAATCCCGAATATGTTCGTGAGTGTTCTTCATTTATGTCAAATGTACGAGTATTGTTCGCTGGTACAACATGTGAAAAGAAAAAAAAAATTTCTTTCGCAGCGGATGAAATGTACGCTTTGCTTACTTTACTCTGCTTACAGAAACTTATCGTCTCAGAAATAATCGAAGCTATTTTGGAAAAGCACACACACACACACACACACAACACACACACACACACACACACACACACACACGCCGGAAAACTTCAGCCGCCGTATATTACGCCAGCAACAAGACATGTTCAGACGTTCATTCATGGAGTTAATGAACAATATATGTTTGAATGGTAAACTGTGAGAATCCCGGTAATTTCATCACAAGACATTGACATTTATGATGCAGGAAAGACAAATTTCAGTTCTTGACTAGGCAAGATTTCCTTTTTGGCCTCTGCCCCCTAAAGAAAAAGAAGAAGAAGAAGAAGAAAAAGAAGAAAGAAGAAATTCTGTCTTCGTTGAAGATCGCGTGAATTTTGAACGGAAAGAAACTAAGTCAGCCAGAAGTTTGCTGAAACCTTCTCATCTTTGTTTTTTTTTTTTTCCATCTCCTTCTCTTTTACTTATATCTATCATTCGTGTCGACCGATCGATTCACCGAACTGTGTATACTTCCTTACACTAAGCACCTAATAAAGCTGTGTTTCCTCTGCGGTTGAGTCCTTCATCTGACAAACACAAATTCTTACCTATGACCCTCCGAGTTACTGCTGCATTGAAAATAACTTTGTATATCAATTAACGTGAGTGTTAACTCCATGTCGCTCGCAGGTCATTTTGTTTGTTGATTAGTGCAACTTAAAAAAAAAATTCTGTATAGCTGTTGTTCCCAATGGCGTCTGATATTGCAAAACTGCGGATCTACATATTGTCTATCTGTATATTTATATTTTTTCCTTTCATATCAGGCAAATTTTTGGCATCTTTTCTTCAATCCATTTATATACCAACAGAAACTTTACCAATAAAAATAGAGATTTAATGGAAAACATCAGAGATCTTTTTTCTGACCAAAACAAAACAAAACAACAACAACAACACACACACAAACACGCACCACACACACCACACACACACACACACACACACACACACACGCACACACACATACACACACACGCGCGCGTGCGCGCGCACACACACATACACACACACACGCACGCACGCACGCACACACTTCTCATTTTTCACCATCCCGAGCTGATTTGTTCCGTTAAAAAAGGGTACATTTTGCAAAAAGTAGATTACCTCTCTCTCTCTTCCTCTCTCTCTCTCTCTCTCTCTCTCTCTCTGTGGTTCTTTGTAGATGGCAAGAATGGGACTTTCATATTAAGAACAGTGAAAGATTTAGTTTCTATAATACTTTTTGCACAATAGCTGCTGATAAGACGCATTTGAAATTGAACTTAGACAGGCACCTGAAAATCATTACGACAAAATTTAGACTTGGTGTTTCAGAAATCGCGGTCCATAAGTTTCGTTACAACAACACACACCTGTTGATTTAATTTGTCCATTGTGCAAACAAGCGACAGAAGATGAGGTGCATTTTGTTTTGTGCTGTCCCGTTCTAAAGGATTTAAGAGTAAGGTATATACATCTAAAGTACTATAAATATCCGAATCTTTTCCGTCTTGGATTACTTCTAGCATCAAATAATGAAAGAACAACTAAAAATCTGTCCATTTATCTATATAAAGCGTTTAAGATACGTTCTGTGTGTGTTTCTTAGTGTATCAATTTTGATCAGTTATATTGTATTATATTTCTTTTGGAACGATTTTTGTTGCACCCCCTTCAATAGGGGCGATGGCCTATTATTGAATAAACTATCCGTATCCGTATCTGTGTGTGTGTGTGTTTGTGTGTGTGTGTGTGTGTGTGTGTGTGTGTGTGTGTGTGTGTGCAAGAAATGAGCGCAAGAAGCAAGAACATGAGAGTCAAGTTGATATTCTCTGTTTGTCACTGTGTGTGTGTGTGTGTGTGTGTGTGTGTGCGCGCGCACACCACACACACACACACACACACACACACACCACACACAGAGTAATCAGAAAATAAAATCCTGTGTTTAACCATTTCTTTTTTTTTTTACTTCCTTTTTTTTTGTAGTGTCACAAGTACATTCATTCCCAGTGAGAAAAACAACAGATACTGATTTGTACCTGTTCTTTTTTTTTTTTCTTTTTGAATTTTGTTTTGTTTTGTTTTAACTGTAAAGATATTGGGGAGTTGAAGGGAAGGAATTGTACTTATCCGAGAGAAGCCAATCAGTACACGTCCATCGAGGCGTCAAGAGATGTCTTGCGGCTGACCCTCATCATTCTTCTGATTGGCTGATGCACGGAGAGGTCACGCATGCGCGTCTTCTCCTTTACTGCACTCCGTGTAACCCAAAGAGCCAATAAATGATTTGTGTTTCGGTCTGATCAAACGGAATGTCCAATACCCTTCCTCTCGTTAAAAGAATCGGGAAAGTATACCGAACTTTTATGCATTCGTACGGGAAGTTTGAATGTTGGAAAGACACGTAACAGCACGCACTAAAATTCCCACACTGCCAACATTACAAACATGACCCACTATTAGCTTTGCAAGGTACAGATGATAAAAAAAAAAGGAGGGAATATAGTATCGTTGTTGAGTTTGTTGAAATTCTGTCTGCCTGGTACAAACAGTATTGTAAAATTCTGTGAAGGTGCCATCGTCCAATGATGATAGGGACAGTAAATTAATCGGCTAAACCGCGGCATATTTTAGCCGAAGATGGAGCCAACGTTCTACGCTCTCTGCCGTCTTTTTTTTTTTTTAATAACTTTTTTTTAATTCGTTTTAATCAATGTACAAAAAACATAACAACATTTGTACATAAAGAGTAATAATTATTATTTTTTTTTTTACCAAACATACACAAAGAAAAAAGGGCTATAAAACAAAACAAAACAAAACAAAACAAAAAAAAACCAGATATACACGTACACGTACATTTATGTAACGAACAGCTATCGATCATATATAGATGTAAACAGCAACATCAGCAAGAATAAAGACATTTGTATACATGTATGTTCATAATTGTCAATGCACTCTAAACATTGTAATCATTGATGAATCCAACTCAAAGTAATATGTAGTTTATCAATGCAACATTTACAGGAGAAAATATCACTTTACATAATTATAATTTTCATATTTCTTTCATCTTTTTCTCTTCTTCCCTTTTTTTTTCCTTTTTTGTTCTTCTCAGCCGTTTCTATAAGTGGTAAATATGGTAACCATCTTGTTTTAAAAACATGTCCATTCCAATTTATATCTGCATTGTATTTTTCGATTTTATAACGTGAAAGTAGGACCTTTGGAAGGAGACTATATCAGGAAGACAATGGTCAAATTTGCATTTATAGATATACTGTTTTCCAAAAAGAATTATTAAGTCTAAAACCGAGTCTGTAGATACGATTTCATCATATCCCAAAAGTATAACTTTCTCACGAAATGAAAAATTCGTACCTGGAAAGCATTTTGATTTTAGCAATCTCTCCAAATTTTCCCAAAGCTGTTTTGAAGTAATCACACTCCCAGAAAATATGCTCTATGTTGTCCTTAGTTTCTCTACAGAAATCACAATTGTTAGCTTTCTGCCGTCTTAATCTTCCCTGAACTGAATCAGGTAGGCCTGGCTCGTCGGAAATTCCTACAGCGATGACGTCAGTCTAAGCCAACGCCTTGACGTAGAGCGCGGGAGAGAGTCGGTGAGTATACAGCGCCATCTAGTTACTTATTGTTGGATGGACAGTAAGAGATTCCCTGCCGTAAAAATCCGACCACACGAATGGCTGGAACTCATGACTGTCAGCTTCGCCACTGAATGCTCTGAGCTATTTGACCGGGACCCATGCATTCTGTATGCTACGTTTGAATTTAATATGTCATGATGCCACCAAGCTATCGCCTAAAAAGGCTGAAGTATGAAATACGCCTTTGGCAAGAGTATCTCTGAAACATACAGGAACCCCTCGCCATTTGCAAAGAGGCCTACAATGAAGAGTCAGTCAACAATTTTGGACTGGTTGTTTAACAAGATGGGAAGAGATTGTTTTTGTACGTTTCTTAAACTTTTTTTTTTTTTTTTTGCACGTTTCATATATGTTTACGGCTTTTCCCTTCGTGTGGGTGGTTATAAAAAATCTCATCAACATCTATCATCTTGCCAGGTTTAATTTGCTTCCACAAGCACTTGGACTTCCCCCTAAAATTGCAAATGTTAAAGTTTAAACTGAACACACACACGCGCGTGCGCGCGCGCGCGCACATCAAGCACACACACCCGTCTTCCAATAGGCACACACACTTTGTACTAAGTATCACGCTGTGTGCAGCCGTCCTTGGTGTGTGTGTGTGTGGTGTGGTGCTGTGTGTGCGTGCTCGCGCATGGGCCTGTGTGGGTATATGTGTGTACGTACTTGTATATTAACGTGCATGTATGAGCGTGCGCGTATGTACGTATGTATATATATTTGTATATTTAGAGCGTGTGCATTTGTTTGTACTTGCGTGTGTGCGTGCGTGGGTGGCGCGCGCGCGCGCGCGCTCGCCTGGTGTGTGTGTGTTGTGTTGTGTGGATTACGTTGTGCGAACCTACTTTCATCACGTGCTATTAATGCCACTGTTGCTATTATGCGAAACACGTACTGTACTCTTTCATACCGTCTGAACATGTCCACACACATACACACGCGTGCGAGCGCGCGAGCGCGCACGCACACACACACACACACACACACACACACACACACACTCACACACACACACACACTCACACACACACACACACACACACACACACACCACTCACACACACACACACACACACACACACACACACACACACACACACTGCACCACACTACTCCACATATCAGGCTAATGATTCGCGGACACCTGTAAACGTGTTTGCGATGTAAACCAAACAGCTATTCCCCTGTTGCAAAGGCAGTTCAGTCAAACCTGTAGCTTTTTTCCTAGAATTACTCCACGGAGAGTGACAGAGGACACCTACCCAACCTTCCCCCTTCCTCCGCCCCCGGCTTAATCTCCCGTTTTATTCCAAAATCGCTCCCCTCCTCAAAATTCTCTCTCCCAAACGACAAAACATATTAATTTAAAAAACAAACAAACAAACATGCACCTGAATTTGAGGAGATGATTTCAGACCTGAGCTAGAGCTCCTCCCCACCTGTATAGCATTCGATAGAGTCAATCGGATCGACGATCGTGTGTCAGTAGGCTTACACAAACTGGTGCATCTTCCATCACAGTGACTTCCCCTTTTGCCATCCAGAGTGATTTCCCTTTCTGTTTACAGCCAACGGTTGCCAAGATGTGAAAGACAATCTGTCGGAGACCCCAGCGCTACAAATAGCTTAGAACAAACACATGTACATACAAGACCACCCAATTTCAAAACAACTGTCAGGGGAGCAATTTGTGGCAAGGTCCAAAACCATCTCATGGAGTGGGTACAGGCGCTTGCCAATCCCGGCCGCCACGTCACGTAGAGAGCGGGTGAGTTTGATGACAGCCTTGTTTTCCTTTAAACTGCTTCTGGTTCCACAGTGGGTGGGCTTCCACCACGGTGCCAAAGTTCACTTCGCACCGAGAATCTGCAATTTCTAGTGAATGTCCCACAAGGCCTGTTCTCGATTTTTTTTTTTCTGCAGATTTTGAATGCTACAATCCATCTGTACCAATGTTCATGACGTAACATACAGAAACAGACGAGTTCGGCATGAAGGTCTGATATGATCTGGTTTGCGTTATACATGTACAACCCATCTTTACCATACAATATTATATAATGACTTGGACGTGGTCAAGATGGAGATACAAAATCTGATATGGCCGTGCACTATATGTACAACTCACCTCGATGAGCACACAGCAAGACTCACCAGAGAGGACATGACAGACCCAGTGGAGCCACTGAGGTAAACAATAACTTGTGGGACTGATAACAGTGGGGGTGAGGAACGGTGGGGTGGGGGTAGGGTGGGGGGTAGGAAGGTGCATGGGTGTGAGTGAGGGGGCGACGGTAAACGGGTAAGGGAGGGGTTCCATAATTAGCTAATGGAACAGGTTGAAAGGAGGCCCCTCTTTAGTTCTTTGCCGCTAGCATGAGCTGCACCCTTTGTCACAGTTATCACAGAGAGAGAGAGAGAGAGAGAGAGAGAGAGAGAGAGAGAGAGAGAGAGAGAGAGAGAGAGAGAGCAAACACACAGGCAAACAGAGGGAGACACTCTCCCATGTTTGTTATCCTCACTGAACCCTTCTGCACTCTTCCCTTCCTCTTTTTGTAACTGACTCATTTCTATCCTCTCTCAGGGACGTAACTCCCAAACCGTTCTTGCGAGACTTCCCATACATAGCAACATAAAAAAATTCCCCCCTTCCCCTGACTGACTCACCCACCTATAGTTTCACACACACACACACACACACACACACACACACACACACACACACACACACACACACACACCTCGATGTAAAGACGTATTGTTGTCCAAGGACGAATCCATCAAATGTCGGTGCGGATCCGTCATACCGATCCGGATCCGGGTCAAGGAACGGATCTAGAGAACGTTCAGTAAGAAGACGCTGAATCTACTACCTCGACTTTAACTGAACTCCCTGGGAAGGTGGACCATGACCCAGGGACGAACCTGTGACGTTTTGCAAGGATCCGTGCAGCGGATTTGGATCAAAAAGGCGATCCGGGATTCGCTTGATCTTGGCGGAGGTCCGCACTCTCCCTATTGTTTTGTTGTTGTTGTTTTTGTTTTGTTTGTTTGTTTTTTTTTGGGGGGTCTTGCTATCAAGTCATCAAGGACCTCTCAGTATCATTCCTCTCACGCCCGTCATCCCGACTCCCCTGTACATCGCCATGCCGGTGTCATTGCACTGGTGTAACAAGCCATAAACACTACCTCGACAAAACCATCAGCAAGGGAAGTAGTGCCGTAAGGCTTGTGTTAAATACCCTACAAAATAACTTCCCTTGGAAAGACAGCTTCTGTCTGTCAAATTTTACGGTTGAATTCGTTTCAACAAATAATATGTGAACTTGTGTGTTTATTTGGCATTATATAGAACATCAAGGTTTTCTGATTAAATTCGTTTTGATTGTAAAGACATGATTCTCATGTCAGAACCGTAACATGAACGGAAAGACAAGGGAGAGAAATCATGTTTGAAGGTGAGTGAGCGGTTGTTTCCTGCGCAGAGCTATTCTGACGTGTTGAAGTGGCACCGACAATCCTCAAGTTGTCAATATTCGTGTATGTGTGTGTGTGTGTGTGTGTGTGTGTGTGTGTGTGTGTGTGTGTGTGTGTGTGTGTGTGCTCGCGCGTGACAAGGCAAGACATATTTTTTTATTTGCGAGGATACTAGGCAAGTACGATCACGCTTAAAAAAATTTTTTTTTTTTAACATCCAGTCCTCGCCTAACCGAAGCAGGGACAATGATATGAAATGAAATAAAGCAACATATCTAAGAGCATGCAAAACGACTTTATTCATGTTTAGGCCACTGCCCCTCATGAAGGGGGTTGAAAGTTAATAACAATCGACTTAGCACCCATGCAACTGCTCACAAACTTATCTAACATGCATTCAGAAAAGAATTTTATGATACAAGAAATGATCGCGGCTTGAACGCTTTAAATAAATTAACAGGAAAATTTCTTCTAACAGTTTCATAGCGGTGCCGATCTGACATGCCCTCTTTGCAGAAAGGACGCAGACAATGAAGTGCAGTTTGTGCTGTCTTGCATGCTCTGTCTTGCACAAGAGCTCAGAAGATACCGTTCAAATCTGGTAACTTCCCAAGTCAGTTTAGATTAGCACTTCTTTTGACATGTACGCAAAAGAGAGAGAGAGAGAGAGAAGAGAGAGAGAGAGAGAGAGAGAGAGAGAGAGAGAGAGGGGGGGGGAGAGAGAGGAGAGGAAAGAGAGAGGAGGTCGAGAGAGAGGAGAGAGAGAGAGGAGAGAGAGGAGAGAGAGAGAGAGAGGAGCGAGAGAGAGAGAGAGAGAGAGAGAGAGAGAGAGAGAGAGGAAAGGAAAGAGAGAGAGAGAGAGGAGAGAGAGAGAGAGAGAGAGAGAGAAGAGAGAGCCCTCACTTCTCCCTTTCTAATTTCACCCATCAACACCCCCCCACCCCACCTCCACCCCCCCCCCACCTCCACCCCCACCCCCATCCCCGCCCTCTTACCGCCTCTCCTCCCGCCTCCTACTGATGGCGGGCTGTTTAGTCATGGAGCCAGCGAGACTGAGGTCGCTCTCTGTGGAATAGACACCGTCAACATGCTTTCCATCCCCCTCCCCCACCCCTCAACCATCCCCTTCCACCCCCTCCTCCTCCTCCTCCCCCAACCGCCATCAACAATACTCCTCATGAATCTGTCTGCATGAGAACACTGTACTTGTCACCACAGTCCGATGATGCAGGATCATAATAAATCAGGGCTGAACGAGCAGGGGGAGAGGGGAAGTGTAGAGGGTAGGTGGGGGGGGGGGGGGGTGTTACCGAGTGTCTGGACCTCACTCTCCTTCCTCCACCTGGCTGACAAAAGTGACATTTTGGGCACGTTACCCCCCCCCCCCCCCCCCTGCCCCTCCCCCCCCCCCCCCCCCCCCCCCCCCCCGCTGTAAGACTCACCCCTCCATCCTCCTTTGGATCCCCCCCTCCCACCTCCCCCCTCCCTTTCATATAACTGATCCGATTCTATTGGTAAGTCACGACAGTGATGCAAAACTGACTTTACAATCAACGACAATTTACTTGGTATTCGATGACTGCCACAATTTGTTTACTTGGTATTCGATGACTGCCACAATTTGTTTACACGCTGGCAAGACAGTTTGCCAAGGTAACTCTTATTGCCATCAGTAGAGTTATCTACAAGACGGTTACCGAGGTAACTCTTATTGCCATTAGTAGAGTTATCTGACTTTTCCAAATTGAACTTTCCGCAGAAAGTTTCAAACTGACGTGACTTCAGGCGGAAATTGAAGCACATTTGAAAGAAAAATTACTATGCTGCCGAACGAAAGAAACAAACAAATTACACGTCAAACACGGCGCGTTTCGACCTCTTTGGTCTTCTTGGGGCAAGGCAAACAACATTCAAGACAATGAAAACGAAGAACGAACAATCGCATACATCCTCAAATTGGGAGCAAAGTCTTAAAGTCTTGAAGAGGACCAAAGAGGTCGAAACGCGTCGTGTTTGTCGTGTAATTTGTTTGTCTCTTTCGTTTCAGCGGCACAGTAATTTTCTTTTAAGATTATGTCAGCGGTAAGTGATATCAGATTTCTCTGAGAACTATAGCAATCCCACGCACATTGTAACAAGTATCAGAGAGAGAGAGAGAGAGAGAGAGAGAGAGAGAGAGAGAGAGAGAGAGAGAGAGAGAGAGAGAGGTTCATTATCTTATTCAGTGCTACTATAGATTTTAAACTTTCGAAAAAGAGGGAGTTAGTTACCGCCAAGGACACAGACAAACATAGCACAGGACAAGACAGATTTTAATTTTCTCCATGTGTGTGCTAAACTTACTCTGTGTGTGTATGTGTGTGAGTGCTCTAAGCTCAATGTAGAAAAGAGGCGACAAAATCCCATCATTGTTTATGATGTGTGCAGGAGACAGAATAACGCTGTTCTGATGTCGAACCATTTCATTTCGGTGGTCTTAAGTACTTTGCAGCACACACACACACACACACACACACACACACACACACACACACACACACACACACACACACACACACAGGAGAGACAGAGAGACAGAGAGAGAGAGAGAGAGAGAGAGAGAGAGGAGTCACACACACACACACACACACACACACACACACACACATATATATATATATAGAGAGAGAGAGAGAGAGAGAGAGAGAGAGAGAGAATCAACACACACACCACACACACACACACACACAACACACACACACACACACACAGCGTGCGCAAACCAACAACAGTTCTAATCAGGCAGGCAGCTAATGAGCCTGTCGACAAAGGGACAGGACAATGAAGAAGGTTGACAAAGGCCCTGCACGACACACGCACCATGCCCCCATACCCTCACTGCAGGCTGCACACCAAAAAATCAATGCACCAAGGTCTTGCTTAAAGAGTCGAGTATTTATACACTGGCGCAATTAGACAGTTTTGAGAATTTTTGTTTTTATTGTGTCTGAAAGTTGATTTTCCTCATTTTCTTTCATATGGCCATCAAGGTAACAAGCCAGGTGGTTCCAAGCAGACAGACTGAAATCAAAGGAATGGGACTCTTTGGGCGCTTCAAGCTGGCGCAATGATACGATCACGGATGAGTGCAAAGGCATGATATGGGAGGTGAACTAAGAGGAAGGTCATGTATTTGAAGATTGTTTGTGATTTCATCGGTGAAGATCCCCAAAACAAGGGAAACAATTGGTTGGGAATTGTTCTTTTGATCGATTATCAGTTTAACATTATTTGCTGGTTCAGATTTATGTAAGCCTCAGAACGCTTACACGGATTGTATAATGTTTTAGTGCAAAATCCTAATTGTGGTGTGTGGCCCACAAAGGCCTCGCTCCCCTAGAGCATCCCCTCCCACCCCCCACCCCCAACCGCCATCCTCCTTCCCCTCCCCTCTTCTGCCATGGACATCTCCCCCCCTCCCCGTCCCACCTGCTATCCTCTCCTGGTTTGCCTCTCTGGTTCCCTGTTCATGGTGACATCGATTGTCATTCATAGTTTTAACACTGCCTCCAATTCAGATCAGCTTGGAGCTCTTCTCTCTAATGCCCCGTGCAAACGTACGCAAGCCCTATATGCACTTACCGACCCAAACGCGACCGCATGTGCACACTAGAGCTCGCGCGCGCACACACACACACACACACACGCACGGTGCTCGCGCGTGCGCGCATGCAGGCACGCATACACACACAGAGTGAGTGTCCGACAGAACTTATTTATTGTCACATTAACCTTAGATTGTGCTGACATTGTTTTTAGATATGAGAAGAAATTACAGATCATGTGATTTCAAAAAGTTGAAAAGTATCAAATACAGGAATCTGAAGATCATGGAACGTCTCTCGGTCTCTCTCATCCTCTCGCTCCTGTCCTCTCTCTCTCTCTCTCTCTCTCTCTCTCTCTCTCTCTCTCTCTCTCTCTCTCTCTCTCCTGATCCTCACCTTAACTCTCTCTTTCTCCCGTTTTCTGGTCGTAAAAATATTAACAAGCATGCATGTGCACGTATTCACACACACACACACACACACACACACACACACACACACACACACACACACACACACACACACACACACACACGCATGCACGTACGCAAACACACACGCACATAGCCTGTGCCACCATCACCACCACCCCAGTCCCTGCTCTGTCTCTCTCTCTTTCTCCCCACACACACATTGCAACAGACACAAACACGCGCGTGCAAACACCACACAGAATAGTGGAGTAATGACCTAATGATTGAAATGCCTTGAGGGAAACGAAGAGTCCCAGGGTTGTTTGGCACAATGCAAGCGTCACCGCCTCCCTCACAGATCTTGCTATTGTGGCCACTGCGCAACGTGCATTAATTTCGGGAAACGCGGGGGGAAATCCAACAGCTCTGGTGTGGCCCCTGTCGTCGGCTGGCCTATAAACAGCGTTGCCTCCGGCAAAGCTGCGAAGTCGTCAGACCCTCCTATAACATAGCTTATTGAATCTTGGGAACAGCGATTTGGCAGTAACCGTTCGGTTTGAGAACGATACCCACAATAGACAATGAGTTCGTTAGTTTCTTTTATTCGCATACATATCATGGAGTCAGATCGCGGTTTTTCATAGATATTTCAAACGTTCAATGGGAGTTTAGATGCTTAATCGAAATGTAAAATGTGAAAATGCTTATTCGTTAATGATGATGTTGGATAACTATGTTAATTATTTTAAGAGGACAGGTGAGTCTATAAACAGAAAACAACCCATCCTGTTAAAGAACCAAACCAAATCAAACCAAACCAAACAAAAACTATATCAAATTCAATTATTGATCATTTAAACTTTTAAGATTGCAGTTACAATAACATTTTACAAACTGAATATGTACTTAATCACAAACTCGCAAAAAAAAATTTTTCGTAATCACTTACTCGCAAAAAATGTTTTTCCGCTAACGATTTTCATATAAGGGGAATGTTTTGTCTGGAAAAAGAAGACGATCAACTTCTAAACACAAACCTTCTGTAGAGTTGTTCCGATTTTTTTTTGTTTGTTTATATTTTGTGACTGGTTTCTAACCGTAGTGGATCCAGAACTAATCTATGAATTCATGTGGTTTGGCGACATAGCAAGGCTGTAACATAACACTACACAGTGGCGACATGGTAAGGCTGTTACATAACACTACACAGTGGCGACATGGTAAGGCTGTTACATAACACCACATTGTGACGACATGGTAAGGCTGTTATATAACACCACAGTGTGGCGACATGGTAAGGCTGTTACGTAAACACCACACTGTGACGACATGGTAAGGCTGTTACATAACACCTCACAATTGCGACATGGTAAGGCTGTTACAAACCACCACAGTGTGGCGACATGGTAAGGCTGTTACAAACCACCACAGTGTGGCGACATGGTAAGGCTGTTACATACATCACAGTGTGGCGAAATGGTAAGGCTGTTACATAACATCACAGTGTGGCGACATGGTAAGGCTGTTACAAACCACCACAGTGTGGCGACATGGTAAGGCTGTTACGTAACATCACAGTGTGGCGAAATGGTAAGGCTGTTACATAACATCACAGTGTGGCGACATGGTAAGGCTGTTACAAACCACCACAGTGTGGCGACATGGTAAGGCTGTTACAAACCACCACAGTGTGGCGACATGGTAAGGCTGTTACATAACATCACAGTGTGGCGAAATGGTAAGGCTGTTACATAACACCCCACGATCACCCACGATGGCGACATGGTAAGGCTGTTACATAACACCACACTGTGACGACATGGTAAGGCTGTTACATAACACCCCACGATGGCGACATGGTAAGGCTGTTACATAACACCACAGTGTGGTTACATGGTAAGGCTGTTTACATAACCCCAAATTGTGGCGACATGGTAAGGCTGTTACATAACACCACACGACGGCGACATGGTAACTCTGTTACATAACCCCAAATTGTGGTGACATGATAACTCTTTTACATAACCCCAAATTGTGGTGACATGATAACTCTTTTACATAACCCCAAATTGTGGTGACATGATAACTCTTTTACATAAACCCAAATTGTGGTGACATGGTAAGGCTGTTACAACCCCAAATTGTGGTGACATGGTAAGGCTGTTACATAACCCCAAATTGTGGTGACATGATAACTCTTTTACATAACCCCAAATTGTGGTGACATGGTAAGGCTGTTACACAACCCCAAATTGTGGTGACATGGTAAGGCTGTTACATAACCCCAAATTGTGGTGACATGATAACTCTTTTACATAACCCCAAATTGTGGTGACATGGCAAGGCTGTTACATAACGCCACACGATGGCGACATGGTAAGGCTGTTACATAACCCCAAATTGTGGCGACATGGTAATGCTGTTACATAACCCCAAATTGTGGCGACATGGTAAGGCTGTTACATAACCCCAAATTGTGGTGACATGATAACTCTTTTACATAACCCCAAATTGTGGTGACATGGTAAGGCTGTTACACAACCCCAAATTGTGGTTACATGGTAAGGCTGTTACATAACCCCAAATTGTGGTGACATGGTAAGGCTGTTACACAACCCCAAATTGTGGCGACATGGTAATGCTGTTACACACCACCCCACAATGGCGACGTGGCAAGGCTGTTACATAACGCCACACGATGGCGACATGGTAAGGCTGTTACATAACCCCAAATTGTGGCGACATAGTAAGGCTGTTACATAACCCCAAATTGTGGCGACATGGTAATGCTGTTACATAACCCCAAATTGTGGCGACATGGTAAGACTGTTACATAACCCCAAATTGTGGCGACATGGTAAGGCTGTTACATAACCCCAAATTGTGGCGACATGGTAAGGCTGTTACATAACCCCAAATTGTGGCGACATGGTAAGGCTGTTACATAACCCCAAATTGTGGCGACATGGTAATGCTGTTACAACACCACTCCACGATGGTGACATGGCAAGGCTGTTACATAACCCCAAATTGTGGCGACATGGTAAGGCGGTTACATAACACCACAGTGTGGCGACATGGTAAGGCTGTTACATAACACCACACTGTGACGACATGGTAAGGCTGTTACATAACCCACACGTGTGGTGACATGGTAAGGCTGTTACATAACACCACAGTGTGGCGACATGGCAAGGCTGTTACATAACGCCCACGATGGCGACATGGTAAGGCTGTTACATAACCCCAAATTGTGGCGACATGGTAAGGCTGTTACATGACCCCAAATTGTGGCGACATGGTAAGGCTGTTACATAACACCACACGATGGCGACATGGTAAGGCTGTTACATAACACCAAATTGTGGCGACATGGTAAGGCTGTTACATAACACCCCACGATGGCGACATGGTAAGGCTGTTACATAACGCCACACGATGGCGACATGGTAAGGCTGTTACATAACACCAAATTGTGGCGACATGGTAAGGCTGTTACATAACACCCCACGATGGCGACATGGTAAGGCTGTTACATAACACCAAATTGTGGCGACATGGTAAGGCTGTTACATAACACCCCACGATGGCGACATGGTAAGGCTGTTACATAACGCCACACGATGGCGACATGGTAAGGCTGTTACATAACCCCAAATTGTGGCGACATGGTAAGGCTGTTACATAACACCACACGACGAACGCTCGCAAAGCTTGCATCTGCGTAAAGAACACAAAACTTCTTGCTTTGACGTTCACGTCAGGTCGAAGGGCCTTTTTTTAAATCAAAGGAATTTATTGTTCGGCTGATTGGGGAGCGTTAGTCCGCCACACTGGCTGGATCAAACCGCTCCCCCTCCCTGTCCAGATTCAGTCCCCCGGGACCAAAAGTGGATTTACTCGGGAAAAAGACGGGGACTGCGGTTGGCTTGTCTCTGCAACGTTTGTTTTCCACTGAAAGAAAAGCCAGGCTTTGAAGTGCTGGGGATTGACTTGATGTTCCAAAGCCTTGAGGGCTCGGTGGATGGGGATCCTCACGGGAGGACACGCCGCAATGGCTGTTCATTTGTTGTTTGTCCCATGCGTCGCTCACATTCTCAACTTCTCTTTGAACACCCCACCCATAGACCTTCCTCTCCCCTCCTTGCCCCCCCCCCCCCCCCCCCCCATCCACACACAGACATCCAGACACGCGCGCGCGCGCGCGCGCGCACACACACACACACACACACACACACCTCTCTCTCAGTTTCTCCCCCCCCCCCTCTCTCTCTCTCTCCTGATGCCGTTGGCGAGCAGATAACCTCACTTGAAAACACCATGCAAATACCATGCCACTTCTTTCTTCCAGAAGAAGACCCTATCCATAAAAAGTTTCGCTGTTCTAGGTTGGTGTTGGTATTGCAACACAGTTTTAGCTCTCAGAGCAAAGACTTGTCCAGCATGCATTCACTTACTGCAGAGAGACGCCCGTTTAGTAGTGTTAATTTAGCACCCCATTCTCCAAGAGCAATGGTCCTGTCAAAAGTTCGGTACAGTCTTCTGGGGCCCTGATGGACCAGACACAGGGAGAAAGCAAGACAGGTTTAAGAGAAACTGTAGATGTTTTAGAAGCCATAATTAGAAAGTAGGAGACTAAGTTTGTGTCAGCGTTGAATAACCAAAATAAATATTATCCGCGAAAATGGGCTTGGTAGATTTTGCGTGATGAAATTTGTAACAGCCTCGCTGAATAATCCCGATTCGTACTTGATCTGGATTGTTGTTTATGTGTTTATCGTTCTTGCCTTGATTCAGAAACAGTTTTCTTCTAAACGTAAGTTATGCGTACCAATTATTGATTTTCAAAAGGTGCTTGACCCGATCAATCAAAATCTACAGTGGCCTATATTGGTTATTAAAAAATGGTATTAGAGAAAAATTGTTTAAATATATTCATAGCATGCATAACGTAATTAAAACAATACTAAAAGCGGCAATAAAGTAACTGACTATATATTGTGAACTTGAGGAGTAGAACATGGAGACGACGGTAGTCCTATTTTATTTTCTATCATTCATTCACGGGCTCACAATTTTGAATAGTAGAAACCGATAGCCATGGATAGCTTGATTTACAAACGAGCCCATGGTACTCTTCATTGTATTGCTAGCAGGTGATGTAATTTGCTATAGGAGATTGTGGCTGGTCTGCAGAGACGCTTGAGTAATTCAAAGCTGTCAGTTGATAGAACTGGAGTTATGAGGTGCATAGTACTTATCGCAATATTTATCTTCATTTTGGTTTCAGTTATGTTTTCTTTAATCCTTTCTGTATTCGTAAGCGCTTAGGGCTTAAGTAAGCTAAAGCGCCATAAATAATCATTGTTATTATCATTATTATTACTATAAATCAATCTTTAAAAGTAAGATAATTTTTTGTAGGAAAGGAGTTTTTTTTGGAAAGCAACGGAGAGATGGCTTTACGGTGGTTCTGTTATGCCTGCTGTAAACGTTTCTGAGCACCTTGGCATAATTTTTTTTCTGCACACCTGAATTTTGTTGTTGCATGTAGAAATCTTTCCAGTAGAGCTCGTAGTGCGTTGTTATGCATTATGAGGAAACAGTTTGTATTTAATGATAACTCTTTGGAAGTTTCTGTCAAAATTTTTGACGCACAAATACATCCCATTGTGCAAAACGGTTCGCAGTTGTAAGGTTTAGACAAGAATGTTGTTAATTGTCAATCGATTCATTTGATTGGGTTAAATTTTTTTAAGCATAGAACTTAGAACGCCAAATGATTTTACTATACTGGGATATCCTATGTACATACATTCTGCAGTAAAATGTATCAGCCGCTAGTTAAAGTTGTTGAATATGAATAACAGTAGATTACCACGTAAAACGTATAATACATATTTTGATCCCCAAGGGGCAAAATCAGCTGGGTTTCCAATGCACGTATTTATTTATGTGAGCAGGTGTTTGGGTATGCATGGTTATAAAAGGAGTAGGAGAAGAAAATAAGTTTATACAAATACTTCGACAAAGATTGATCGACAGTAGACGGCAAATATGGAAAAGTCATATTCTATCAACGAACAGGTTTGATGTGTACAATGTCTATAGTTCCTTACATTTACTGTAAACAAAACCTCTTGTTTAATATCAAGTACCATCTGCGATTTGCTTTTACTAGATTTAGTTCTGGAATCTCTAATATTAAGGTACAAAACACAAGTTTTTATAACACACACACACACACACACACACACACACACACACACACACACACACACACACACACACACGTATGTGTGTGTGTGTGTGTGTGTGTGTGTGTGTGTGTGTGTGTGTGTGTGTGTGTGTGTGTGTGTGTGTGTGAATATGATGAACTGCTCTATCCCTTATGTGAACAATTAATTGGAGATGAAGTTGGTCTTGTTTCGGAATGCCCTGCTTTAGTGATCTCCGTTTTCTAATCAGCCATGAATGTTTCGTTTTTGCCTGCTGACAGGGCAAGACACTATGACTAGCAATTTGCTCACACAGGTATTTCAAGTTTTCAGTGAAGAGAAAAACTGTTGTCAAGATTGTTTACATGACGTACTTGCAAGGACTCGATATTGCTACCTTTGTCAATGTTCTTAAAATACTGTTACCGCCCTTTTCATATGCGCTGTGGCCTTAAATGAATAAAACTGATGAATCTCTCTCTCTCTCTCTCTCTCTCTCTCTCTCTCTCTCTCTCTCTCTCTCTCTCTCTCTCTCTCTCTCCCCGCTGATGTTGTTGGTATGCGAGCAGCTTCAATTCATAGCATCAGACAAGCAATTATTCGTCCTCTTCTTCCAGATTTCCAGAAGAAGAGCCAGATCTGAAAAGTGTCTCTCAAAGTTTTGGTTTTAAGTTGCCACGCACTTTCAGCTCCCCCAGCTAACACTCATCCAGCATGCGTTGGCAGGTTGCAGAGAGACAGTTGTGTCATACTTCTAAATTTCCGTCGCATTCAGACGCTGGTTTTTCTTCAAAACCAGCCTTGTGTGCAGCCTTGTCTTCCGATGCCTAAACCATGAACACGGAGAAAGCAAGGTGGATGAAAAAAACATACCTGTGACAACTTGAACGGACGCATGAATAGACACAGACAAAACCTGGACATTTTTTTGAAAACCCAGCTACTCATTTATATTTTTGAAAATGTATTCAGAGGGAACGGGTGAAAATGAATTAAATCTGACTCAATTAAAAAGGAAAAAAAGAGAACAGCCACATCCACGAGATCTGATGAAGAGAGAGACCGCAGCCAGGTTTAGAAGTTTGAAGAAAAATGCTCCAGCGCTTTTGTTCAAAGATCAGCGAGAGAGACAGACAGAAGCAACATCAAATAGCAAGCTGAAGACAGAAGCATTATCCAAAGTCAAACAGAGAG
This sequence comes from Conus canariensis, assembly GCA_033310375.1. Lineage (NCBI taxonomy): Eukaryota > Metazoa > Mollusca > Gastropoda > Neogastropoda > Conidae > Conus > Conus canariensis. The sequence continues at coordinate 100,770,611 of CM065715.1, forward strand.
AAAAGCAAATATCACACAGCAAGTTGACAGCTGCATCATTAGCCAAAATCAACAAGTGAAAGAAGAAACACCACACAGCTTGTTGACGTTTGCGTTACGA
>CM065715.1:100775710-100780710 GCA_033310375.1 Conus canariensis
TTGAAGAAAATCAGATAAAAACTATGGATTTTTAGGAACACCAGAACACAGACACACAGATCCACCTGAGTAGTAAGCCACAAAACGTCTCTGTTTGAACACGAAAGTTAGCCATTTTGAGTGACGCATGCGCAGTGTTACATTTAAGATATTCTATGACATATGCACATAGTTCGATTCAGTTGATGTCGTTTATAGGCCAGCCGACCGACAGGAACCCCCACCTATCTCCCTTCACCCGCCCGTCCGATCCCAAACCTCCAACCTTACGCCCGCATGCCCTTATGTGGTAAGTCACACAAGCAGCTACTGTTCTCCCTTCGTAACGTCGGCATCGCACTGCGCCCCTTTCAATGACCACATCCAACTCACGACTTGGTGTGGCAGCTGTCTCTCAGAACGGCTCACCAACGCATTCATAATACATCTACGCCCAACCCTCCACGGGTCTCTCAGCCCCACGCCCGTCCCCCCAGGATGACTCCATCAGTGACTCCCTTGGTGACTCTCATTGCCGCTCTCAAAACAGAATAATTAGGTCAGTGCCCCATCTCCTCACAGCTTTCCTGCCCTTGCATTAAGGGCGTCCCTGGCAACGTTGGTGTTATCACTCCAAATACTGTATAATTTGGCTAATAAAGCCTTGGGGTATGAGCTGGTCCTGTGCAGGTTAGTAATCGTTTTAGCTTGATACATATTCAAGCTAGCGCACGCGCGCGCTTGTGTGTGTGTGTGTGTGTGTGTGTGTGTGTGTGTGTGTGTGTGTGTGTGTGTGTCGTGCGTGCGAGCGTGCATGTGTGTGTGTGTGTGTGTGTGTGTGTGTATGCGCGCGCGCGCGTGCGAGCGTGCATGCGTGCGTGCGTGTGTGTGTGCGTGCGTGCGTGCGTGCGTGTGTGTGTGTGTGTGTGTGTGTGTGTGTGTGTGTGTGTGTGTGTGTGGAGAGGACACATGGGGAAAAGGGGAAGAATGGGATGAAGGACAAGAAGGGAGGTGGAGATGGGAGGCAGGGTGGCTTGTTAACATCGGGTAATTGTTGACATAGTGTGTCGTAATCATTAGCACCTTAGTGGACATGATGCGGTGTCACAGAAGTGACTTAGCAACATTGCTCCTCTTGTGGATACCCTCACAACAACATGATGTTGATAACATCTTGTCCAATGTTTGCCCTGGGACAGCAATTATTGTTGCATGGCTGTATATGTGAGCTGAAATTAGCAACGGAAAAACAATACTACTTCGAGGACACCAACTATGGGGGAAGAGAGAGAGAGAGAGAGAGAGAGAGAGAGAGAGAGAGAGAGACAGACAGACAGACAGACAGAAGACAGAGAGAGACAGACAGACAGACAGGACAGACAGAAACAGACAGAGAGACAGATGGACAGACAGGCTGACAAATTGACAGGGACAGACAGACAAATAGATGGACAGAGAGCAAAATACACACAGGCGCAAAGAGAGAGAGAGAGAGAGAGAGAGAGAGAGAGAGAGAAGAGAGAGAGAGAGAGAGAGAGAGAGAGATTTTGTTGTCATTTTCTTTCCTCTACTCCAAATCAGGCATTTTCCCCCCGAAATTCAGCAGTTTCCAACATAGCTCGAAAACAGTTCTGCCGCAAACTGCCTGACGACAGTGGGGTCGCTAACGTTGATGAAAGAAAAAAAGATAATACACAAGATGTACACCATAAAATGGTCCGTTCATCAAACTGAAAACAAAAGATTCCAAACAGTGCTTCCTCCTGACGTGGTAATCCGATCAGTGTTAACGTATTTGCTGTCTGTAAAAACAATGTCTCTGGTGGAACATAGGAAGGGAAGTTTTGATGCCCCATGTCATGAAGATCTAAGTGCTCAGCCGGCGATGTTTAATACTCACAGCTTGTCAAAAGACACTTCTCTCCCATCTTTAAGATGACAAAAACGGCGAAGAAGAACGCCACAGATGCAGCCTTGACACACAATACTCTGCTTTCCTGTTTCCCAAACAGTTGGAAGGGAAACCCTTAAAAATCTATCCTCGGGATGGGCAATAATCTGTTGAAAACAGGTCTATGCTATGTCGTGTGATCACAGTTCATTCTACGAACAGAAGTTTACCACATAAATTAAATGATTTAAATAAATGTCTCTGGTTACCTATTCAAAGCCATTCCCATGGACAGAAAACTGTGACGTCACTTGTGAGGCTGCCTGCATTCTTTGGATGTAAACAAAATTAATAAATTCAACTGAAAATGGGCATATGACTGCCATTCAATGCATCACCGAGGGTATTCAAGTCACAGTGGGTAGCGAGAGACTTCACAGTGGGTAGCGAGAGACTAACGACTAACTACAGCGCCCGCCTTTTTTCTCTGGGAGTAGGAATAATTCGTGTAGATAATAAAACGGAGAAGACACAAACAATGACGTAATCTGTCAGTTACGTAACATTTTCTTCGCAACTCAACACACAGTTACAACAGAACACGTCTTTTGTCTTAGCTATAACCTCTTCTTCGACTCAGTCTAAAGATTATTGGTGTCGATGTTGTGCATAATAATCAATGCAAAATCGAGTGGAGAGTTACATCGGTTAGGACTGATCTGCCTCTCATCGAGCACCCAGCTCCGTTCAGTTCCTCTACCGTCGTCGTATTCAAGAGAAGTTAAGGCAAAACCAAGACTTGGCTGAGTGCTTTACAATCCACACTCGTTTACACAATGGGCTGCCTACCTGGGTAGTGCCGACTGAAGAGCTGCCAGCTGACGCTTAATTCAGTCGTTTCCCGTGCCATCCAGTCCATATCATTCACTCAATTTCCTTACTTCCTTCATTCTTTCCATTTCTTACGCAAGGTGCATGCTACGTGTAACTTGTCATCCATACCAACGGCCAAACTGATCTTCTCTTCCGAAAGTTGGTGATGGGATTTTACGTATGTGCAAGATGTTATGTGTACGTTCACGCACGGAACCTCGGTTTATAGTCTCATTCGAAGGTCTTTTGGGAAGTTGAGTCAGAACCAATGTTAACTCCAAGGGAAAAATCCACCTGTACTGAAACGGCCTGGTGGAGATTCGAATCTGCAACCCCAGGATCACCAAGATTACGAGTCCGGCGCTATACCACTGAGCTATTCCGGTCCCCGGAACAACAGGCGAAAATGTCCACTTTGATGGATCGTTGTGGCCTGACCAGAAACAATTCAAGAGTACATATCAATCGTTTGTCAAAGACATGGTACATCCCATCAAGCTGTCAAGTTATTGCCAATCTTGAGAGCAGACCTTTTAATTCAGGACGAATCACAGAGAGTTTGTCGTTTGTTAAGATGTTTTGTTATTAATGCCTCTGGGTTTTTTTTTTATATCTGGGTCTTTAATGCTGAATTTGAACTAAGTTTAAGACCAGCATAAGGAATAGATGTATGAGATTTTCTTCTATCAAAGGCAGCCTTGAAACGTCGCCTCAGTTGAAACCTTACTACAAGGATTGCCACGGGGCCAGAAATTTAAACCAGGGCAATATTACCATTTTCTGTTTCCAGCATTCTAACTTTTTCCAAGCTAGGGCCTCAAGAGCAGAGTGAATTACAGATCAGAAAAAGTCATTGTGTTGTGATCGATCAGCTGTGCCACAACCAGAACCAGACAGGTAATTTCAACCACACAGACGGAACCGCTGCGGATGTTTTGATCAGGGACATTTGGGACTAAATGAGCTGAAGGCAACAACAGTGCCGCCCTCGTCAAATTGGGAACCACCGATACAGGTCTCAATGACAGAGGAAAGGGCTCAAGGCCCAACTCCACATGAAAAGCTTTGTCAACACGAGGGCGGCTGTTTTTCCTTTCTGTGTGCAGCACGTGAAAACGAAGCGCTGCAGTGTGAAGTGTCCACGGGGGGACTGTCAGAACACTGTGTCAAGTCAGGAACAACTCCACGGTCAATCCAGCATGTCGCTAATGAGGGGGAACGCGGGTTCCCAGAAGAATGGGTGGTGGGTTGTTCAAATGTTCCTCTGACCTCAGGGTTTGGAAGGCAGCCACGAGCTGGTGTGTGTGTGCGCGCTGCGGCGCGCGCTGCGCGCGCGCGCTGGCGCGGTGTGTGTGTGTGTGTGTGTGCGTGCGTGTGCATGTGTTAAAGGGAAATTGGCTAACATTCATACTCTGTGTTCTGTGCAAGAAGAGAGGGTTGCTGACGGTATCATTCGTTTTGTGTCAGGAAAGACGAGTGTGCTAATATTGATGCATATACATATTTTTTTTTCTGTTTGAAGATGACGGGAGGAGGTGGAAGGTGGGGTTGATGATACATGTTATTCCTGTATAAGGAAGCGAAGGGGGGGGGGGGGGGAGGGGGGAGGAGGAGTAAAACCCATGTATGTATTGTTTCTGATTAAGAAAGAGCGAGAGTGGGTGTGTGGGTGGGATCTCTCTCTCTCTCTCTCTCTCTCTCTCTCTCTCTCTCTCTCTCTCTCTCTCTCTCTGTGTGTGTGTGTTGTTTCTCTCTCTCTCTCTCTCGTCTTCTCTCCTCTCTCTCTCTCACTCTCTCTCTCTCTCTTACATCACAGTTCTAGATGAAGACACTCAGCTGGGTAACAAAAAGATAAATAGCATCTTAAAATAGTCTGATAATATGGCTTGTATCATACTGTATTACATAACCTTGCACTGTTATCGTCTGGTAATATGGCTTGTATCATACTGTATTACATAACCTTGCACAGCTTATTTGTTCTTCTTCTGATCCAGTTTGTGAGGGATACCACTTGCTAAGACCCCCACTGACGACAAGAATTAGGTTATCACTGTTCTGTAGCAGTCCATGGCAAGCTGATCACAAGAGAGCCCTGCCGCCGTCTGGACTGAAAACAATATGGACTGAAAACAATATGGATTGAAAACAAAATGGATTGAAAACAATATGGATTGAAAACAATATGGACTGAAAACAATATGGATTGAAAACAATATGGATTGAAAACAATATGGATTGAAAACAATATGGATTG
>CM065715.1:100785710-100788210 GCA_033310375.1 Conus canariensis
AGACACCCTTCCTCCGCCCCCCCCCCCCCCCCCCTTCCTCCCGTCCCCTTTACCTCCCCGCTGTTTTCCCACCAATCCGCTCATCCCTTCTCCCCCTTTCTGTGGTCGATGAAGTCTACATGTCCTGTGGATCGCCCAAGAGGTAAATAATGCGCTGTCATGGATGACTGCATTGGCCGTACCACAAGGAGAAACTAGCGATATGGAAAAGTACATCTTCTCTGGAGCGCTGGGGGCCAAAAAGAGGGACCGCAGACTGCGCCGCCTATGGCAGTACACTCGCCGCAAAAGACATTAAGGACTGATTTTTACGTGAACACAAAAAAATCATGACTGTTTCCACACCACACACACACACACACACACACACACACACACACACACACACACACACACACACACACAACACACACACAGAGTTATGTGAGTAATAACCTGTATTTTCATGAGCAAACGGCTAATTATCACGGCTAAATATTCGTATGTGACAACAGCTAATTATCCCTGGAAAAGCAGCTGATTTCATATGAAAATAGTTAATTATCACTGGAAAGCAGTTTTCCTATGTGACAACGTCTCATTATCGCAGGAAACAGTGGCTTTCTCATGAAGAAACGCTTAATATCCTGGGAAAACCGTTATCCCATGTGACAACAGCTCATTACCACAGGGAAACTGTTGTTTCACGTACAAGCAGCTAATTATCACCCAGAAAAGGTTATCTGTACATGATGACAGCTCAGTATCACAGGGAAAGTGTTGCGTTCGCCTACAAAAAGTTAATTACCACAGGAAACACTTATCTCTGTGTGACAACAGCTCATGATCACAGAAACACAGGGACTTTTCCGTGAAAGCAGCTAAACATCAATGGAAACGAAATCTTGAATGAGGCAGTGAAAGGTTATACAGCGAAATACGAACAAGTAGTGTAACGTTTGCTCCTATGATGACAGAAATACACGCCCATAAGTCCAAATGAATGAAGGGATTTCTCCTTGTTCTGTGAGTTCGGTGTTGCATTTCTGATAGTCTCTTTGGTGTCGTAAGCAGCATTCATTTGGAATTACGGGCGTGTGATTATCTCATCATGGGAGAAAAAGTTATCCCACTTGTTCGTTTATTACAGGAAAGTTGTTTTCCCGTGATAACTAGCTGTTTCAGCTGACAAGATCTGGTTTCACCTCAATGATGAGCTGTCTTTTTTTTTCATATGAAAACTCTTTACACAAGAAATAAATGTAATCTATGACAAGTAGCTGTTGTCACGTGAAAATAACTATTTTTTCCAAGATAATTAACCGTTTCAATCACTAATGATCAAAAAAGCAATTAATTATCACAGGAAAATCAATTTTTGTGAGTAAATATTTGTCAGGTAAAAAAGAGCTACTGTACGGAGATGTTTCGACATGAAAAAGACATTGTTCTCACAACGTCATACCTGTTACCTCAGGTAAAAGCAGTAGATACTATTTCCTTAATTAAAAAGTAGTATACTGTTTTCGTGGGAAAATAGTGCGAAAACAGCAGAAATGATAATCATAATTACAGTTTTGAAGCCAGTGTACTTCCATATTCTCCACCCATCATTCGCCTTCTCCACGTCTTCGCCTCCAGTTCTCAAGTACGTCAGTTGAAAAATGTACGTTTTCTGTTTTCGCCTTCTTTCCCAAATTCTGCCTTTTTCAGGCTTCGTCCCTTTTGTCTCCATTTTTCTTCCCCATAGTTTTCTTTTTCTTTTCTTTTCTTTTTTTTTTTTTTTTTTTTTTTTCTTTTAGCGCGTTAAGGGTCTCTTGATGTGAAGGCTCTTCAGGATGATCCAACCCCACCCCCTTCCCCACGCATAATTCTAGAAGCTGAAGGGGTCAGGTAATAAACCCAGGCAGAAAAAAAAATGTAGGGGAAGGGAGAAAGGAGAGAAGGGGAAGGTGGAGGGTGGGGGTGGTGGGGGACAAAAGTAAAGAAAGAAGAAAAAGAAAGAGAGAAGAAACGGAACGACACAAAACGAGAAACCTCAACACGAACCGAAACTCTGCTGCTTGTCTTCTACGACTTGCACTCATGTTTTCACTGGTTGCGTGGGTTTGGATAGGTGTAGCTAATAATGACTTATACCATTATGATACGTCTTTTTTTGGTCCCATTTCATGATCCCCCGCAGTGGTTATCTTACCACCCTGCTTGACCCGACTCCCTTAAACACATAACCACCCTGAAGTTGAATTTGTCACTGCAGCGACTGCGTTTTGGAGAAAGTGTGTATCTCAGCAAACATTTCTTTTTAAAGTAACGTGCATGAGACGCTATGTAAAGAACTTCTTTTCGTATGGTTGGGGAGACGGGGGGGGGGGGGGGGGGGGAGGGGCAGGAGGCGGAGGGAGGGGGGGGGATGGGGCGTGGAAGGAGGAGAGTAGGACTGCGACACGGTGCAAACCTTTCTGTATTGGGATGGGGAAAGATGTGATGGGGCCTTGGGTAGGGGTGGAGAGCAAAGGAG
>CM065715.1:100800710-100810710 GCA_033310375.1 Conus canariensis
CATATTCAAGCCGACGTAATGTCAGTGTACTTGTATTTGAGAGAGAGGAAGAGAGAGAGAGAGAGAGAGAGAGAGAGAGAGAGAGAGAGAGAGAGAGAGAGAGCACTTTCTGGCGATGAGAGAGAGAGAGAGAGGGAGGGAGGGAGGGAGGGAGAGAGAGAGAGAGAGAGAGAGAGAGAGAGAGAGAGAGAGGTGGGTCGATGGCCAAAGCACAAGAAACATTAGAAGTTTGAACTCTCTCTCTCTTTTTTCTCTCTACTCTCTCTCTCTCTCTCTCTCTCTCTCTCTCTCTCTCTCTCTCTCTCTCTCTCGTCCCGGCCATGCACGTCAACAGACCCTCCCACACCCATCCAGCCACTTCTTCTTTCCACTCCACAGAGAATGTTCCTAACCTTTGCAAAAGGGAGAACAAAATTGAATTTCTGAAAAAAATAAAAACAAAACAAAACAAAACAAAACAACCCCCCTCCACGCCCCCCTCCCCCCTCCCCCCCCCCCCCCCCCCCCCCCTAAATTGTACAATACAACAAACACCGAAAAGAGAAGGAAGAGTGAGCGACACGAAACAGCGGAACATGCGCAGACCAAACCCAGACAGCACACTGGGAAGCCTAACTACAGAAAATGAACAAGCAGAAACTTCCGAAAGTACAGATTATGGACAGTGAAGGTGGGAGACAAGACCTTTCTCTCTGTCCTTCTAAAGAAAATGCGCATTCCTGTTATTCTGTCTTTTGTCCAGAAATGGGAAAAAAACAAGAAGAAGAAGGAGGAGGAGGAGGACGAGAAGAAGAAGAAGAAGAAGAAGAAGGAGGAGGAGGAGGAGGAGGAGGAGGAGGTGGAGAAGGAGGAGGAGGAGGGAGGAGGAGGAGGAGGAGGAGGAGGAGAGAGAAGAGAAGAAGAAAGAAGAAGAAGAAGAAGGCGCGTCGTTGACGGTCTTCGTGGAGCCTGAAAGGACATCTTGACTGAACGTCTGGCGCATAAACGACTTCTCTCTTCATAGACTGCAGCATGCGATTCCGAGGAAACGTTTGGCTTTCCTCGATTGCAAGAAAATGACATCATAACTCGTGGTGCCCCACAGCAAAGAGGGTGGGGCGTGGAGGGAGGTGTGTGTGTGGGAGGGGGGGGGGGTAGGAGTAAAAACTTAGACTCGTGCTTGTTTATTTCTTTATTTCTTCATTCTTTTTATACGTTTTTTCTTTCGGTGCAGAGAGAGAGAGAGAGAGAGAGAGAGAGAGAGAGAGAGAGGAGAGAGAGAGAGAGAGAGAGAGAGGAGAGAGAGAACTCAGGACTTAGAACTCAGAACTCAGATGGTTTATTCATTCAAAAAAGGCCATTGCCCCTTATGAAGGGGGGTATGGAGAACGTAACAACAGTATATACATTTTACAGAACACCAGAAAGACTGGATGGGCGTCTCTTTCACGAAGTCATAGCTGATCGAAACTGAAATGCCTTGAACAAGTTAATTGAGAAATTTCTTACTATGCTCTCATTCTGAGATGCCATAAGCAAACATAACCGAAATTGACAGGGATCCCTGGAAAACGTATTAAGTATATATTGCGCTCTTAGACTAGTTAACTCGGAGCAGCATAAAACAAAATGCAGTTCGTATTCTTTACCATTATTGTATGGTGGACAAGTAAAATCAATTCCAGTATATTTACTGTAACGAAACCGGTGTTGTGCTATGTCTGAAATTCCCTGTCTAAATTTAATCAAGTGTTTGCCTAAATCCATTCGCAGATTAAGTTTGACATCGTGTACCGTACAAAATATCCGATGCATGGTAAATCTATTGCTATTTTTGACATGAGCGTCCCATTACTGCCACCTGCACGCAATCAATCTGTCCTTAATTCACATAGAAATAATATATCATTTTGCACGCCTTGGTTCATCCAAACATAACCATATCGAAATTGAAATAATTTACGTCGGATATTTGAAACCCAATTTCTTTTGTCTCCTGCATCCAGGTCGTATAACATCATATAAGCTTTCCGTGGTAATCTATTATCCTTCATTTTAGTCAGTTTCAACCAGTATCGAATACAGATTAATTATTATAGAATTCAAAGAGATACGATATCCTTTGGTCTTTCCATAGACAAAGTCATTGGGTGTTCACATTTCAACTGCTAAAATTTTTTTTAAGGCAAAGAGGCGCACTTTTTTCACAATGGCGAGCTGCATCATCTTGTCCCCAAAGTTCTGCACCGTACTGAGCAATGGGTTGAACCTGGGAATAAAAAAACTTCAACAATAAATCTAAACTAGAATTCTTCAAAGCACAAAAGTTTTCTCATAATGCAGAGCAGAGCTTTCTTTGCTTTACTTACCAGATCATTGCATGCCAATGTGAATTTGAGTTTTGGTGAAAACAGTATACCTAAGTATTTATAAGCATTTACAACAGGCATCATAGCATTATTATGCGTCCAATTTTCTCTTGCTGCTAAATAACCACCTTTTCTAAAGACAATTATTTTGCTTGTACTTAAATTCACTTCTGTATCAAGGGAAAAAGCTGCGCGTTGCAGACTGTTCAACTGAGTTTGCACACCAATTACCGTCTCTGATAACAGTACAGCATAATCTGCTAGTAGTAAGAGAAAGAGCTCAAAATAGTCGTTTGTAAACATTGCACTATGCTTGCCGTTTTGAATCATTTCTAGGGCAAGTTCATTGATAAACAAAGAAAATAAAACCGGGCTACACACATCACCTTGCTTAACACCGTAGGTGCACATGATAAAATCATTTAGTTTGTATCCACACCGTACCTTCACTTTAACATTATTATCCATACCTTTGATGCAGTGGTATAGATTACTATTTATACAATTTTTAAACTAGAATTGACCAAACAATTTTCCTCATATTGTATCAAAAGCATTCTCAAAATCAATAAATAAAACATATAATTTTCTGTCGAAAGAGAACTGTTTGTGAACAAAGGCTAACAAAGTAAACATGTGATCAATAGTTGAATAATTCTTTTTGAATTCTGCTCGATATTTCCCGGTAATGTTATTTTCTTCAACCCACTCTTGTAAACGATGATTAATTACTGTACTATAAATTTTACTACTGATATTGCATGACGAAATGCCCCTGTAATTGTTAAGGTTGTTGACATCTTTATGTGCAGAGGAAGCACAATACTTTCTGTCCAAGTGTCAGGGAATATACCTTTCTGAAACAAAGCATCAACAATATGACAAAGAAATCTGCAACACAATCATCTGCATTTTTTTTAACAACTCTCCAATCATTTCATCTGGCGCAGCAGTTTTTCTAATTTTTATCATTCTAATTACTAAAAGAACTTCTTCTTTTGAAATTGGTCGATTGAAATAATTATCATTACCATCAACATTCAATTCGTCCTCATCTGCTTCACTTTCTTTTTCGAGAACATTTCTGAACTGTTTATACCAGTCATTCAGAGTGATATCATTATTACTGTGCTTTCTTTTGCATGAAAGACATATTTTTCCAAAGTTGCTTTTAATTATTCACAGAAGATACAATTCATTGAACAATGACTTAAGGAAATCATTCTCTTTGTGCTTTAACAAATGTTTATATTCTCTATGTGCAATACAAAAAGCATTCTCGTCTTCATGATCTCCTGTTCGACGGGCTATTCCTGTAAAGCTTTCTTAAATTTTTCTTTGCTGCTTTACATTCATGATTGTACCAGTCATCTGATTTATCATTATCTCCAGTTCTGATCTGCTTATTCATGCATTCAGCACATCGCTTGATACAATCGTTAAAAGTAGACAAAGCTGCGTTATAATTAATTGAACGTACAGTTAGCTCAAACACTCCACGAAATTCCTCAGACTGCATTGAGTTAATAAACACTGGCGCTGTGTTATTGTTCCAGACTATCCTACTCAACGTTTGTTTCGCATCTTGAGATTTTATACTGCCACGCTCTTCCGAAACATTTAAGTGTAATTCAGGTGGCACATGATCCGAATGAAACATATCATGAACATTAAATTCACACAAGAATTCAAACATGGCAAACATGTCACTCGACATAAAAAACAATATTCACACCACTGCCTGAATCTGAGTATGTGTAGCAACCATAGCGGTCGCCATTACATGCACCATTCAGAATATGTAAATCAAATGTAGTACATAAATTCAATAAACCTTTACCATAGTTATTCAGCAAATTCAATACACCTTTACCATAGTTATTCAGCACTTTGTCTTGAGATTTCCTATTCGTGTTGATCGAATTGCTTGTTTTTAAAGACAGTAAATTTTTTGCTGTTTACACTGCCAGGGGCCGGGCCGACATTCAAGTCACAACTCCTAGGTGTTCTTCTCTTCTGTGGTCTGATTTTGTTTTCTGGCACTGCCGGGATAAGAATTAGCATCTTCTGGGTGTGTTATATATTTAAGCCTCATGAAGTTCGCTTTTGTTACTCATTGACCAGATCCAGCTGGAACTCTACACAGCTGCCTCTGACATTGCCATTAGAGTTCTTTCTTAGAGTTCTTTCTTGTCCTCTTCTTACTAGAAATCTTGAGCTCCTTTGCCACAGTTTCTTCTCTGTCTTCTCCAGCTGTCATTTCCGATCTACCTTCTGCCCACTCACCATTTCGACCTCTCCGATCGTCCACAGAAAATGTCACTTTGTGCACTTCAAAGACACCGCTCAAAGACATTCGGGTAACGTGCTTTTTTGTTGACTGCCCTAAGACGATGGAACTCACTACCAAATAACTATTCGCCACATCAAATCGAAGTCAACACTTAAGGAAGCTTTAAAACACATCTGTTTCAATACAACTCATCCTACCTACCCCAAACTCTGTTTGAAAGTGAGGTGACTGCAGGCGGAAATTGAATCCAGCTTAAAAGAAAAATTACTATTCCGCCGAAACGAAAGAGACAAACTACAAGACAAAACACGACGCGTTTCGACCTCTGGTCTTCTTCTGGCAAGACAAACAACATTCAAGACAATGAAAACGAACCACAACAATCACTGATCTCCTCAAACTGGGCACAAAATGAATGTTTTGGGATATATATCCCAAACTCATCACTTTCTCAGCATTTGTTGAAACGTAGGTAGATAAATAATTACTTATTTACATTCATATGATACATGTACTGTTTTTACCAATTGTGAGTGAATGCTTAAGGTTACCTTCCCAGACTATTTATATTATATGTGTGTGATGTGTGTTTTTACATCAGCAGACTTTTTTTGTTGGCTTGTCTACGTTAAATGACTCACGGTGTTGATCTGTATTTTCTTTTTAAAGTGCATGTTGTGTAACCCTGGTCTCATTCGATTTTAACTTTTACATGCCTATTGTAAAGCGCGATGTTCATAGAGTGGGGAACCACGCTACATAACCCCCCACATCATCATCATCATCGTCGTCGTTGTCGTCGTCGTCGACGACGTCGTCGTCATCATCATCATCATCATCATCATCATCGTCGTCGTCGTCGTCGTCGTTGTCGTCATCGTCGTCGTCGTCATCATCATCATCATCATCTTCACCATCATCGCCATCCATCATCATCATCATCATCATTATGATTGTTATTATCATTGTTGTTGTTATGATGATGACTACATGGCAAATATTTGAACAGAGAAGATCTAATGTTATCAGTTTATCCTAAGTGCGTTGTTGTGTGTTGTTTTCTTTTACGCCTGGCTATGAAGAGTGGTTGGTATGCACTAGAAAAAGGACAATGAAACCAGAAGGCATGTTTTCAAACGGAAAAAAGCAGGTTGTAAAATAATAATCCTTGGTGAAAAAATAACGGTTCGGTTTGCTCCATGAGAACTTAATCAAGCTGGTGCTACGCAGATTATCTCTCTCTCTCTCTCTCTCTCTCTCTCTCTCTCTCTCTCTCTCCCAGTGTACGAAGACTGGTTGTCATTTTAACGGTTCTCATGCACACTGTCGTGTGACTAGTGTTCATCACTTTTTTAAGGGAAGCCAGACGATGGGAAATACGTGCTTTCCCTTTTTGTTTGAAGAACTGTAATTTCTGTCTGTCTGTCTGTCTGTCTCTGTCTCTCTCTCTCTCTCTCTCTCTCTCTCTCTCTCTCTCTCTTGTATTGTGTGTGGTGTGTGTGTGTGTGTGTGTGTGTGTGTGTGTGTGTGTGGTGTGTGTGTGTTAGAGACTCTGTCTCTTCAAACTGTTTCTATATGAATATGTTCAGTTTCTTATCACACTGAGATATTTGCGTTGTATAAGGCATTCGCCCGTGTGATCATTGTGTTGTGTTTGCGCGCGCGCGCGCGCGCGCACACACACACACACACACACACACACACACACACACACACACACACACACACACACACACGCGTTCACACGTTCACACAGGCAGACAGACACACACACACACATACATTACACACACACACTCTCTCTCTCTCTCTCTCTCTCTCTCTCTGAGTATATTGAAAAGTTTGTGTGGGATAAGGATTATGCCTTGAATTTCATAGACTCAATGAACTCACAGGAAATCAAATTCCAGTTATTTCGTGCTATGGACTTAGTAGATGTAAATATAAATGATGCACTTAACTTGTTTAACAGTTCTGTAAAAAGAGCTGCTGACGGTATGAAACGTAAAGTTTGTGTAAACAGAGTGAAGCGACAAAATGATTGGTTTGATGCCGAATGTAAAATTGAAAGACAAAATTTACGAAAATTGTTAAGAACATTTTGCAACACATTAGATAAAGATGTCCGACATCTATACTGTGTAGCTCGACGTGAGTATAAAAATTTATTACAAAGAAAGAAGAAACAACACAACGATTTACTGTTTGAAAAAGTGATCACAAGTATTGATAGTCAGCAAGAGTTCTGGAGAAATGTACGTACAGTATTTAGAAAGAGAGTATATAATCAAAACGAAATCACTATAGATGAATGGTATAATCATTTTAAGCATGTGCTGGATAAGGATTCTAGGACAGAAACTGAAATTCTAGTAAATGATATGATATGCGACAACGGATATATAGAACATTATGATCGTCCTATAAGCAAAATTGAAGTTGTTGCTGCAATAAGAAAGCTAAAAAATGGAAAGGCAGCTGGTCCAGATGGCATGATTTGTGAGTTTTTTTTAAAATGTTGGTAATGTTGGAACTGATTTTCTGGTTAAATTGTTCAATAATTTGTTTGACAATGGAATTTATCCTGAAGATTGGCACAAATCATTTATTCTCCCTCTCTTTAAAAAAGGTAATAGGAATGACCCTAACAATTACAGAGGAATATCCTTGTCTGATATTGCAAGTAAAGTATTTGGTTCTATAATTAACAAGAGATTGTCAGAATGGATTGAAGTAAACAATATAACAGGTGATCACCAGGCAGGGTTCAAGAAAAACTTTTGTACAATTGATCATATGTTCACTCTGTTAGCAGCTGTCCAGAAACAATTTTCTAACAACCGTAAGCTATATGTTGCCTTTATAGACTTTGAAAAGGCCTTTGACTCCATTTCAAGAAAACTTTTGTGGCCGATACTTACAAAAAATGGAATCAAAGGTAAATTATATAATTGTGTAAAATGCATGTACAAAGATGTTAAAGCTACGATAAGATGTGGGGCAAAATTTAGTGACTATATTAGATGTACTCAGGGTGTTAAACAGGGGGATGTCTGCAGCCCAGTATTATTTTCATTGTATATCAATGAATTAGCACTAGAAATTATTGAGAAGGGAAGACACGGTGTCACTTTTGACTCGATCGAATTATTTATATTGTTATTTGCAGATGATATCGTCTTGCTCTCTGAAACTGTCGTAGGATTACAAAACCAATTGAATAATTTGCATTCTGCAGCATGTAGACTGGCTTTGAAAGTAAACATGAGTAAATCAAACATTATAGTTTTTCGAAAGGGTGGTTTCTTAGCATCGCGTGAAAGGTGGTTGTATGGAAGTTCACAAATGTCGGTGGTAAATGCTTACAAGTACTTGGGCATATATTTTTCAACAAAACTTAGCTTTACGTTTGCCTGTCATGATCTTGTTAACAGAGGAAAGCGTGCTGTTATAGCTATTTTAAGCTTGCTTTATAAATTTGAAAGTGCTTCAGTTAAATTATTTTTTAAATTGTTTGATGCCCAAGTGCAGCCTATTGTACAGTATGGCGCTGAAATTTGGGGATTGGATAAAGGTCATGAAATTGAAAAATTACATTTATTTGCTATGAAACGCTTTTTGCATGTGGATAGACGAACCCCTAATGACTTGGTTTATGGTGAGCTTGGCAGATATCCCATTTATGTAAATTCATACGTGAAATGTATTAGTTATTGGCTTAAGCTCATGCGTATGGGAGAACACAGGTTACCTGCAAAAGCATACAGAGTATTGTTTGATTTAGATTCTAGAGGTAAATCAACTTGGGCAACTTCTGTTCGTAAATGTCTTTGTAGTTATGGGTTTTCGTTTGTTTGGTTAGAACAGAGTGTTGGATGTGTTAAAACATTTTTGGCTTGTTTTAAGCAGAGAATAATTGATTGTAACTTGCAAGACTGGAATAGTCATATTAAAAACAGTGAGAGATTTTCTTTGTTTCGATTTCTAAAGTCAAATCAGGTAATGGAAGCGGAACCTTATCTGTCGATGAATATCAATAGTTTTGTCAGATCTGCATTAACTAAGTTTAGATTCGGCGTATCTGATATTGCTGTACACAGGCAACGTTACAATGTTCATACAGAATTAGATGTTTTATGTCCATTGTGCAAGTCTGCCCCAGAGAACGAACTTCATTTTCTGTTTGTTTGTCCTTTGCTTACAGATTTAAGACAAAAATATATTCCTTTGAAATATTATCGACGTCCATCATTTTTTAGGCTTGTCTTGCTTTTGTCGTCAAGAAATGAGAATGTTGTTGGTGATCTAGCTTCATATTTGTATAAATCCTTCAAGAGAAGGAGTTATCTGACTTGAATTTGTTTATATGTGCTTGTATATTAATGTGTTGTTACATCAGTTATATGTCAATACCCCCTTCAAATGGGGCTGTGGCCTTTCTTGAATTATCTCTCTCTCTCTGTGCTAATGTCTTCTTGGAGCCTTGGGGACATGTTGACTAAACGAGGGCGCATTACCGAGTTCTCTCTTTATCAACTGCAGCATGCGATTGCAGCAAAACTTTGGACTCTCCTCGCTTGAAGGCAAATGACATCATAACTCGTGGTGCCCACAACGACAGGAAAATGCGTGGGGAGGGGGGGGGGGGGGGGGGGGGGACGTGGGGTTGGAAAATTGAACAAATGTTTGCTTCTTTCTTCATCTCTTTTTCCTCCGTTTTGTTTGGTTTTTCTTCCTTTCCGTTGATTTTTTTTCTTTTCTTTCTTAGTACATGGGGGCAGGAATGGGGAGGCTGAGAACAGTGGAAACCAGTGTAACTTGAACTTTGGTCTGAATGATATCAGCCAGGTTCAAAGTTAACCAAGACACCTGCACATGATGGGACAAGGTAGGTGAGAGAGATGAGAGGAGGAGAGAGAGAGAGAGGAGAGAGAAGAGAGAGAGAGAGAGAGAGAGAGTACGAACACGAATCTTTTAGTAGGGGTTGATACAGAAGCTGAAAGGTTATTTACACTATGCCCTCAAAAGAAAAAAAAAGCACCAAGGATACAGGGTATAAACACTTACACACTGCACAATGATACAGGGTATAAACACTTACACACTGCACAATGATACAGGGTATAAACACTTACACACTGCACAATGATACAGGGTATAAACACTTACACACTGCACAATCATCACAGGTCCAAAAAAAAAAAAAAAAAGAAAATATGAACAGAAAATCAAATATTGAAAATCAAGACGGTTCAAAACATCAATATAATGAAAACACATATTCCCTTCCTTCTACACACACACACACACACACACACACACACACACACACACACACACACACACACACACACACACG